>WEKW01006987.1:0-153686 GCA_013389905.1 Sula dactylatra
CGCCCACGTGTTCTCCTCCCCCTCACCCCGCCCCTCCCGCTGGAGGCCCCAGCCCGGACTGCAACTCCCAGCCGGCTCCGCAAGGCCTGGCCACGCCCCCTTTCCCTTGCAGCCAGTCAGCGAACGGGAGGACTCTTTGCGTCCGCTGCCCCGCCCACGCCCCTCAGCGCCAGCCCCGCCCTCTCCTCAGCTCTTCCCGCCTCAGGCGCCGCCGCCGCTCCCCTCCTGCTCTACCCGCGGTCTGTTCACCACCCCGCTCCTCCATTCCCGCCCCTGCGTGGGGACCCGACAGAATCCCGGAGGCTCGCCGCGCTCCACCTTCCCCTTTCAGGCGGGCTTCCCCTGCTCAGTTTCCCCGGCTGCCGCCCCCTCAGCCTCCTGTCCCGCCGCGGGCTGCCTAGGCATTCCCGTGTCATGTCTCCCCTGGACTGTGAGGTAGCGAGGAACTCCCCCTGCCTCCCTCCTAGCATCTTCCCTCTCCCCTCTCTCCTCTCCCCGCCAGCCCTGCCACTCCCCTCCTGTATACCACTGAAAACTGAACATTTCGGCTACTTCCCGTCCAGCCACAGGGACCTACCCGGTGAGGAGCCCCAGGGTGGGACTGTGAGTGATGTGGTTAGTTTTTGATGGGGGTGGGACTGTGAGTGATGTGGTTAGCCTTCGATTTCATCAGCTGAGGAGCCTTTCAGACTCCAGCACTAAAGGAGCCCATTCTTTTCCCTGGAAATATTCAAACCCCACCTGGACGCGGTCCTGTGCCCCCTGCTCTGGGTGTGCCTGCTCAAGCAGGGGGGTTGGACGAGATGATCTCCAGAGGTTCCTTCCAACCCCCACCATTCTCTGATTCTGTGATTCTCATTTAATCATTAACAGATACTCTGTTACTCCTGAGAGCAGCATAAGCTCTTTGAGGACAGGTTTGTGCCCCCTGCCCCCCCTTGGTAGTCACACAGGGCCTAGCACACTGCATACAGGAACAGAAATAAATAAATAAAAAATACTGACTGACTGCTACTAAAGCTACTAGCGCTGTTCAAAACATCACGAATTGCAGACTGCAGGTGGAGGTTCACCAAAAAGTGCTTTGGTCTGGCACAGACAGCATTTGGTCCAACTCACGCTATACCTGGAAGGGGTTTGCTTTTTATTTGCGAAGTGACAGCACTTGGTGGTTGGCTTTGCAAAGGAGTTATAAAGCAAGGATTTTCTTGATAGGGCCTTGAAACAACAATTCATTTTAACAAGGGGTTGACAAGCCAGCTGCCTTTTCAGAAATGTAGTTCTGTACCAAAAGCACCGCCAAAAAAAGTTTTAAAAGGGCTGAGGGGCCACCTGAGCCTCCATAAACTGCAGGGTTTTACAGCACCAAACCACTATCAGAGGAGTTCCCTCAATCTTTTGCTGCATTGGTAAATCATTTATTTCTGTGGACTCTAAAGAAAATCGCTTTGGAAAAGGGCCATAAAAATGCATTGATAACAAAATACAGCTGTCCTTCTTGCCATCTGCAAAATCCTCTGACTACCGTTACGTGTGCAACACACTGTGTCTTGCTGGGTGGTTTTTTGGGGGCGGTAGGGGGGGAGGAAGAGTAGATTAATCCTGCAAGAAGCACAGATTACAGTTCAAAACCTTTGCACAGAATTCAGGACAGCCCAGTAATTTTCAGTACAAATCATATTTACTTTTCAGTGTGAGCCTGGTGAAAGTAAATAAGAAAAGAAATACATAATTATGTACCAATATAAGACACAGACAAAGTATTCTAAGGGACGGCAATCATAAAAATTACAGTGAGATAAAACTCATTGCTTTGGTTTGCAGTCTGCATCTTGCTGGTTTTGCATTTCATAGTTGAAGAAATACTGCTTAATCAATAAGTGTGTTATTCATACAATAATAATACTGTGCATCCTCTTGGGACATTTGTCTTCTGAGGGATTTGGGCTCTTGCAAACCTTCGTATTGTGTGCATCAGGACTGCTCCTTGTTTTTACCAGCTGCTTATTGATCTGTTACAGCTTTCAAAAAGAGGCAAGGGTAGGTTCTTGGCATGGTGTGGAAATCAGGCCTTTTAGGTAAGCAGGCAAGGTGTCTTGCATCATCTAAGATGATGCTTTTTCTGAACTGAGGAAAAAAATAAACAATTAACCACTTTGTTCCATCCCATAACAATAGCATCTACAAATCTGAAAAATATATGGTCAGCTGTATGGGGACCAAAGGCCCTAAGGGGCAAAACTTTACTTAAGTTTACTCTTCATGTTTGTCATCTTTCACTGGGCGGAGGTTGCCCATTTGCCATCTGCTGCGTGGCATTTCCCAAGGTGGAAGCAGTGATTTAGATCCAGGGTGAGCAAAACTCATGGAGGTCAGACCTGCGTACCTGGAGGAGTTTGGTGAAGGTGACTCAGGGGCGAAGTTGTCAGCGTGTTTCTGCTTTGGAAAACTGCCCTGATTCCTCTACAAAGATGAAATGGGATGCATCAGAGGATCTCTACCTGAATTTAAATAAACTCAGCAATGATGCTTTCACCTCTTTCCCACTGAGATGATTATCCAGTTAGGCTGACTGGGTCTTTAGGGGATTTCTTCCAGTGTTTGGAAGGAGTTTCCTTTTGGCTCACTGGTTTGTTTTGTGAATCATGTTAAATCATAACCTTTTAATAGCTGTGCTATTAAAGTATTTATGGAAAGATTATCCTGTTGTCCTCTCAGTTACTTTTTCCTAAGCTGTGTTGATTTGGTTTTGCTCTAATGATACCTCCTGGCTTTTTTATGAAAATGTTATCAAGGATTTTGTAGAAAATAAGCTATGATAGTCAAATTTCTTAAAGAATATTAAAAGAACAGTCTCTCTACTATTGAATATCAATTGAAGAAAAAAGAAAAGAACAAACATAAATTTGTGTTACATCCTATTATGTGCTTACATGTAACCCCATGGGGTTTCATTCCTATTAAATACTACAAGACTTTTCCACAAAGCAGGAGAACACAAAGAATAACTTGCATAAAGAGTAAAGGATCGCCACGTGGATTTCAGGAGTTATAATTTGTTTTGTGATCTTAACATTACTTCTTATAAAATTGAAACAACTCTTAATCTCTCTCCTGTTTGGATTGACTGGAAGTGTTGATAGGTTCAGGAAAAGAAGTAATTAAACAGCATATCACAAGAAAGCGCCAATGACTGCTTAATTTATCCCATTAACACACAGTTGCTATGTCTCTCCCAATAACCGTGTAAACATGGCAGCAAAGCTTTTCTAATACAGCAGTATAGAAAGAATAAAAAGCAACTTACTATTGTAACAGCATGAAGAAGAAAGCCTGAATACTTGTCTGGAGTATGTACAAATAAATTTCTCCAGATTTTGAAATAGCTTAGGAACTATTTATTTAGAGTAGGTTTTCATCTTCTGCACTTAAGGAATCTCCATTTTTGCAAAAAAAACCCCACACTTCTTTTCAGAAGTTTCTTTCTCCATTTCGTCCAATTTCTTTTCAGATCTCAATGACAAATTATTTCCGTCCCTCCAACCCCCCAGTTTTGCTATTTTTTTTTTCCTATTTTCAGTACTTGGGCTGGGGTTATAGCTTTTCTGAAGACTGCTAGACAAAATATAGCTGGTTTTTTAGCAGTACTTAACTTTTCAATTCTGAATTAATTGGACAATTGCACAGTTGGAAGAGTGCTTTTGTCCTTGATAAAAATACAGTTTTCCAGTCAAATGGTTTACATACCAAACCAGTCAACTGCAAGGAGGACAAGAACAAATAGAAGTTGGTCTAAATGCTTCACAGAAACAAAGCTGATTCTTATTTCCCATTTCCAGGATTCCATAATGGTGACCTAAGATTCCCTGAAAACAGTACTGCTCGGAGAGCTTATCGCAGCATATTTGTATGTTGTTACCTGTGAGCAATTTAATAAAAAAAGATATAGCAACAATAAAAGGAGGATGGAGAACACCAGCTAATCCCTGAACAACCTTATTTCAGTCTATTTAAAGTCCAAGAGAGACTTGAATTCTGGGACCTAGCAGATTCTGACATAAAACAGATGTTTTCATCATGTCCCAAGCTGGTGATCTAGCAGGTCTGGTATGTCACAAGGAGGAATCACGAGCCATAAAGAGCAGATTTTCAGTACTTTGCATTGCATTCCTGCATCAGTTACAGCCAGGTGTATCTGCAACAGCTGCGGATTTTAGTGGCATTATGCCTGGACTTATCTTAGGATCGCTGGATTTGACCCTTCCTTTTCTAGAAACGTATTATTGTGTCTGAATTAGGAGCATAAAAGCCCCAAACCAATATAAAAACCTTCGTATCCGAGGCAGTGATAAGTCAATCATCTCATCAATAACACGTGTCCAATACTCTTAGTAATCCTAGTGATCAGCTTTGTTTATGAAAGCTAGAGATATTAAATTGAGCTTCTCACCGCTCTGAGCAGGGATGACAAGTGGCAATTGAAACTAACATTGACAGAGCCAAAGGAGCACATGCTGAGTGCGACAGACATAACACAATGGAGAGGGAGCAAGGCTAAACCAAGCTAGTGGGGAGGAAAACTTGGAGGTTGGAACAAATCCCTCATCCCACTTAACTCAATGACAAAACACCACTGATAATTTGCTCGGTTCAGTAATGCAATTGCTGTTGCACCTGTATCATCAGGAGGAAAAATTGGCCAGTGCAGAGGAGCCATGGTACAGGAGTTACAAGTACGAAGGATGCAAGGAGAGCATCGCAGAGAGTGAACTGAGGGAGAGTTCAGCTCTCAAAGTCTTAGTACCTTGTTCTTCCCTATGACATTTAAAGGCATCAAAGTATCCAAACCAAAACTGAAAACCTCCTTTTTATGACGCACTTGTGAAACAAGTAAGCATGTCATGCAAAACAAGGAACCCTGAAATCCAAGTTGGTACACATGTACCTGGAAAATAAGAAAACGGTCCGAGTTTAAAATGTGTGTTGCTGTTGCAATTCTACAAACATAAATGTTTGTTTCATTGCCTGGTTTTAAGGCTAAGTTCCCACTAACAGAATCAAGTCTCTATTTGGTTACTGTTATTGGAACTGCAGTTACTACCACTAATTAGTCAATAATTGTTCTTTCTGCCTCTGGTCTCATCCAGTTAATAGTTTTTATCCCAAATTACACATTTTGGAAGGAAAAAGGTTATTGTTTTCTATACATTTGTGCCACATCTTTCACAACAGATTCCCACTCTGTTCAGTCTGCAAGTGCCACTGCACAATCATTTTTAAATAATAATACTGTGCTGAGAAATGTAATAAAATCTTCAATTTCAGAAAAAAAAAATTAAAAATCAACCAGAGATGAACGCTGGATTTGGGTGATTCACTGACAAAAGCAAATGTACATTTTCCAGTGTTTATAAGGACTCAGCTGAACTTCTGTCAAGGTTTCTGTCCACATTATAAGACAGCGAGAGAAAGTCCATGAAAAAACAGCCAGAAGATCAAAAATCTAGGCAATGTAGTTACAAGCAAAGATTGAAAGAGATGAGCTTGTTGAATCTAGAAAACAGAAGATCTGGGGAAATGGGAGTAACTGCTCAGATATATGAAGGCTTGCTGCAAAAAGAAACAGAAAAAAACTGTTCTCCATGGCCACCAAGGATAGTTCAGAAGCCATTGGCTTAGATTGGCTTGGATTGGTGGGAGAAGACTTAATTTAGATATGAAAAAGTACTAGCCAGTATTAAGGATAGTCAAGCACTTGTACAAACCTCCTGGGAAGGCCTGAACTTTCTGCTGCTGGAAGTTCTCAAAACCAGATGGAATCACAAATCATCTGTGGAAACGTTTTGTGTGATGATTCAGGTGATTTGGGGGATGAACCAAATGATCTCCTGAAAACCTCTCCCAGCCATATATAGCCTGTGATTTGGCCAATGTCAGGGAGGAGGGCTGTAATAACTAAGCCTATGAGAAATTAAAAAACTTCATGCTGTAACTTAAGAATTTAAAAAAAATATCCAAACCCTCAGTGTTGTTTCAGACCCAGGTGCATTTTGCCCATCTTCTTCTACGAGCACTCGTAAGTGGATGCCAAAAAGTAAGCACTGGGGAGATGTTTATGACCACGCTACCAGTCTCCAAATATTCTCAGCTCAGGAATTTCCTGACCCTGCTGTCGTCCTTGCTGATTCCTTCGTCCAGCTATCCACCCAGATTTAAGCCCCAAAAAAATGTTCATTCATATTTTTTGTGTCTGCTACTTGCTGCATGAAGGACCAACTTCTTTGTTTTATTTTGAATCCCATTAGCTTCATCTGAAGACATTAGTTCTTGTGCTAGAAGAAACTGAATTGTTACTCCTACGCTCTGCTTCCTATCTTTGAAAAATAGTTTACATTGGTCAAGACCAGATAATCTTGTCCCATGGCTGCTTATTTAAACACCTTTTGTTAAAACGTTTTTGGAAATCCAAGAACATTTTATTTACTGGGTTATTGATACCCATAAGCCTGTTAACCCATTAAAAAAATCAAGAGATCTGTAAGGTGCAGTTTACCAGAATTTGAATCTTTTGACCTTCCTTCATCAAAGTTTCAGCTGATTTGTTTGGTTCAGATGTCAGGTTTATAAGCTTGTGGTTCCCTAGATCTCCCCTGGATCCTCTTCAGTCTTCACATACCAGGCAAGTTTTAAGGGAAACCTTGCACATTGGTGTTAATAATTCAGATATTTAATTTTTTTATTTTCTGTAAAGCTCTTGGGTAAATATATCTAACTGCTATTTTGTCTGTATTCATTCTGTCTTTTTAATCAGTACCTTTAGTTCAATCTCAGGCAGGCTCTTTGCTGAATCCTACCCTCAAAGAGGGTCTCAGAAATCCCTTTTTCTTCTTCAATAAACACCAGTGCAAAGAATTCACTTGGGTACTCTGCAGTGACCATTTTCTCTGTGAGTGATTCTTGTGTACAGTTGCTATGGTCTTACAGGCAGGCTTTTCACTCCTGATGTGTTGAAAGAAAAGTTTAATATTGGTGTTGTTTCCTTTCACTGGTTGGTCTTCAGTCTCCTTTGGCCTGCCTCATTATATTTTTACTTTTAATCTGCTAAAGTTCCCAATTCTGTTTGCTTCTTCTGGATACAGCTTCAACTTTTTGAAGGATGACTTCTTATTTCTAATAGCAACCTTTACTCTTCTGTTCCACCATGCTGGCTTACTTTTTTCTGCAATTAAGAAAAAAAGCCATGCTGGCTTCTCATTTTTTCTCTCAGGCTTTTCTAAGAGAAAACCAGTGGTACACCAGTAGCATGTTTCCTACTCAACACCCTTCAGTACTGTCAACACCTGTAAGGATTTGATTCCTCTAGCTTCCCCTTTTGACTCTTTTTTTTTTAAAAGCTTATTTTTACATGGTCCTGCTGCTGAATTTGGGCAAAGCTTTGGCGGACTGCTTAGCTCCTGTTGAGGGATGTTGATGCATGGTATGTCATAGAATCTGCTGCAGGATGTTGACTTCACGATGAGATTTTGAACTAGATTTTTATATCAACCCAGGGGTTACATATCTTCCTCTAGGATCAGTAACCAGCTACTGCTTCAGACTCAGATGTGATCTTTGCTGAGTCTCCATAGAGGTAACTGAAGTCACCCAATATGCCTGTATTTCCTGCCTTTCCTACCTTTTTTTTTTTTTCCTGTTAGCATCAGTGCTGTTGTACTGGTGAGCAGCAAGGTCTATTGACCCAAGGCTGTATTGTTCCTTCTTGGACTGGATTTTCAATTCATAGAGATTCTTGATGACATGTTCTGGTCTCTCTTTCCAGCATATGGTTCATCTGAAATAGTGTCCCTTTGACTGTTTTCCTTCCAGCAAGTTTTTGATACAGGTATATCCATCTCTTCATTCATGCTCAAAAAGGCCAGTTCCACCATCTTTGTTTCTGAGGTTTCCAGCATTTGCGTAGTAACACATGTACTGCCACTTCAGTTCCTATCTTCACAACCTTTTCAAATGTCAGTCTATTTGTTTTCCATTTTCTGATTGATTATTTACTTCCTGTGACCTATTCTTCATTAAGGGGTACCTATGTTTGTGTCATCTTTAGAAATGTCATCCCAAACCATATGCTCTTGTGTACTGGTTGGCTTCCCTTACTCCTCACTTTTAAAGCTCACTCACAGCCTCCTTGATCTTAAGTGGCAATGCCTCAGATGAACTCTGTCTCTTCTGTACCGCTTTCGATGCTTTACATATGTCAGATGAGCCTGAAACCATGTTACATTCAAACTCTGCCTCCCCACCACTCTCCCTGGACCTGCAAGAGATATGGGAACATTTCAGCGAACATCACCATAGAGGTCCTTCTCTTTGGTTTCTTTTCCAGGAACCCAAATTTTGCCTCCACAGACAGGACTTCCCCTTGCCTGTGTCATTGATACCCATATGGGCCACAACCACAGACTTCCCATCACTTGCTGCTTCTAATCTTCCAAGTGCCTTTGCATGTTACAACAATGAATGGTATCATCTTATACATATGTATATATATATTTTTAATACTTTTAATAGGTGATGTCGTGGTGTAGTCCTAGCTGGCAACTAAGCCCCACACAGCCCCTCACTCACTCCTTGCCAGTGGGGTGGGGGAGAGAATCAGAAGAGTAAAACTGAGAAAAGTTATGGGTTGAGTTAAAGACAGTTCAATAGGTAAAGCAAAAGCCATGCACACAAGCAAAGAAAAAGAAGGAATTCGTTCACTGCTTCCCATCGGCAGGCAGGTGTTCAGCCATCTCCAGGAAAGCAGGGCTCCATCACACATAATGGTGACTTGGGAAGACAAACGCCATTACTCCGAACTTCCCCCCCTTTCTTCTTCTTCCCACAGATTTATATGCTGAGCGTGATGTCATATGATATGGAATATCCCTTTGGTCAGTTTGGATCAGCTGTGCCAGCTGTGTCCAGCCCAACTCCTTGTGCACCTGGCAGAGCAGGGGAAGCTGAAAAAGTCCTTGACTAGTGTAAGCACTGCTTAGCAACAACTAAAACATCAGTGTGTTACCAACATTATTCTCATACTAAATCCAAAACACATCACTATACCAGCTACTAGGAAGAAAATTAACTCTGTCCCAGCCGAAACCAGGACAGGTGATAACTTCTTTCCTGATTGATCCTCAAAGCATCTTAGTTTTGCTATCCTCTTGAAAATGGTCTTTATACCTTATTGATGAGGGTTTGCGTATGATTTCTCTGGAGGAAGTGGAGAGGGGCAAAAAACAAATTTGAGAAAAAAATATTGCATGATAATGAAACAAGAACATTTCAATGTGTTTTAAACTTTGTGATGACCTGGAAAGGAGACAAAGTGAGGGAGATTTAAGGATATTGAACTGCAAAGCCCAAGAGCATATGGTTTAATTAAATTTAGCAGCTTGAATCAGCTTCTCCCCTCCCATCTGAATGGCTGGCAGATAGTCTGTGATCATGGAAATATGCTTTCCTTTGCCCTTATTTATGTTACTAAATCTCTCCTAAAATTTCTCAGTGGCATGACTGCATATAGCAGTAGTGGTGGCAAGAAATAAGATAACAAGGTATCACATAGACCCACACAAATCACTTTGGCTAACAAGATGCTTGTAGTACAGGTTGCCAATACTGATTGGATCTCTTGTTGCTTCTAGCACTGGAGATGGGATCGGCGTTAAGAAATTTTAGCAGTTAGGTCCTGTTTCACAAGGAAGTTTGAGGTGGTTACTCTATCTGAAAAAAAGATTTCTTAGGTTTTTTTAGGCACATGTGTCCATAAATGCCAATGTTCTTGCTATTAAACATTAGATAGCTAAAATTTTCTCCTGTGCATATCTGGAGGTGCAGCAGAGCACTTTGTGAGATTCATGGCATTGACACTCTTTTCTCGAACATCCCAGTGAAGCTCATCTCAAAAGCATGTTCTGGGTGTATGTATTGATCACCAATGACAATATCCTGACTGTTTAGTAATGCAAAATCTGTCCTTTCTGTAATATCATAGGGATTAGCTTGCTTGCTTAGGAAGTGGGTGGCTTGGGCTCAAGTCTCTCAGGTTGGGAGTTTTCCAATCTACCATTCCCAAGTCCTAGAAAAATGTGTTAATCATGAAGCTGGGTTAAAGCTGCTTTCTATCCTGCTAGGCAAAGCTGTGCCTTTGTGCAGAAAAAAGGTCTTCAAACTTCGTAAAGCCAATGAAGGAACAGCTGAAAAGAAACATGACATTGTAGCTCATTAAAGAGGGGATCGTAGGCAGCCTCTTGGAAGAGAGGGTAGAAAAGGTGTAGGGAAGTACTGCAGAGGACCTTTAAAGTTAAAAGAAAACACTCACGTTTGACGTGATAAAGAAGAGGGAGTCAATGTGAGGAATTTGCTTCAATTTCCCTAATCCTCATTTGGAAGAACTTTTTTCCTAGAGAATGTGTCCCACCAAATAATAGATGTTACCTCCCTCAGTGGATGCCCTTTGTAATATTGCTGAACCTCATCCTTGCTCTTGAACAGACTTCTTTGGGATTGTAAAATTACTTCAACTTTCCTCTTAAAAATGTGTTTTTACTAACTCTTGGAGTGAGCTACAGCTGCATGTTTTATAGGAAGTGTTTTATCACTGATTCTTTTCAGATTGAACATTCTTTTTAATAAATGAAATAAATGCTAAATGCAAATAGACCCTGCCTCTCATTATGACAGCTTTGTACTTTTTATTATGTGAGTAGGAGAGGTGAGTATGCAAGGAGAGAGTCTATGCAGTGCATCTAACTGGAGAGGGAACACAGTAGACTGAGACTTGGCCTTGTATCCCTAGGACATTAGACCTGGATTTGTGCTGTAGTGTCTGGTGGGCATCTTTCGTACCTCATACCCTCCTTTACTAAATCTACTTCCTTAAAATGTACTGGTTATTCAGCTATTTCAAAGTTATCACTGATGGCAGACCTCTGAGGAAGAGGCTAGATGCTGTAGAAAAGGCATCCACAAGGTAAACTTTCCTCTGCTTCGGAACTGAACAGATGCGCCAGTTTGTTGCCAGGAGGATACTACGTTATGGAGAATCCCTCTGTCCTGAATTCATTAAAACTCCTAATCACTTGCAGTCAATGACAGATGAGTATGGTTAAGAAAGGGCATTAGGTTGAGGCCAAGTAACAAGCTGAAGAGTTATATTCTGCCTGCTTAAATTTCACCAGGATTTCAAATCAATGATGTAGCTCATTAAGACAACGTGTCCCGAAGTTTTACATGATGATTGGTGCTGATATGCTGTTGAATAGCCCCTCCACCATTGATCAGAAGTGGCTGTACTTCAGCAGTGGGTCAGCTGCATTTCAGGCCTGGTCCAAGGTTAATGTGAAGTTAATGGAAGGACTTCTGCCGAGTCAATAAGCTTTGGATCAATTTCCTATGTCAGTTCACAAAGTGCTTTTGAATAATTTATGCTGAAGGCTTTATATAAATCGAAATTAGTGTTTTCATTTACTTGCATATCATGAGAATAAAAGTTTTTTTTTTAAATTGTTTTACTTAGTTATTTATCTGTTTGGAGATTGGAGCTGAAGTCTATTGATCAGCCTGATTAAAGAATGTGAAATCAGAGTGAAGCTGGCTCCCTCATTTTAACGAGTTAGTGTATCCATTTTATTTTTCTCAGACAGATTTGATAAAATGAGATACAAATCTGCACACCTGCAGGCCACTGAGATAATACAGTACTTGGGCTAGGTACGGGAAGAGGAATGGTAGTAAGGATATGTGCATTCATCAGAGTGATATATACAAAAAGGGAGAATGATTAACTTTACAAAATGTTTTTCATAGTCCACGTAGCTTAAGATATTAATGAACTGCTGCTTGAATGAGCCAGATCTCTTGACCTCAAAATGATATCATTTCAAAAACAACAGAAGCAAACGCAGGCCAACTGATCCATTTATTTAAAGTACTTTAAATGCCCCTGATTTAGTGTGCTGATCTGCATTATAATCTGATCTCAGCATGGGCTGCCACCAGAAGAGCTTGTCCTGCTCCTTCCACTTCTCAGCTGACCCCGGCTGCATATTCCTATGCCTTCCCTTGCATTTGACTGAGCAGTTATGTAGGTGGGGGTAACAGAAAGAACTGGGATCACCTCTTTAGCAGCAGCCTGAAGCTAGACCAAGTTAGGCACAGCATGAAACTGTACCCTAACATTGGCAATTTACTCTGAATGGCACCGTAGCCCCATGGGATTATGGAAACTTCAATAATTAGAATAATTATTACCACGTGGTGCAGTGGTAATTTATTTCAGAAGCAATAAAAAGTGATATGTACATAAGTATGAGCAGTGGTTGCTTTCTATTTGTCTTCAAGCTGATATCTGCAACTGAAATAATTAATTAATTTTAAACCTTTATATTAGACTTTGGTGAAATAAAGGAGGTAGTATAACAGGAGAGGATGGAGGAGATGTGTCCCATTTTAGGCCAACAATAACAAGGGCCAGTAAATCTCTGTCTCCTGGAAGGTGAAAAAAACCAACCATAAGTGACCAGCCAGTGTTTTGCAAAGATCAATTTCAATAGGCTCCTCAGAGTCACCTTAATAGAAAAGTGGGAGTAAGCAGAGACTTACAAAGAGCAAAAAGATCAGTAGAGGAAACTCCATTTTAGAGCTCAAAAAATGCAGAGATAGCACGGGCTTTGCTAGAAGTAAATTCAAATTAATCCTGGCAAAGAAAATTAAAATAGGGAGGAAGTATTTCTTCAGGATTTAAACATGAAAACAGAAAGAAAATGTGGAATAAGAAATATAGGGCAGACATTAAAGATAATGGAAATATGACCCTGCAGTTAAAGGTCTACTTCAGCTCAGTTTTCTGAAAGGACTCTGATGTAGAACCTGCTAAGGAAAGACAAGATGATTAATGGGAAGAGGACTATGGACATGGAAATTTCTATTACCAAAGTGGAAACAAAACTCTCTAAACTAGTTTCATTTAGCTAGGGAGAAGGGAAGAGATATGAAGCTGGGCAATCGGCATTCTTGATATTTGAAAGAGCTGGCTCAGGAAATCAGTGCTCCATCTCAAAACTCTTTAATAAATGTATGATGTTGGGGGTGGTTCCATCTGCATGTCAAATAATCAATATAGCATCCATATTTGAGTGCAGAAAAGCAACCACCCAACCCCACAAATGTGCAAGCTTTAGAATAAATCTTCAAGAAAACACAAGTGAATGAAAATTAAAGAAAAGAAACAACCACAAGGAGGTGAAAATAAATCAAGATGGGAGGAAATACAGATTTATCAAAGGTTGTTTGTGTCTGATATCTTTCTTTAAAAAGGATAACCAATTCTTATGGATGGGAAAAATGCTTCAGACATAATCCACTTAGACTTCAATGAAGCAATATCAATATTGTGCCACATGGGATATTATTAACTGGGGAAAATGTGTATCATTTCCAAAATACTAATGTGGTAAGTAACTACTAAAGAGAAATGACCTGGGGTTCTGTAGAGAAAAGAACTTGTAGTTTGCAGGGCAGTTTTTAGTGGAGTTTCACAATGCTCTGTCTTCAGACTAATCTTATTTGATGTTTCCATTGGTGACCCTGGCTTAAAAAATAGAGATTTACTAATGAATTTTGTCAACAGCACAAAGCTGGGAGGTATAGGCAATTCAGAATAGGACTGGTGTGTTAGTGAGGTGAATTGGAGAACTGAAAAATATAATGGTACAAAGAGTAAGGTCGTGCATGTGGGGATTAATAACAAAAGAGTTGGCTATAAAGCTGGAGCTTGTCAGTGGAAAGGGAGGGAGTAAAAAGGGCATGTTGTGTTTGTTGATCACAGAATGATTCAGCCCTGAAAAAGCAAACAACCTAGGGATGCCTCAGCTGAGGTGTTCTCAGGAGAGGTCTTTGATGAGACAGAAGTGATGCCTCTTACAGAACAGTGTACAAAATCCTTGGCTCCCGCAAACAAGATATATGACTTCAAGCTGGTGCCATGAAGTTCATCAGGGAACATCAGTGGCATGGTGAGGTTACCAGATAATAAAGCCTAGAGGTGGTTGTGTTTTATACAGCCTAGGAAAATGAAAACTGAGAGGGAATATGATTTTTCTTTAAATATAAGTGAACTTAAGGAACAGAGAAGGACTTTAAGCAGAGGGAGAACACTGATGCAAGAATATATTGGTATACATCGGACATGAATGAATTTAGTCTGGAAAGTCTTAAGAATTAAGGTGCAAGGGTCTGGGACAGTGTCTTAATCCCAATAATGGGAACAAAAGACCTTACTTTCAGGTCGATTTATTAAGAAACTGAAAGATATCACCAGATGTGACACCAACCGTACTACAGAATGGGTTTTGATTGCCCAGAAAGATTCTGGATACAATGAGCTGAGCTGTGTCACCTTCAGGCCTAAGCTGGGATGTCTGCATAATGCTGCATTTACGGATCTGTGTCTCTGATAACTTGGCACCTTTGCATAGTTCTCTGTTGCATGGTACAAACCTATCTTAGATGAGTCATGAATGAGGCTTTGGGGTCTACTGTTGGTTCCAGACAGGAAGGATTCTACTGATATTTAGGTGAAGGAGATGTCTGTGAGGTTAAATGAGCTGAGCCATGGTCTGAAGGCAACTCTTTTTCTACATGGAGACTCTTGGGAGCCCAGGGTGATTCCAATTTTAGTTGAAACACTGCCATTAGATCAAAAATGAACAATGATGAATCTAAACAAAGCCATTAATGGCCAGGCTAGGTCTACATAAGTGAGGAGAAAAATCTTTTGTTTGTATTTTGTATTTCTACCTGCTGGACTGAGACTGAGCATTACAGGTAACCGCAGTTGCAATCGAAGGACATCTGTCAAACAAGAGAGGGGGACATCATGTCCTTGTTGAGCTGTCCTTTCCTTTTCCAGTTTCTCTGACTAAATGTTTCAGCAGAACAAGAAGTTTTTCAGTAAAAGGCTAACCTGCTGTACTTGCACAAAACGATTTACATGCTCCCTCACATGATGTATCCAAAAGAAACATTCAGAACCAGTCAGGGCACCTTACTCAGCAGTGACATTGCACTCTCATTGCTGTAAAGGATAATTTACTCAACCCCTTTTTCAGTTTACTGAGTGGTTAAAATACAATAAAAGGTTAAACATCTCACCTAGAACCATATATAACCTCCTCTTACCCTCCTGAAATGACAAAAAAACCCTATGTTGACAAGGGGAAAATGCATTTCTTTAAGGTACTGATAGTTTATTCAACAGTCAAATAATGAACAATAATGGACAATTTTATAAGGGAAACACATTTCTTTCTTCTAGACAATCTAAATTTAGATCTCCTTACACTGCAGTGTCTTATCCACATCAAAGATGTATTCCACAGGTTAGTTAAGAGAATGTGTTTGTCCTTGCTATTGACAGTTCATCCCACTCAGGGAGTCCTCCTCATATGGAATCAACTGTGAGAAATCAGGGAGAAAGGCTGTCCCCCAGGAGAGAGATCAAAATGTCATTTTTGGAACCATTTTGACAAATACTTTGCAGTGTTTCCAGAGGCATCTTGAGGAAAATTACCTCTCTCATAGTTGCTGCAAGCTGGGTGCCACCAGGTCATTGTGACCCAACAGTCACAGTCAATGGGGAGTCAAGTGGGGGAGTGACAACACAGTCATCCTGGGTAGATTTCAGAAGGGTTCACAGAGCAGTCAAAAAAGCTGGATACATTTTTAACATTGATTGCAAAAAGGGAAATACTAAAAGCAAAAATAATATATATAACTTCATATTTACATATGATTAATGTTTTTCAGAAACCCACATTCAAGTGACAGTCAGTGATATTAAATTCTACCAGTATTCGGGCCATGTCATATGAAAAGAAGTGATCCACTGAACCATCATACTGAAAAAAAAATTGCAGAATGTCAGTCTTGTTCAGAGAAAAAGGCTTGTGGAAGAGAAAACCATCATAACCCTCTTGTATTCCCATAGTGACGAGAGAGAACAGTCCTTATGGTATCCATGGTGTGTGTAAGCAAGGAATGTTCTTGATACGCAAAAGTCTGAGAGCTGCTATTAGAGAGGTTTAGTAGTTTAAAGGGAAAGCTAGCAATTCAAAAGGAATTCAAAAAATGTGCACACATCTATATTTATTCTCATTTTGGTGAGTCAAGCAGAATGATGCTCTTTGGTGGGAGTACTTGAAGAGCACAACTGTGTTCTCTCCTGGTTCAGCTCCAAGGTGCACCTGGTTACAAGCTAAGAATCCCATGCAGAAGAGACGAAATAAGAGCATGGGGCTGGGGTGGTGGTGGTGCAGAAGACCAATAGAGAGCTGAAATTTAAGAAAGGAACCAAAAGGATCTTGTGAAGAAAGGAGACATTTTGCCATTCGTGGAATCAGGTGTAGTTCAAACATGATGCTGCAGCGGAATTGAGACTAACACAAAACATGCCTCTGATATTGCTAACTTTGTGCTGATCTTTGGAAGACAGTGATGGATTCTTTAATTTCAATCATTAAAATAAAGCCAAATCAAAACAGCATCTGAGCATACATTCAGAGAAAGCTCTCTTACTGTGCCAAGAGTAGTCTGCATGTCAGGGCTCTAAATAAACTGTCTAAATATACAGGTTAACAAATCTTGTGTGTGAAATTAAAACAAGGGAAAGGACATTGATTTATTATATGTTTGTTTGAAAGCTTAAGACTTAGTCTTTAGTTATAATAACTGTGTCCTCCATGCTCTGTAAGGGGGCAGAAGTGCTTGACTTCAGTTGTGCTTTTCTCTTTTTTTTGTAATTATAAGGTCAGTAGGAAGTGTTCCCAGAATAGCAATCTTTCTGGCTCCGCTTTTAGGTTGATTCCCATTAAAATTTCACCACTCAGTCTAAGTTCCCCAAAAAGAAACTGGCCTCCTGAACTTGAAACATAGCTCTTGTTTCAGGGAAGGGATTTTGTGAAAAATGCCATAAAAATCAGGAGAAGCATTTGGGAGCTCTGCAGTCAGGTTGTGACTGATGTACATCACATAAGCTTTGCTTCTTACAAAGAGTTAATGAAGCAACAGAAATTTGACACCAGTTGCAGATATGCTCTGGTTTTGATTACTCCTAACAGTGTGTGTGTGGGTTCTCTTCTTTTTTCCCCACTTGTAGTACCTCCATAACCTATAGACTTGGGTAGCTCCACTGTGTCTTGTGTGTGCTGTGAGGAGAGAAGGCAATGTATGGGCAGGAAGGCTTTTCCTTTTAGTACTACTCAAAGACCTAGGGTGCTGGATTGAGCAAGGCTTGAAGACACCAGCGAAAGTAAGAAATAAGGACATAAGGAGAGTAAGAAATAGGAATGGAAGAGCAGATAGTGGGTGTCATTAAGGGGAGAGTGCAAGCTCTGCTGTTTTATCTGTGTGTCTTGTTTTAATTTCTTAACTGTTTCTTGGTGGCTGATTAAATGAAATTTCCCGTTGCATCCATGGCTTCCTTCTTGCCATCCCTCAGCAGCTTTCTCAAGGGGAGTGTCAGAAAGCAGCGCGTGTCGGCTGCTCCCTAAGACATGGGGAAACTGGCAACTGAGCTCCATAATACGGCTGGCCAGGCAGGAGCTTTACCAGCCCCATCTCTGAGCAAAGTGAGCAGGACAGAGTGTGACCAGGTTCAACCAAGAGTCCAGATCACCAGGCAAGTTTATGGGGATGAGACAGGTCCCAGGAGCTGGGAAGTCAACCCCAGGACAAGGTCAGGATCAGGTCTTATGGTCCCAGGTAGATTTTTTTTCATATTCACATGCAACCTTTTCTCTCCACCTTGGCTTGGGATCTCTGCATGCCTTGTTTTGGTTTTGCTTTGTTACCATTATAACCTACTCCTCTTCTATGAGCTCCCTCCACCAGAAAGTGTGCGCCATTTCTCACAGTCCCTGCTTTGTGTAGCAGTCCTTAAGCATGACTGATGATTAGACTTTTTAGTTATATAGCCCCAAAGGTTGTCCTACTGTCCAATCCTTTGAAAAGTAGGAAGAAGGACTGGTTAATTCACAGTTCTGCCTTATTGACATCCTCTAAAGGGTTAAATCAGCTCCCTACATCTCCATGAATCACAGCCTTGCTGTCCTCTGCAGTGAACTAGGAGTTGTCATCTCTGAATTCAGGATGTGCATTTATCTTCCAACTCTGTCACTTTTCATGATCTTTATCTCCCTAAAACTTTCATGATGCAGATATTCCCTGTTGGCTTAGATAGCTGTGCTGGTAACCTTCCCCGCTTAGTACTTCCTAATGCCTTTGACACAAGTCTGTGTACAGTAATCAGAGAAAGTAAATAGTATCTGCAGAGCATACTTGAATTTAATTAAAAGAATAATAATATCTCAGACTTTGGCACACTACATCACCATTGTGAGTTTGCTGCCTGTACAGACACTGTCACAGAACACCTATTCCTACTCTGCATAGTTGTAGGCTGACTGGCTTTACCTGGCTCATGGTATGCAATTCTGAGGGCCTTAATAATAAGAAATATTCTGTCAGGTTGGAGGAATTCAGAGAGAAGTTATCTGAGGAAGGAATTCCCTTAATGTCCCTCAGTGTCAGCCTCTGAGCATCTGAGAAAATTTTTAGACCATCTTCATTGCTTTAAATAGCATCATACTAGACTGACGCCTTAAAACACCTGGGACACCTGATATTTTTTTTCCCCCAGATGGCTGAAGAAAAGCTTCATGCCATCCATGGTCAAATTTTTCTGTCAAGTTGTTTGTAGTTGGATTTTTTGCTTCTTTTGTTTGTTGTTTTGTTGTTTTTTTTTTCCCGGAGGGCAGGGACTATATTTGAAAATCTTTCTTCTTAAACTAACCTCCTCTTACATAAGCCATTATAATTCACAAAAGACACTGAGTTCAAGAGGTAGACTTGAGTAAGCAACCTGCAAAAGGTGTTCAGGGCTTTGACCATCCACTGGACTATCATATCCTCTTCTGTCATATCTCAAAGGCAGCTCTAAATAGGATGCTCTAGAAAACATACCTGTCTTGAAAAGAAATTTGTCTTCTATTTTTGTTTTCAAAATTTTCTTCTATTCCTGTAAGGATTTCTTCTAAACCTGGATTGGTAAGAAAAGCCTTATTTCCCTGCAATACAGCTTGCCTGAATTGATGGTGAGACAATGCTTCTGTTAGCACAGTGGCAATGAATACAGGTGTTTTTGGGTTTGGCAGTGGCAGGATGTCACATTTGGCTTTTCCCCTTTAAAGTGCTTCGAATGGGCAAGGCAACAACTTTTTGTCCCATGGGTTGTAGGCTACCTCCTCAGTCTAGAAGCAGAAATGTGTCTGGGCTGGAGCGCCAAGTAACTCTACCTTCCATCCAAAGTTTGCTGCTGCCAAGAAGGGAAGTTGAAGCTTTGGTCAGGTGCTATGAAGACCAATACCTGTGTCTCAATGCAGCTGTGGAAGCTGGTCATCAAAATACAGAATAATTCCTTGCATTAACTGACCTGATGGCCCAGATGACTGCTCCATTTCACATGAGACCCACCTTTGGGCAGCCTAAGACTGAAGGTCATCAGATTTGTAAATCCAGTGACTCTCTTAGCAAAGAAGACCTTTCTCAGGGCCAAAACGTCTCTACACAGAGGCCTTGAAGAACATAGGCATGAAGAGGATCAGATTTGCCTTCCCACTCACTGAGCACAGAGGGCACTGGGAAAGCAAGGTCATCATGATGGGCACTTGGTACTGCCCGTCCCTGGGGTGAGGAAGTCTGTCTCCCTCCCAGCTTTGATCAAGTTCTTCGCTGGAGAGGGGCAAAGAATTTACCCAAGACTATTGAGCTGAGGGGATGGGACAAGTTGATTTCTAGTGAGTTTGGGGGTTCATTTCTCCATAGTCTCAGTCCAATATTCCTACTATGAAGCCCACCTTTGATAATTTTTTGGGGTTTTCAACAGCCTGAGCAAACAGATAAAGAAGCAGTTAGGCCAGTGAGATGAAATTCTCTTCCCTTTCCTTAGAGGTGATTTCTAAGCTCCAGAATTGTCTAGAGGTCAATATCCCTTTTTGCCTTCTTTCACTGGGTAATGGAAAACCACAGACTTCAGAAACGTGATTAATTTCAGCAGGGGCAGCTCCCTGAGAAAAGGCACAGTAGAAAGATAGAGTCCACACATACTGAAAAACCCCTAGAGAATAACAGCAAAAATGAGAAGAGGATGTGAAAACAACATGTGAAGAAAAGTGAAGCAGTTGGATTTGTTTAGCCTAGAAAAAGGAAACCTAAAGGAAGCCACGTACATGTTCTTCCAACAAAGAAGGAGGGGAGAATATGGTGATCAATAGTTCTGTGCCCTTGGCGACTAGAACAAAAAGAAATCTGTTCAACTTCCAGCAAAGAAGAGAAATTAAATGCCATAAAAGAAAATGAAGAGCGAATGTTGTCTAGAGAGGCTGTGAAAACTCCTTGGATGTTTATCAGAAGACCTGAGGCAAACATGCTCGAGTGGTGTAGGTATCCTTGATTCTGCCTTGGTACAGAGGAAAGGACTAGGGTAGAGGTTCACAAACTGAGGACAAAGAATGTACCTGAGAAGGAGAGAAGCCCCAGAAAATTACTTTTAGCCTTTGTGTCTTCCCCTGCCCTTGTTCTTTGCTGCTTCCATCCCCAAAAGCTATCTCTTCGAAGCTGTATGAAAAAACCAAACAAATCCCCCCTCCCACTCTTTTCTTTGAACTGATGTGGACAGCAAGATGAGAACAAAATACTTTTCAAGGGAGTTTGTGAGGAAGAGTGAAGCAGAGGGGTTACTCATCCATTCTAGAAATGAAAGATAGCTCAATATTAAAAAGTCCAAAAGCTTTGGGAGTCAATGACCTCTAGGTCCATTGCATCCCTTGGAAATCCACTTCTGAATAAATATTCATTGCTGACACATGCTCTAATAAAAATGGCATATTGCAGTCATTTGCTGGTTGGTGCATAGAGTCTTGTCAGCTCATTCATAGCACATTTACTGCCAAATCATTCCTTTAATCATAGAACAAGAAATGTTACATACACCGAACAAATCTCCCTCATTAACTTGAGCGGGTTACTACTGCAGTCTGTTATACTTCAGCTTCTATTTTCGGAGAAGGTCTTGTAACCTATCGTGTGTGTTAGTCACAGCTGTCAGTACCAGGCTTTGCCAGGATGAAAACTACAGGCTAGGACTCTAATAGTGCTCGATGCCTACTTCTGAAGAAGTCTTCAGTATCTCTGACCTGGGACAGAAACACCTGCTCTTCATTTTTACTGCATACAGCCATCCATTGAATGGTGCTTTTTATTCCTAGCAGTCACATTGAAATAATTAAAGTCCCACACAACTTCAGTACAGTGTCAGGATCTGACCTTTTATAACTGTCATACACTGGGGAAAGTAAAATAAGAGGTATGGCTGCAAGTGCCCCTTGTGCCCATCATCTTCAGCCTGCCTTCTGAAACAAATTTTCACTGTCAGCTTTTGTAGGGGGAAAATAATTCAAGTTGCCATTAATATAGAAGGAAAGTTAGATAAAGCCTAAGGCCTTTTATCTCTATCAACTATGATTTAGCAATACACATAAACACATGCTTTTCTGAATTAGGGCCCCTTGCAGACTTTTGCAGCCAGCAAAGTGAGAGCAGAATTTCCCATCAGCTTGCAGAGATAGAAGCTGCAGATGCAGTATGCTTTTTTCCTGGGAGACACTGTCTACACTCAAAATTAAATGTACTTGGAAAATTTCCTGGGCAATAAGGGCAACTGGTGCATCACAAACTATCTCTGTGCTAGGAACCTGTTTAGATGCAGGGTAGCTGCATGCACACTGCCAAATGGGCATGAACCCTGGAACACACTTATGCCTGAGCTGTGCCTGGGAGGTGTTTGGAGAGCCTCGTTGGCACATACCAAAGGCATGCCAAGGACCTCTCCAACCTTTTGCTAATATAGATGGATCATGTTCTGGTGCCTGAGGACATTCCCAGACAGTTCAATGTACTGGTGAACAGGCATCCAAAAATGCTGTCCCAAACTCATGTTCTTTAGAACTCCAGGAAAGTGTGCTTGCAACCTAGAAGGCCAGCAGGTTGAGGGAGGTGATTCTGCCACTCTACTCCACTCTGGTGAGACCCCAGCTGGAGTGCTGCATCCAGCTCTGGAGCCCTCAGCACAGGAAGGACATGGAACTGTTGAAGCAGGTCCAGAGGAGGCCACAAAAATGATCCCAGGGCTGGAGCACCTCTCCTACAGGGACAGGCTGAGAGAGTTGGGATTGTTCAGCCTGGAGAAGACAAGGCTGCGGGAGACCTTCTTGCAGCCTTTCAGTACTTAAAGGGGGACTATAGGAAGGGTGGGGACAATCTCTTTAGCAAGGCCTGTTGTGACAGGACAAGGGATGATGGTTTTAAACTAAAGGAGGGTAGATTCAGACTGGATATAAGGAAGAAATTTTTGACAATGAGGGTGGTGAAACACTGGACCAGGTTGCCCAGAGAGGTTGTGGAGTCCCCATGCCTAGAAACATTCAAGGTCAGGTTGGACGGGGCTCTGAGCAGCCTGATCTAGTTGAAGATGTCCCTGCTCATTGCTGGGGGGTTTGGACTAGACGACCTCTAAAGGACCCTTCCAACCCAAACCATTCTGTGATTCTATGATTCTATGAAAGAGAAAAGGATTTCATTCCAGCACATGACATTTCCTGACAATTAAATCACCATCATCCTCATTTTGGTGGGCTTTTTTTAGCAGTCCCCCTGTCATCCAAGGTCACAAAAGAAAAGACCAGTCACTTATTTCATATTTAAACTGCTCAGGGAAACTCACATCAAGAAAAAAAGAATATAGAAGTTGCATTGGTCAAGCTTAATAAAAATCAAAGGCCTCTTTAGTATAAGGTTATCCCATCGTGCTACCAGCCTTGGCTCCTGTTAGTAAGTGTTATCACACCATTCAGTCACGTTCGACCCTCCAGTTCAGGTTGTCATTTTCCATGTGAGTTAACAAGTTGTCTGGAAATCCAGAGGAAACTGAACTTATGTTCCAAATTCCCTTTTCCCATTCTTTTTTAGAAAAGGTTAATCTCTTACGGGTTTCTTTAGAAAATTTTCATTCTAAAGAACACAGATAGGAGGTGATATATATCATGATGACATATGCAATGGCAAGATGATGTCAATTAGAACTTGTGGAACACATATTTTCATCTTGACAACTCACATTGTCACTATGCTTGTACAGTATTTGATGATCTTAAATTTTATAATCCGATCAATTCTGTCCAGTACAAGGATAGCTTTTTCAGCACCTGACAAGCATCTTATTTCTCATTATTCTTATTTGTTACATGGATATCAGCTTCATCTGGGGTGCAATTACACATTTATACCAGACTCAGTATCTTACATATTAAACCTTACATTTCCTTGCTTACCCTCCCTCACAGTCACTTCACTTACCTGTGGAAATCTTGACCCAGGAAAGATCTGTCCAAAGCCACGTAGCTACCACCACAACATTAATCTGCTAGAGACATCTCTTTTTTTCAAAGTGAGGAATTTCTATCCTATTTGAGATCCAGAAGGACACAGAATGGGACATTCAATCCTGAACAACAAAACGTCAGACCTTCCTCTTTCACACTATAAGAGAACTGTGACCAACATATTCTGTTTAAATACCTTTTTTTTGACACTCATTGCTACCTGAATACTTTATCTATGGTTTTGAACACCTGCAGCTATAGCGTTAAGAACTATGTATGTTCTATATCTCAAACACATAAGTCAAAATATATGCATCCACATTTTTTTAATGCACAGGTTAAAGTGCATACAAGAAAAAAAAGACATTTGCGTACTGATACATGTTTACATGCATGCGTATATTTAGTAAATTTTATTTTATATGTGTTTTCATAACAATTACAATAAAGAGGCATTCAAATGAAAATTTTTAGGTTAGATAAGTGATCTTTTGTACGTGAGAGACAGTAAAAACACACAGATGAAAGGCTATGTTATACATGATCATAGCAAGAATAGTGTATGATAACAGTGTATTAGCTTCTATTTTAGTTTCTTAAAGGGAATCATAGTTGGTATATGAACTGGTTTGTTGACAGAGGGATACAAAAAAAACATGAAGCCAAGCCAAACCATTCCACCTACAATTAGCTCCAATATGAAGAAGCCATTCAGTTTTCTCCTTTTTTTCAAAAATATATTTAAATAGTGATTAGAAAAACAAAGACCAAACCACTGTTTGAGACATTTAAGACAGTTATACCATTAATGTATTCAAAATTTAGATGTCCCGTAATGTAAGCGTTCACATTTCCCATCCTATTTGTGGATCTGATCCAAAACACTCCAAAGATTCCCACTGAGTATAGGAGGCTTTTATCAAACGTTGCCAAGTGTCATGATAAAATCCTGCCTCGTGTGAGATTTGAAAACAAGTTATAGCATACAAGTCTCAGCTTCTATTGAATAAAATAAGAACATTTCATTTTGGGGGAAAGAGGCTTGAAAGTGGGACCTGAATTCATCTAAAAGCTAAAAAACAGAAGTCAAAGAAGAACATTTATCTTTCTTGATTTGTTGATCATGGGATTTTAAACCTGTTGATTGAAAGTCAGAAATGCTTCAGGTCATTCTAGTCTTCCTCCCCACCTTCCTCTAAAGATCAGTCATAGGAGGAACTTGGCAATGTCTGTAGGTGGTCTGCAAGGCACTACAGCGTATGGCAATGTACACACAGATGAACCCATTCCACTGCCAGTGGTGCCAGGGACTCCCAAATATGACAGGAACCTCTGAGATAGACACAACCACGACTGCATCTGTGATTTAGTTTCTTACTGAGAGGTTTCTTGACCCTACTTTCCTGCTACTGCAAGGAATGTGTGGGAAGCTACTGCTGAAGAGGAAAGTTTAAGGAGGTCCTACAGAGGACAGCATCCTCAATACCCTCCCATAGGAGCAGTGAACTCTGAGGTTAGCAGCTAGAGCAAGTGCCCACAGAGGTGGGACTCTGATGAGGAACAGAATCATAGAATCATAGAATCATGAAGGTTGGAAAAGACCTCTAGGATCGTCAAGTCCAACAGGCGGGTACAAAGCTTCACACAGGCTGGTAACTTTCTGCAAGTCCTCCAAGACAGATTATATTTGAGAATAAAATACATTATTATAGGCTTAGGGAGTCTTTAGTTAGGGAAAGGAGAAGACATTAACTTGACTAACCATCCTGTTTTTAAAGGGTTATCCCTTATTTCTGGTAGACCTCCCTAAAGATGGCAAGCTCTCCCTTGCTTTAAATAATAGCTCTATTTATTTAATTCATTTCCTTTAGGTAAGCAAAAAATCAGCTTAATCATCAAACAAACTTTTGCAGAACAAGACTAAGGAGAGTGGCTGTTTATGGCACTTTTCAGTGTAAAATCTGCCTTGAGAAACCTTTTAACAAAAGTAAGCCCAAGCCTCTACAAATTATTTTAAGAAAAGTCCATTTGTGTTGTCCTCAGCAGTACTGAATTACACTCTTGAAATAAAAATAATGGACTTTGCCTGTCAAAATGTGATATTACCCCATAAATCTGCTTTTGCACTTTTTACTCAAGCAAAAAAATTCCATGCAATGAAGCAGATCTATGAAAGGCCCATTAACAGCTCAGTACGCAGCAGATGCTCACCAGAGATGCAGACCAGAATGTCTCATTGCAAAGATGCAATGAGGTTATGTGTCAGTTAAAGCCTCAAGATGTGGTGGCAAGTGAGATCTTTCTGAAGAGTCCTAAACAGTTGTGGGTAAAAGCTTTATCACAAGTCTCTGGAAACATTCTTCCTAGGCCAGTAGCTGCTGGGTCTTCACTCTAGTGTATAGTGTGAATGCAACACACAACATGTTTGAATCCAGCATGGATCAGCAGGAACTTGTCTGAGTTACAAGTGATCTCTATTCAAGTGTAGGAGAAGGTCTGGATAGAAGCTCGGAGACGGACAATTTGAGAAAAACAGCACTAAGAAGAGTCTCCTTACCCAGACTACACAACAGGGTCAAACATCCATTGGAGTAAGGGAAACCTCCAGGGGTGTGACCTGCCTTTGCGTGCTGACCATAGTCTTCTGCAGGGCGTGAAGGTCAGTATGAAGCTAGAGAGGTGGGTAAGATCCTGCACAGTTTGAGGGCCAGGCTCCACCATGTTTGGCTCACGACTTAAGGAGCTTAGTGAGCAACAGAGGGTAGCAACAAGACTAGGGCTGCTCCACAAGCAATGGCAAGTTGGAGGCTGAGGGCAACAGTAAGACAGGCAGAGTCCTCTTCAACAGGGAGCTCAGGCCCACAGAACCCAAGGAAGAAAAACAGAGCTACCAGTGACAGTCACCAGGTTCAGCTGAGAGCCCAGATCACCAGGCAGGACCATAGTCATGAGGCAGGTCCAAGGACAATCATTCAGGAGCAGCGACAAGTCAGAATTTAAATGCAGCTCTTGGGGCAACAGCAAGAAGATGTGTGGGTGAAGGCCCCAGGCAAAGCTGGTCAGAGGCATTAAGGTCTATTGGGGTATGCAGGGCCTCAACAACAGTTGATCCAAGGCTGGCAGTATGATCCTTGTCAACAGCTGTGTTTAATTATTACTTATGTGTGGATTTCAATGAATTACATGGACCATGATTTGACAGTGCTTTAGATGGTAACACTCCTCCAACAAAACAAGATTTAGCATCTATAAAGAAGAGACTTTACACTCACTGGAGATACAAATTTGCATAGATCATCAGTGGTAGTGATTATTACTATGCCTACTGTAGCTGATGCAGAAGACTTTTCTTAATTGTTCATACTTGACCATCAGATGTAAGGCAGCATGCAAACAAAATAACTTCTAAAACAATTTTTGTAAAACATTTTTGTAAAATTTTTGTACTTGAAATATTTTCCCTGATGAAGATATGAAGCAAATGACACATTCTGGCTTTGACAGAAGCAACTTATGTGCCACAATAGTATCTACAATCATTCATACGGGTCATTAGATTGAAAGAACAAATTAAATAGAGTTGTTCTGCAAAATTCACCCATTGTTAAATAATATATCTTGGTAGAATAAAAGCATTACATATTTCTGGTAATATGCTAGCTCCATTTTCAATCAAAAGAATCATTAAAGGCTTGGTCGAAAAGGGTGTATTTTTCTCTGTGGCCACTGGTGCTTTAAACCATGGAAATGTTAAAATGTTTCTGGCAGATGTTCATTCCTATACAGTAGAAAGAGAAGTGATCTATTGTCTGCTTAATTATTTTCAATACAAGAGTAAAAATTCATTAGAAATGCTTGAAAATGCAAGAAGGGTATTAAAGTCAATTGGCTTCAAAATGTGTTGTCATTTGGAGATGACAAAGCTAATACTGACTTTCATGGTATGAGTAATGTCGGTCTGTGGTCATCTGAAAATATAAAGTAAGCAAAGTTTGCAGTGAGAGATAATATCTTTTCTTAGACAATCTGATATAACTGTGAAAAAAAGAAGCAAAAACTGCATGAGCTTTTAGGCACACAAAGTCTTCTTCAAATATAGAGCAGAATCAGCAGCACTCCAAGCTAAACAGAAGTAAGGAATTATTATTCAAAGTTAAACTCACTTATGTTAATCAGTTGAAGAATACGAAAGAAAAGCTAGCAAGTGTCTGTGGAGTGATATGGGAAACAGGAGAGGTGATAAAGTGGTTAGCATCTCCTGGACATAGAGAGAAGATGTTAGTTATTCATGCAAAATATTGAAAGCTGAGATCTGGAAAATTCCTAAAAAGCTAAACTTATAAGGATACAGACAACAAATAGTATGATATGTCAACAGAATTTTCAACATCATTATCTACTAAATTTATGGAATTTGTCTCAGATTACTCTTTTGAGAGAGCTTTGGCTTTCAAGGCTCTTGCCTCCATTTCAGACTTGGATTGCCAGGGAGTGTTGCTTGGAAAACACTCGTGGAAGGCTTCTAGTGCAACCTCCTGCCTCAAGCAGGACTGTTGCGAACACTAGATCAAGTCAGCAATGACTTCTCCTATTCAAGTCTTGAGACTTCGGTGACCTCTAATAAACTGTTCTGGAGTTGTACTACTTTTCTAGTGGTAGGGTTGGGTTTGATTTTGATTTTGTTTATTTTTTTCCAGATGTTCAGCATAAATCCTTCAAGCTGTAGTTTAGAAACATTGTCTTCCATTATATCATCCAGGACTACCAAGAATAGTTTGTCCTCATTGTCTGTATAACTGTAGTTCATGCAGTTATGGATGGCTACTAGGTCACCCTTCAGCCACCTCTTTATCAGACTGAAAAAAAACCAGCTCTCAATCTCTTTTCATAGGATCTGTGCTGTAGGCCCCTGGCTATCATAGGACGGACCGTCTTCAGGTGCTCCACATGCTTTTGAATGGAGAATCCAAAACTGAATGCAGTGTTCTGGGTGCAGTCTTACCAATGCTGGGTGGAGGGGGATAAGAACTCCCCTTCATCTTGCCAGTCAGATTCTTCTCAATTTAGTGTGGGACATGGTTTGACTACTTGCAATACAAGTGTGCTGTTAGCTGATGTTCAACCTGGTGTCCATCATAACTCTCCAGCCCTTTTCAGTAGGGCTATACTCAGCCAGTCAGGTCCCTGCCTGCACTGATGTATGGGATGATTTTGTCCTAGATGCAGGACTTTACTCTTTTCCTTGCTGAACCTCATGATGTTGGTCCAGTCTGCAAAATTATTGCATTCCCTTTGGATCAAGGCTCTGCCACGTCTCAGCATGTCAATCCTTCCTCTTAGTTTAGTGCCATCCTTAAATTTGCTGAGAGTGCACTGTGTCATCACCCAGGTCACTGAGGAAGATGGAGGACAATATCAGCCCCAACTGTTCTTTTTATGAGCAGCCAGCCAGACACTCAGCCATTGATCACTGTCCTTTGAGCAAGGTGGTCCAGGCAATTTTCAGCCTACTTGACTGCCTGTTCATCCAGTGCTTCAGCCTCCAAATGAGAATGCAGTGGGAAATGATGTCTAAAGTCATATTAAGTACAAGACATATGATATCTACCAGTCTTATCTCACCCACCCAGACACCATTTTGTCATAGAAGGCAATTAGTGCCCTCAGTCACTGTTTGCCCTTGCTGTTGGACTCCATGATTTTTCTAGAGATGGGGATGACGTGCAATGACTTATACTTGTTCTCCTTATTACTGTTGGTTTTGGGGGCTTTTTTTATTTTATTTTATTTTGGGGGGTTTTGGTTGGTTTTGGTTTTGTGTTTTTTAAGATGTGCTTTTTTTTAAGATCAGCCTTTTTCCAGTCATCAGGGATCTTCCCTGGTCACTTATTTTCCAAAGATCATAAGCAGAAGCCTCACAATCACATCAGCCAGGCCTTGAATGCTGTGAAATAGTTCTTAATGACCTTTCTTAATCTTCCAAAAGGAGTTCAAAATTTACAAGAGATTTTTCATCATGTGATTCTTGAAAACAGGAGAATGTTTAGGCACATCCACAAAAGGTGGTTTTCTTTATGCCCTGCATTACAATGCATTTTAATGTGTTTTCCTGCCATAAACACCTCCTTTTGTATGTTAGGGAACAATTGCTCATTTTCAATTTCTAAGTTCTTTAAAGAAGACAAAACTGAGGAGGACAAGGTAGCTTACAATCGCTGAGTGTTAATGTGTTTTTTGAAATGTGTTAAAAGTCTAGTTGGTTTTTATGATTTAACTTACAGCTTAGAATAACCTGATCTTCTTGCACTGAAGTTTAGGCATATCTTAGTTACTAAAAGTCCAATTATAATAAATTAGTATGAAAAATTGGTCATAAATTTATTGCTTACCTAGAAAGAATGTGATAGCAAAGCAGAAAAAAAAAAGTTTTATTCAACAACACAAACTGCTTCTGAAATACCTGACATTTGTTTTCATGGAATGCAGTGTTCTTAATCTGATTTATCTATGTTCTTAAAAAAAAAAGTTAACTTTTCAGAATGTCATAAACATTATGAAATATGTGGGATCAGCAAGAGGATAGGATGAAGCAGAAGATTAAGTAAAGTGTGTGTACATGCCCCAAGAATCATGCATTCAGAACTGATCTCATGTTTTTTCTTCAAATCCCATTTTTATTTTCATTCTTTAAGATCTTGTGGAATTTGTTATATCCATTTTTATTTTCAAGACAGCTATGAAAATAATCTTTTCTTTGTGTAAACAAACATGTTCCAGAAGCTGATAAATACGATCCTATTAAGGTTAAATCCCTCATATCTGTAAAAATAAAAAGTTTTAATAGATTATAAAAATGAATGTTTTATGAAATATCTTAGACAGAGATCTTTGTTACTTGGAAAAGTAAAGCTTGTAATAATTCAGTGGTATCTTTGAGGGCAATATAAGGTTCACTAGAGAAAAATACATGATATATTAACAGAAACAGTATTTCCCTAAAATATCTGTTATAATAAAGGATTGTCCTTTATTCTGTATGCTTTGCCTGAAGCATTGATTAGTACATGTAATTACAGAAAAGCTTTGCTGAAATCATTAGTCAAAATGGGCTCTGTAGAAGCTGTGACCAATAGAAGGGCTGTCTACACACGAATGTGCCGAGGAAGGGAGGATGGTACATGATGAGCAGTCCTGTAAAATTGTACAGGTGGGTGCTGTTGTGTCCGTATCTTGCCGTGCATTTTAGTGCTTTGTCTGCTAAATCATGAGCATCAGGGCAGTTCCTTACAGACCATAAACTTGGATGAGCCTCTGCCACTGAACTGAGCACGCAGTCATTATTCACTGGAGCCACGTGGACATCAGATTTGCCAACCCCATGGCAAGGGATTGTTGTGCTGACAGGACAGACACATGACAAGAAACAATTTCTAACCAAGAAAGCTGCCCATATAAGAAATGGAAATATTTTTGTTACAGATCAACTTCTTAAGAGTCTGCTGAGTCCTGGGAAGCGTTAGTGAAATGTACAACCATGCTTCCCATTTATTTTGTCTATAGCTCATGTCATCTCTTGAGCAAACTCCCCAATCTCTCTCCTGCCTGTAACTTTGACTTATACTGGGTTGTCTGAATGATTTTCAGCCATTTAAGAAATGCTTAGGTTTTTGGAACACTCCCCCTTTTTAGATGACTGATGCAAAATATCTTAAATTAATGCAGTTGTAACAAGGTGGGACCTCAGAAATTATTTAGCTACTTTGCAACATACTTAAAATTCTGTTGATTAGCTCAATCTTTTGCAGTCTTGGGTAATCTTAGTAGATAAAAATATATGCCTTTTGAAGCAAACAAACTCAACTGTTTTGCTGGATGCTAAGATGTCTGTAGCAGCTCATGGAAAAGTAACAAGCCCTGAGCTTTTATTTTTTTTTAACTGCTTAAAGTTTTCCAGACATTTTTCTAGAAATCATGTATATACAGGACCCCATAAACAAGCAGTGACATTGTCAGAAAACAGAAGGGTGATCCTGGTGTTCAGGAGTTTCCCATCTAGATGCAAAAGGACAGATTGTAGAGAGCTAGGTCAAACAGTCCAGGAGAGCAAGGCAGCTGTGACTTGGCAATGATTAGAGTAGTTAAGTGAAGCTTATACGAAACAAAGCTAAAGTTAAGCAACCTTAATAAAAATTATAACTTCCAAGCCATCTGCAGTAAATATCATAGTCTCCCTCTTTTCCTTCTCCAAGACTTGTTATTATCCCCTGGAAGCAATGTAATTTTCTGTTTCCTTCTTCCACTCACCTTCCCCTTCCCAAATGCTGACACGTTGTTTCTGTCAGTGTTTTCTGTTTTGTTTCTTTTTGTTTGTTTTCATAACAATGAAATAAAAGCCTCTGAAATCCCATTTTTACTACAGTTGTCGTAACTGCCTTCATTAATGATACTTCTCTTTGTTAGGAGTAGCTGATTTATCTTATTATATTTGCCAGAAATATATCTGGAAGAAAAATAAACTGTGAGAAATAGACCTTATCATGCTATGCATGCCTGACTTTCAAACTGATTTTACTGGAAGCTACATTATAGGGACAAAGCAGATGCACTGGCATTCTTCTGAACCTCAAAGGCACAGTGAATCTTGACAATCCTCCAGGAGAAACTCTTGAGCTAGCACTGTGTCCATTGAAATTCAAGGAGATGCCTTCCCTTTCTTTTCTGCCTTCAAACTTTTAAGTTCACAGAAATGTTAGGCAAGTCTTTTGCTTTGAAATGATCTTAACCTCATGAAGGTGGGAGTCACCTTGGGTACTCAAACTCAGGCATTCAGCTTTATCGTATAGCTACAGGACATCCGTGTTCCAGGAGAAGAGCTGAGCAGGCTAAAGATATGAATGGTGGTCTCATCAGCCGTCCATTCCTACTCATCAGAAACTTCAAATCCCACTGGAAAGCATCTCTCTTTGCTTTAACGTCAAAAAAGAAAATAATAAAAAAAGAGTGGCTAGTTAAAGATGCAAGGCAGCTTAGAAAAATCCCAGCAAGGGCCAACCCAAAATAAGACATAAGCACCGAAAGCTTTCCATCCAAGGGTGGATCTCATCTGGGTTCAACAGGATTATCTCTAGAATAAGGGGGCAGTTCAAACACCCCAGCTCATCTCTGGTCAATGGACAATGCTGGTGATTGTGCTGCTGGGTCTTGTGTCACTGACAGGTTTTCGCTTCTGTGCGTATTAACCTCGTAATATTGCTGATTGGAAAAGCAATCTGCCACCAAATACAAGTGTGTTGCTAAGTCTTTCCAAAACCACAATCCGGGGTCTTTGGTTTCCCACTCCTCTGCCTCCAGTCTCCTCTTTGCACACACCTCCACCCGTTAGTAGCAATCTACTGAGATAGTTCTTTTCTTCTAGAAAACAATCTCTGCACTTTTATGGTCAGAGGGAGTATGCTTAGGAGGCAGATATGATTTGGTTTTTGTTTTGAGCATCACATTGCTTTTAGTTCTCACAGGTTTTGCTGCATGAGAAAACTGCGTGGAAGTCTTGGCCAGGGTCCTAGGTAAGACATTGCCCACTTAGGAACTGATCTAGAGCCATAATTAATTTTGAACAGTAGCTGAGGAATATTTGTTTCTGGTTTTGCAAATAGGTCTTCAATGTGAAGTTTAAATGCAGCGTTCAAAATCCCCCAAAGGAGAAAGGGTCTTGGATTTGAAGTTGTGCTTTGAACGTTTTTAAGGATTATTTTCTATAATTCAATTCTGGGTTCTAAATTATTTCCCACCAACTTCCTGTTATTGAAATCAACATTAATTAACCCTGCTTTTACCATGTTCTTAGCATTACCATGACTTTCAGCCATGACTTTTATCACTGTCTTTATTAACTCTGATATATTTCAAAATTATATTCTAAACCAGTATATACCAAAAACAGTCAGTAAGAAGCTGTACCAGAGCCGGGCAAAACAGATTCACCTGTTCCACGTTGACTCAAAAACAAATAAACTGGAATTTTTTTCATGGATAAATAATTTCCAATAACACTGTTTTATGGGAGCATGATTCTTGACTAGCCTTAGTTGTCATGGTGTGTCGGTGATGAAGCAATGACCAGATTCAGGTAATATTTAAAACTTGGTTGCAGCTTATGGATTCGATATTTGCTCTATTTTCCTTCTAACTGACCACCATGCAGCCATCAGATGGGCTTTACGTTTCTTGCTGGGCCACGTCTACAACCAGCACAGGAGCTAAAGAAGGAAGTATCTGTACTGGTGAGTTAAATGTCCCCACGACCAGACACTGAGGACCTCCCCCTTCCAGTGAGCTGCTGAGCAGAAGACTGACAGTTCCATTATCTTCTAATTTACGTATTTATTTTACTTGAAATCTACTTGGAATTTTGACCAAGATTCATAAAGTTTTTCAGTGTGACCAAAACTGCAATGGGTAATTTGTAGGGGGAATAAAGAATAAGCAAAAAGTCAATCAGTGAGTAAAAAAATAAAACTAAAATGAATTAAAAGAAAAATTGGCTAGCCCCAGTTACAGTGTCTGTGGTGTCCTGCACACCAACACCTCTGTCTAAGTTTGAACCTCCGGAGATATTAATATTTTGCTAATAATAACCAGCTCTGTATCTCTACCGCTCCATGTATTCTACATATGCGTAACATATTCATTGCTAATTTGTCTGCAGGAAGGTCTGAAATCCTCTCTGAAGATTTCAATGTCTTACAAGTTTTATTTTTACATCAGAGTTGCCGAAGGTGAGCCCAGTTTCACCACCCACGCGTGCACTGAAAAAAAAAAAAGCTTCTAATTTGTTAGGAGAAGGTCCTCAAATCCCCACCCACAGGAGGATGGTATTTTAAATTTTCCTGGAAAAGCTGATTATGGCGAGACCCTTAAATTACCACCTACATCCATACACCCACATGCATGTGCACTTGGGTTTCTGCAACATGGAGCCCTGGAAAACTGACTTTTCGAGAGATCTGGATGTAGGTTTCTACCTATTTGTTGACAGAGCAGAGGTGAGAAATGTAAGTCTTTGCAAGCTCTGCACTGCAGCTGTAGTTACAGGAGAGTTTTCACCCCTAGAAAGCTATGTCTCTTAACAGACTGGAGCTTGTCTTCAAACTTGCACACTTGGACCTGTTTCTTTGGATTCAGCCTGGAAATTAAGTTAATTTTCTGTGCTGCTGCTGCTGCTGCCTTATCTCATGATGATGTTTCAGTCTGGGTAGATGTTACGCTTATCCTTTGAAAAAAAAAACAGAAAAAAAAAAATCACGTGGTCCTCACTCCCCACATCAGCTGGAACAGGGTAGCTGCAAATCTGCACACCACAGATTTCAAGGTAGCAGGTCCAGCGTGGCATGAGAAGTGTTGGCACTCAGAATAATACTGAGCCTGTTGATAGACCATTTCATCCAGGGGGAATGTGAACAAGTGAAGGTCCCTGCAGAACTGGAGCCATCCCTCTTTGCCAGGCAGGGTAGCAGAGGCACAGGAGAGATGAATGCCCTGACTGATTAATGCTCACTAGCTCTTGCCATGACAGATTTAGGAAGAGAAGCTAAATCTCCCGATTAGCAGTTTCCCGTCTCAAGTACTCAACTGTACTTCTGCATATTTTATCCCCTCCTGTCTCTCTGGGACACTCCTGCCACCCTCTCCCTACTGAGCTCTGAACTGGTCCCAGAATATAATCCTACAATGTCTCTGCACTCTTCCCCAGCCAGGGAGGTCTATAGGTTGTGGTTTTGGTTTGGCCCCAGGTCACCTGTTAGGCTTCTTGCTGAAACCACATGACTTTCCGTTCCTAAGCAATATGGCTATTTCCCTAGACCTCCTCTCTCTGTCTCTGCAAAGTAGCAGGGATCCTGGCTAGAAAAGCCCACTTTCTAAAAGCAAATGAGGTCATTAACATCCCAGCTGAGATTCTCAATATGCAAAAAGCCAGGGCACTGAAAAATGTTCAGCATCCTCTTAACTGCAGTGCATTTTGGGTTGGTATTTCAAAACTCATGCCTGGATAACATGGTCATATACAGATTTGCATGCTCAAAAAATGTGGATGCAGTTGAACGAGAGAGACCTTGGCTGTACCAGGACTCATTGCTTTTCTATACGAACACATATGTGAGAGACTTTTTTTCCCATCTGTTTCAAGTTAGAAGCCAAAGTCTGATTGCAAATGTATACAAAGGGCTATGAAAAAGCAATGACATTATGGCCTCATGTGCTAGTTCTGAGATTTGTCCTTACGGTGGGATTCTCGATAGCTAAACAAAGGGTATTGGAAATGTCAGACACTCTTCTGTGAGTTCTCCCAGTGCTGGGTATGCAAAAATGCCCATAGTTACATAGAACATCCCTGGATGGACTTCAGCTCCTCTTATCCTCTCCAAGGAGGTCCAGAATAGCAATCAGAGATGGATGAAGAGAGGAACTTCTGCCATTGCTGGTAGCAGCTATGCTGGAAACGTAATAATGCAGGCTGAACTGACTTCAAGGCAGTAAGATGCAGTAGCATGAGGCTGTAAAACTAGAACATGGTTGAGAGGTACCATTTAGCAGTCATATCACCTTAATGCATTGTATAGGGTCTGTGTAGAAAGGTTTTGGTAGCAGGGGGGCTACAGGGGTGGCTTCTGTGAGAAGCTGCGAGAAGCTTCCCCCATGGCCAATAGAGCCAATGCCAGCTGGCTCCAAGAGAGACCAGCCACTGTCCAAAGCCGAGCCACTCAGCCATGGTGGTAGCGCCTCTGGGATAATGTGGTTAGGAAGGGGAAAAAGTTGCTGTGTAACTGCAGCTAGAGAGAGGAGTGAGAATATGTGAGAGACAGAACCCAGCAGACACCAAGGCCAGTGAAAAAGGAGGGGAGGAGATGCTCCAGGCACCAGAGCAGAGATTCTCCTGCAGCCCGTGGTGAAGACCATGGTGAAGCAGGCTGTCCCTCTGCAGCCCATGGAGGTCCATGATGGAGCAGATATCCACCTGCAGCCTGTGGAGGCACCCACGCCGGAGCAGGAGGATGTGCCCAAAGGAGGCTGTGACCCCATGGGAAACCTGTGCTGGAGCAGGATCCTGGCAGGACCTGTGGACCCATGGAGAGAGGAGCACACGCTGGAGCAGTCTGTCCCTAAAAGGGCTGCACCCCATGGAAGGGACCCACGCTGGAGCAGTCTGTTCCTGAAGGGCTGCACCCCGTGGAAGGGACCCATGCTGAAGCAGTCTGTTCCTGAAGGGCTGCACCCCATGGAAGGGACCCACTCTGAAGCAGTCTGTTCCTGAAGGGCTGCACCCCATGGAAGGGACCCACGCTGGAGCAGCCTGTTCCTGAAGGGCTGCACCTCATGGAAGGGACCCTCACTGGAGCAGTCTGTTCCTGAAGGGCTGCACCCCATGGAAGGGACCCACGCTGGAGCAGTCTGTTCCTGAAGGGCTGCACCCCATGGAAGGGACCCACGCTGGAGCAGTTCGTGTAGAACTGTAGCTCGTGGGAAGGGCTCATATTGGAGAAGTTCATGGAGGACTGTCTCCCGTGGGAGGTACCCCTTGCTGGAGCAGGGGGAGAGTGTGAGGATTCCTTCCCCTGAGGAGGAAGGAGCAGCCAAGACAGCAGTTGATGAACTGACCGCAACCCCCATTCCTCATCCCCCTGTGCCACTTGCGGGGAGGAGTTAGAGAATGTTGGGAGTGAGGTTAAGCCCACGAAGAAAGGAGGGGCGGGAGGAAGGTGTCTTAAGATTTTGTTTTTACTTTCTCACAGCCTTACTTAGATTTTATTGGTCATAAATTAAACTCATTTCCCCAAGTCAAGTCTGTTTTGCCTGTGACAATAATTAGTGAATGATCTGTCCCTGTCCTTATCTCGACCCACGAGCCTTTTGCTATATTTTCTCTCCCCTGTCCAGTTGAGGAGGGGGAGTGATAGAGTGGCTTTGGTGGGCACCTGGCCACACACACCACATGCATCCAGAGCAGACTCTGGTTTTATGGTTCCATGGGTAGTTTGAGGTCCTGTATATCTAGCTCAGTGCAGCCCTTGCCTACACCTTGGTAACACTTAACAACATGGCCAGGCCATGTTAGTGAGAAGGGGGCCGTGTCTCAACATTAGTGACAAGGTCCCTATAAGAACAAATATCCCAATGAGTGGGACTAATTGGGCTCCTTCCTATGAGGTTCATCAATGAACTTCCAGGGATGAGCAGCCCGTATGCTCCAGGACTTAGGCTTACGAGCTTGGAAGAAACTCACAGTGAAGTTTCCATGGCTGGTACCCTTTGAATGCTAAACAAAGAAGTATCCATCTGGTCTCAAACTCCTTGTGGGAGGCAGAAAATTTGGAGGAAAAAGAGCAGTTATGGAATTACTTAGGACTTAGCGATTCTAGTCATTAGACTGTGGCTGAGTGGCTGCTGGGTAAATGTGACCTTTCCTTTGCTCCCCTTTCCTTCTGACTTTTCAGAGGTGACATAATATTATCTACCAGCCAGTTTCACACCTCTGCAGGCTATGACTGACACTGTAATGAACTGATGGAATACATCATAGGGTTTTTTTTCCTCTTTTGGTTTGAAGTAGGAACAGCAGATCTCCAGCATATGCATGATTCAGAGTCATGGAAATCTTTGCTGTGCTTATTCCTGCTGTGCTCCCCAGTCATATGAAATAGCCTTTGGTCTAGAAGACATAGTAGATGGTGGGATTTCTCCCATCTCTTTCATAACGCAGAAGGTGGTAATAGAAGCTCCACCTATAGTGAAATTAGCCCAGTTGACCAGATTTTGACCAAGTTTGAAGTGGCATCAACTGTGGAAAGATGCATCTTCTTTCAGTTTCAATTAATGGCAGAAAAAAGTGTGCACATAAGTACCCAATCATATGTGTACCCTTTCAACTGAGTGAATGTCTGAGCCCAAATAATAAACTAGGAAGGTCTAGTTGGGGCATGAGATCTTTTTGTGTGAGGATCCAGGATGTTTGGTGACTCAAAACATCACATGCGAACCCTCTGAGCCTGAGCTAATGCCAAGTAACAGCTAGGAGGGAAATGAAAAGCTGATAACTGCATACACAATGATATACTCTAAATTAGCACTGACCCCTGAGGAAAGAGTTCTTGGAGTCCTTGCAGATAGCGCTTTCATATGCCGTGCAAGTGCTCAGTACAAGCAAAAAATGTGAGTAAAATCCTAGAACTTACTAGGAAATAGATAGAGCTTTGCTTTAAAACTATTTAAAACCCTAGTGCACCCAAATCTGGGATGCTGTGTGTACTTCCATTCATGCCATATACAAATGGATGTAGTAGACTTCGAAAAGGTAAAAAGGATGAGCAGAGACGTGGAATAGTTTTAATATGAGGAATGGCTAAGTAGGACTTCTCATCGCAGTAGAGAGCCATTCTGTGTACCAGTAGACATCTACAAAGTGATGACAAGTACAGCACGGGTGAGTAAGCAATGGTTATTCATTATTTCTCACACCATGAGAACCCAGGGGCACTAATGAAATGATCAGATAGCAGGTTTAAAACAAAGTTTTAAAGAAGTTCCTTTACGCAAATCATGGAACTTGTCATAGGAGTTAAAAATATAGTATTTTCCATAAAGACTTTAGAAACATCAGTAAAGGCTAAGGGCTAGCAACTAATTACCTAATCCAGAATAATCTAGCAAAACAGATGAGATTCACTTTATACTTTTATTTTTAAACTTTCCCCTAAAGCCCTATTATCAGTCGATCTGAGACTGGGCAAGGTAGATTCAGTCCCTGTCCATGATGACAAATTTATAGCAAGGAATTAAGTGTTCCTACACTCATCCTATAGCCTGGTATCCTTCCAGCGTGGATTTAGCCAGAGTACCTTAAGAAGTTAAACCTCGGTGATTTCCTAATTAATTTCACTAATGTGGATCCAGAGCTGGGAACAACTGATCAGACATCAGTTCTCAGAAAAAAAGAAAAAAAAAACACATCTGGAGGCTGTAATGAATTACAGCCTGCCCCTAGACCAACACATCATTCTGTTGTGAAATAGATGAACGCTGTACTGTGCTTTGTAACCTGCCAGTGATGCTCTGCTCACCCCTGGGAAAGCCTCAGTCAGAGGGGAGTATATAAAGTGGGACACTCCATTTCCAAAAAGATTTGTCCTACTTCAGGAATATCTAGCAGGAACCACAAGAGCAGCCAACAGGGAAAAATTACTAGTGGGAAATACTGAAATCATTATCTCCTTCAGAGGGAAGAGGACTGAACAGAGTATGGTAGCACTGTTTAAATCCATGAAGGACTGTTTTATCAGAGAAGAAATCTGTTCCTCCTGTTAATGGTAGATAAGAAAAGACACCACGGGTTTAAACTGCTACGGGGAAGATGGTTGTTAGATAATGGGAGAGATTTTCCAATGGTCAGGACTGCAAAACACTGGAATGAATTACCTGCAACATCTCCATCATGGGAGGCCTTGAAAAAACAGTTTAAACAAAGACCCATCAAGAGTGACCTAGAAATACTGCATCTTGCTTTGGGACAGGAAAATAAACGACGTAACCTCTTGAGATCTCTCCCAGACCTATGAAGTTGTTATGCAGTCTTAAACCTCTCCCATAGGCTTGATAATTTGGGTGAAAACACTTTGGGTGTCTTGAATTAATTACACAGCCTTTTACTAGACTGTGGATTGGGACTTGTGGATTGGCAATGTAATTTCAGCGAAGTCCATGAAACACACAGCTATTGTAGCTTTCTATTGCTGTAGAGAGATCTTAATTTCTCTTCCCTGCAGCAGGGTTCAAGAAGTATCCAGGCTTTTCTAGGATTTTCAGGATGGAAATTGGAGGAGAGACGTGAATCCTTTCATCCTTATTTCTTTAATCACAGCTGGCAGGAGCATGGTGTACGGTTTCACTGCCCTGGCTTCTGGTTTTTTGGCATGACCTAGCTGAGCTGGCCTTGGGCGGGCAAAGACATCATCGTCACGCACAAGGAGCTGTTGTGGGTGATTAGAGAGGAGAAGGCTCTGCCACAGAGATGGTGGCAGAGGTTGCTCAGGGCAACACAGCGTGGGAAGCAGCACGAATGGATGTGTGGATGAATTCAGCTGCTGAAGAGCAAGACTGGACTCTTCCAAGCTCTCCAGCCACGCAGAGGGTGAATCAGCCCTGTGCTGCACACTTGTTGCACTAGCAAAGCCAAAAGGCAAAAGCTGCTCATACTTTACTCTGCACCATTGCAAATGTCTTTGTATTCCCCTTTGCTGTGGATGACCTGGGGGCAAAAATATCTGTGGTACAGGGCTCAGGTGAGTTGCTCTCTATAATGCACTTACAGCTACTGCAAGCCCCACGCAGGTGCCACCACCGAGCGATGCCTAGGGCAGCTCTTGGCTCACGCTGTTGTCCATTCAGCTCGCAGCTGCTGGAAGAAGGAAGCATGAGCAAGACCTTCATGCCTCTGTCTTACCATGGAGATGAACATCTCCTAGATGTGTGCTCTGGCTATACAAGACATAAATGTCAGCCCTGTGCGTGACTGCAATCAGCCAGAAATGACTTGGAGACTGCTAGTATTGGCCGGGAAATCTGTTTACTTTATGTAACTAATATCATAGGCCCAGTGCCTTATACACTAACACAAAGTGAAAAAATATTGGAAACTAGGTGTCATCTTGTTTATTTATCAGATTATCAGCCCACCAGTGCACTCAACAAACATTTGCTACAGCTTGTAAGGAGCAGTCAGTAAAAGTTTCTATGGTCTCTGGAAATTCGTTCTTTCTCAGGCAGAAACCTCTGCTTCAAGAAAGCTTTTTTCCCTGCTGCTTGTGTATTTTTTTTGTTGGGTTAGTTGTGATGTTTTCTGAGAATTGTTCACCAGATGAGCAGATCGTTTACTCACTGCTTTCAGCTTGTGCTGTTCACCAGGGCTGCTGCAGTCCGCTCCCTGTGATGCATCTCTGCTGGCTCTTCTACCTTGGATTGGCTTTCTGGCATGACTGCAAGGCAACGGGGGATACATGGTGAAAGAGTTGCCTGGGAAGACCTGCCCAGAATGAAGTTCAGGATTCACATGGGCTTCCTCTCTTTGGATATCACCAAAGCCCCTTTACGAGCTGCTTGTCTTTGTCCTCCATTTGAGAGGTGGTGTGAATGTCTGCAGCAGTTTCTTTCTGCCACTACCCATCCCTTGCCTCCAGACTGAGTGAAAACACTCCAGAAACAGAGCCAGGACCACCCAGATGCTGTGTGTGCAATGCTCGGTGCCGTGATATCCGATCCATCCCAAGGCTTCTCGATGTTGCAGCACCAGACACAGCAACTTGTGTTTGGAGGCACATTTCCACTGCATGGGAATGAGGAAGGAGATCATTTAGACCCAGCAGCTTGCTGTTGTTGGCTCTGGGTCCCTAACAGCCTGGGGTGGGTTCACATCCAAAACGTACCCCATACTGTATTTTAATTAAACTGAACAAACAAACCAATCATGAAGCCATCCAGCAGTGCTACCTTTGCACTGTGGCTGAGCTGGACCATGCACCACTACGAGGAGGGAAAGGAGGTACTCACACAGCTGCTTCTTTCTGAATATGTGCGGCCAAGAGCTAGCATGTACTTTCTTACAATAAAAAAGTTGTTGAAAAGAAAATAAAATACTCAAAGAAAATGGCTTCAGGAATGCTCCCCTCTTGCCCGTATTTATTCAAGCTGTCTTCCTCTCTCTGCAAATTTGGCAAACAGAGTCTGGCATCACAGCTCAGGGGACACCTGTTAAATAAATAGGCTCAGTCTCTAACTGCTACATTCATGTCAGAGTTTCCTGGTTCCCTTAGGCAGCTAATTTTTGTTGATTATCATACAGTACAGAGGGATTGTTTGTGTTTCTGCATCCCATCCAGGCACTGCCGCTGGTAACAGGCATGTCCATGTGACTCAAGCCTGCTGCCTGCATGGAATAAAGAATTATTTTTTTTTTTTTATTCAGATATTTAATATGGATCACGAGGCAGGGAGAAGCAGCCAGGTGGGGTTCTTGCGGAGGTGAACTGAGCCGCAGTTGATTTGCTTGGTTTCCCTGTAACAATGCCTCTTTGAAGAAACCTAAGAGCTGAACTGAGGCTTAACTGAAAGCAGAAGTTGCTGTTGCCGGAGGCAGAGACACAGTCAAGCTTGCTAAGAGGCAACAAATGGTCTGAGAGACCCTCAGAGAAGGGCTAAGCAACAGAGGGCACTGAAGAGCTGGGTTTTAGTATTGAGGGCTCCTGGATATACACAGGAATTGAACTGTCCCAGGACATGCCTACACACAGAAGCAGACCTGCGCAGCCTTGTTCATCATGCAAGCCAACGTGGAGAAGGCATAGAGCCACATCAGCATGGTGCTCTCTGTAACCTTGGGTCTATTTCCCCTGAGCCAGGCCTCAAAACTCACATACAGTGCTGGGCTAGGCAGTTTTCAGAGATGAATTTATCCCTCACCACCTTCAAATTACAGGCATAGAGAGATGCTGTATTCCCTCAACCATAAGTGTAGCTGTCTGGCATACGTAGCTCCAACAATTCAGAAATTTGTCTCTTAGAGGTGTTAGGGATTTAAAGTAATAGTTCATTAGTGTATTAGCGGTGCTTTGTACTTGTAAAGGCTTATGGACATAAGAACATAGATATGGTTCCTTTAACTTGACTTCTGCCTGAAGGGCTACTCTTTACTGCAGTTTCTTGTCTGGGCTTGGACTGAAGCCTAAAACCGTTGGCTTCAGAATAAAGACTCACGTTTGCAATGCTGATCACCACACCTGGGACTTCAGGCTTTAGTGCCCACCAGCTCTCCTACAGGTCTGAAGTCAAAGCAGCAAATTTCAGAACTAAATAAGCAGTGGAGAGTGATGTTTATTCCCTAAGTTTAGGTAGTAGATGGCACTGTTCAGTCTGGCTTTTTTCTTCTCCATGTCTTGTAGTCCCTATTTAAAATTCAGTACCTTCCATACCCAAATGATAGTACTTCTGGGGTATCCCAGTAGTACTGGGGTATCTTTTATCATGTTGTAGGCAAGACATGAGTTGTGGGTGGAGGCAATATCCTTTATTAAACCAAGAAATATATTGAAAACAATAGAAATTGATGTACATATATACATCTTTTTTCAGACTAGACTGCTCTGCCGTCCTGAAGAGGATGCAATCCAGAGACAGGTGGATTCGCTGCAAATACCGTTGAATTAGGGGACGGATTTCTGCCAAGGATTTAACTGCGAGGAGCAGCCCATCTATTTCTGTGCATTTTGGACTCCTGTATGAAGTCATAGTCTTGAGGGATTCTCCGTACTGGCTTCAGATTCACAGTTTATTTCTGAGCACGGAATAAACTACATCTATCTATAGATTTGGCTCAAAACCGGAACTCCCTGAGAATTCCACAGAAAAATCCCCTCTGTTTTCTTTGTAGAGATAATTATTCTGAAATGGAATGAAACTCAAATCTCCTGTGGAATGGGAACTCTCACACTCAGTTTAGATGAAGTTGTGAAGGGATTCCCTTTAAATCTTTTTTGAAGCATGTCTGAAGCACACTGAAGAGCTTCAAATCCAGTCTGAAACCCAGCTTGAAACCCAGTCTGCCAGCTTTGGAAAAGACAGGAGCCTAAGCAGTCCTGAAAATCTTAAATGAAAGCCAAATACGGTGTTGTAGCAGAATACAGAACATTTTGGGCTAAATTTCTTTTTTTTTTCCCCATAGGAAAATAATTGATATTCCAGAAACTCAATTTGCCCTAAGAAAATAATTCTAGTGAAAATCTCCCGGTTAGGTATCTTTTTTTTTTTTTTTTAAACTGGTGCACATTAAAGGGAAATGATGTTGCTATCCCACATACGAAAGGCTGTGAAGTCCCACTCTTTCTCATAACGTGATAGAGTCCAGCTTTCCAAAAGAAACTGTAAAAAATTCACAGCCCTGACATCCATGACTGTACCAGACACACAGAGAAGGGGGAAGAAAACTCACTCTTTATGTCTGTGCACATGTTGAATGGGAGACACTCACCTGACTCCTGCCATGCCTGTGCCAAACCATCAGAACAGGCGTGCACATCTACACTCCTGGCAATAGGTCCAACTTGCAAGTGTGGCAAGGTAAGAAAAAATGTTTGACTGTGAGCTGTCTGAAGACAGCAGTTTCTTTATCTCATCCAAAAGAGGAGTGCAGGGTGCTTTGTTTGCAACACATGAACATGGATGATCCAATTCCCCCTCTCTTTCAAGCTCCTTGATCCCTCCAGCTTTTCAGGTCCTGCCTCACTTTTCTCGGTCTGCTGTGAACCTGTTCCAGTTTATCAGCCCCCTTTAAAGGGGGGGACAGCAGGAGCAGACATGGTGTTTCACAGCTGGTTGCATTAATAACTCTCTCTGTCTCCACTCAGGGTTTCCTTGGTTAGACAGCCTAGGCTGTATTTTCTGTTTAAGCTTGCTGCTGTTCAACAGGACTCTGCATGCCTGGCTGAATGTGTTTTGCAAGGCACAAGCCCTTTCCCTGTCTGTAATTTCTGTTCTTTGTTAAAACCCAACCTTGCTTTGAGACAAATTGAAACACATTGTTCCGGGATAAACCCAGCTTGCCCAGTTATTCACCAGCTTCAGTTTCAGCTGCAAGGAGCTGAAGCAATCCTGTATTTTCCTTGTGTTCATAACTAATCCAAGAAAGATAACTGTTTAGCCTAGCTGTAAAATAGCCTTAAAATGCCATTATACCCTGAGTGTCTTGTTTGTTTTGAGGTCTATCAGTGGAGCAGTTAAGGTGTGTCTGAGTAGCAGGTAAATTCCCTGTTGCCATGCAGCCTCAACAGAAACCCATGTACTAGAAATTCTTTGCTCCTTCCTCACAGAGCTGTCCAATTCTCCTTCACTGTGATTTTGCCTCTTTAATCATTCATTTAATGGGATATTTTTTTCCATTCACATTGATTTTAATATGCATATCCACAAGTTTGATATACTTTTGATTCAGCATCTAAAAACATAATATATCCTAACCTGCTTACTTTATTGGTGTCATTTATCTTAATTCTAACAGGCACAATATCGCTTACAGGGATTTCGAAATATAATATACTAATTTTATTTACAGTACACCTGGTAAATTTGAAATATAACAACACTTTTTTCATCTTATTAGAAGAATGACACATCTGGATAACTATAACTTATTAAGTCATGTCTGCATTTTAATATATGGCATTCATGCTGTATGATATATGCAGAATAATTTAAACAGCAGTAATTACCTAGAAAACATCTTTGTGTTGGAGTAGTTTGCAGCGCAGTTTAGCTGCCTCTCCTGAATGAAGAATGATGAATTTTCAGGGGGAGAGGTATCTGCCTAGGAACAGAAACTTTGGATGATTCCTAGCCATGTCCGTTATTCAGTAGGGTCATGTCTTGCTTTGCTGCTTCTCCTGTGAAACAAGTTTTACCCAGTGAAAACTGACATAATTTCTTTGCTGGAGTGAAACTGAGCTCAGAAATCAGGCTGTGTCATTCATGAACACCAGTGACAGAAGGCAAAGAAAGAGGTGAGACATGAAACATAACTCAGGAATATTGACTAAGCTCTGGTTCACATCCAGTTTTGGGGTCTATTCCTAAATATGCTCAGACACGTCACCAAACTGCACAGATAAGGAGGTTTTTGGAAGTCAGTAGTTTAAGAGGATGTTTATTTAAAGCTCTTTATTGACTTTTTCTGGATGTATTCAGGTGAGAAAATTACTCAAGAGTTTGCTGACTCAGGCTTTGGTGTTACCACAGGGGTTTTTTGAGCACTGCTGAGCAAGAATGGCCTTCTTCAGAGCCTGCAGATGTTTTGGGAGCCTGTTCATCCGACCTTTCTTCCACATCACTGTGGTGGTGTGATGAAGCACTCCAAGTATGTGCTGTACTTTCTCTTAATGCTTTTTGAAACTGGATCGTGAAAGACGTTCCATGCGTATGAGCTATTGTTAGCACTGCTGTCCTTCCACTGTAGTGTATGTATCACTCTGTCGCCCAGCAGCTGCTTGCTTCCACATGGATGACTCAAGAAGCGGTAAAATAACTAGATAACTAGGCTGAGATTCTCTCCCTTTTACACTTTCAGACTAAAGCCTAATTTTAGCTGCTGCTTCCATGCGGAAGGATGCGTATTTTAGATGCATTGGCTGCTCTGTATCATTTAAATCTGCCCCACAAGTACAGGGGGTCTGGGGAAGCACTTCCAAATTGATGGGAGAGGTATCAGGTGTCGTGGGAGTGGGTATTCTGTTCTGAGCATGGAAAAGCTGATGGTAAGGGGAGGAGAAGGCACGATGGAAAGATCAGTTTTGAGACTGTATGGAGTGAGACATCAAGGAGTGGGATATTACATCTAAACCATTCTTGTTACTGGTCTAACTATCATGAGCATGATGGGAAAGCAAAAAAGAAAAAGAAAAGAAAAAGTCTTTCTTCTATCCATTCTAATTTATCCTATCACTGAAATGCATGAAGGAGGAGGTTATGGAGCACAGGAGACAGGCTGGAGGCTGCCTAGTTTTTGATGCTCTTCAGGCTCTTCCCACATCTCAGAGGTGGTAAACCATTCCCCTCCATCAGGTACCCTTCTCCTTCAGATATACATTGCCTACAGGTTATTGCAGTCTTTCCCTTGCCTGTGTCCCTCCAGGCACTATTTGTAAAACAGCCGGCAATTGTGAGTGCCCAGATTTGGAGAGTCTTTCCAAAGACGGGGTGGTGGGGAGGATGGTACAACAATTCAAAAACCCCTAATGAGTCTCCTGAAAACCTGGAGCCTGTTTTAACCATAGGATTTACTGCAGGGTAGGTGAACTGCCTAGAAGCAAAAAACTAGTGCCCAAGTTACTTCTGGAGGGCTGTGGATTCCTTCTTAAAGAGGCTGATTACAGAAATGGGATGCAGCTTTCATTATAATCTCTGTCTTCTTCCTCAGTCCTTTAATGGGTCTTTTAAACCCAGACTGTGTGTGAGCTCTGAAGCAGCAGCCCTGCACTGTATGGCCCTTGGTCCTGGTCATCTCACTGTCCGCACTGGAGGAGGAAATTGAAGCGAACTGTTCTTCTTCCACATCTGGCTTGGCCTCCAAAGGCAACCAAAGGTTGTGAAGGTGGTTTGGTCCCATGGAATCACACCTGGGAACGACGCTCCTATTTCAGAGTGCTTAGGTCTCTTTGAAAAAACTCCACAATTGCCCATTTCTGGTCTTGTTTAAGTATTTCTGTTAACCAAAACTGTCAGCAACCTTATGGGGGGTAAAGTCTGACACCTGAAATCCCTCATGTTATATAATGATCAGGCCTTGGGCAACAGAGGTGGACAAGACAAGCTTCCTTCAGCCACTCTTTCTTATGATCATCCCAAGTAGCAGCTCTCATCAGGAGTGTTTCCATGGTTTCAGTGTCTTGAACAGACTGTGTGTGGTTCCATCCCATGCATTACTCATGATAGACACTAATGTTGGGGTGATTCAGGGAATGTTGGGAACTGGGAATGATTATCTGAAATGAATTTTTTTCCTGATCCAATATACATTTTGAACTGGAGAGCCACTGGGATCAGGTAAAGCATGAAGAAAATAAAAGCATCATTCTCAAGAGCAGGACAAAAATAATGGGAAAACTACTTGGGGGGCTAGCTTTTACAGTGACCCCCCGAGGGACTCTGCAATGTGAGTGCTCACCCTACTGTTGTGGGAAGAGCAGGTTGCAGGTTGGGGTGAAATACTTGCGACCTGAAGCCTTTCCATACTCAGGCAGAAAACTCTGGCTGAAACAAATGTTCAAGCTACAACGATGTATCTATGCTCCTCATCCTTTACTTTTTGCCTCATGTTGTGGTATCTATATTTTGGACAAAAGCATGCTGTGTAGGTGTGAGGCAGAGAATAAAAAGCATGCCAGACTTTAGGCATGTATTAAAAAAAAAAGGACTCAAAAGACAGAAACTTTCAACATACCTCCCTGCCTTGGAAATGTAGCATGCCTCTCCTCTGATGACAGAAAAATAAGTAAATGAAGGACTGTGTAGATGGAAATGGAGGACATGAACTATTTTCTAAGATCTGCTGGAAATTAAAAGATGATTTTTCCCAATAAGATGCTCAAAAATATCTTCCGAATATGCATTACTTCCTCTAAATAAGTAATTTTACAGATTGCCTTTTGTCCTGCTTGGTGTTTTCTAGTTTTTTGGTTTTGCTTTTTTTGGGGGTGGTTGTTGTTTTTTTTGGATTGGGGTTTTTTTTTGGGGTTTTTTTGTTTTTTTTTTTTCTCAACAGTAAGATCTTTGTCAGTGAAAGGATTTTATAGGTCTGTGGGTCCTGGATGACGAACTTCTCCCTTCTTTAGACATCAGCCAAAAAGACATCTTTGAAAAAATGTTTTTGAGAGAAAAGTTTAGTATTTGCAGTGACTTTTGCCCCAGGAAAAAAAAAAAAAAAAAAAACCAACAACAAAAAAAACCTAGCAACCAAACAAAAATGCTTACCTCAAATCCCTCCCCACCTAAGAGTTTTTTCAGCAAAGGACCATCTTTTTCTGATCAGTTCCACTTTTAGCTGTCATAAGAGCATCAAATGACTTCTAGTTGGCATGGAGAATGACCCCATTGCACTAGACTTGGATACTCTCACTTAAAAAGGCCCCTAAAACATCTTTCTCCAGGATAGCAAGGGATCAGTAGCAACTTGAGTTCAGGCAGGCTCCAAGGGGAGTGAGGGACCAAGTTCTGGTGTGCTCTGGGTTCCCATCTTGGTTAGGTCCAGCATAGTATAGACATAAACCAAAGGAGGGTAATAGATGTTCAAAGACAAAGTCCATCCTTCATAATGTTCCGGGCTTAAAAAATAAGCTGCCCAAAGCAAAAATAGTCAGAATTCATATTTGTTGTCTAAGTTAATCCCTTATTGTGATGACTGGTTAGTTGACACCTCTAAGGTTCACTGCAAGCTCAGATGAAAATATCTGCATAAGAGACGTCTAATTTGCATTTTGAGGCTTCTGCCTCACACCTGTTGGCATTAAAAATGGATGTGGCTTCTTGTTGTTGTTGGGAATGGAAGATGGCAGGTTGAGAGACAGCTGCAGTTTGCACACCAAGTACGGAGACCAAACTCTATTTGGCTCTCAGCACTCTAGTATCTCTTTTATGTGGCCTGAAAACACCCTCTCTTTCTCCTTCTGATCAGTAGGAGTAAATACTCTTCTCTGATTGAGGCTGGAGCTTTCTGCGCTGATTTTGGTACCATACACAAAGCATTGGTGTCATCATGTGATTCCTGCTAGGCTGGACGTGGCTGAACGCATGACTGTGTTAAAGCAGCATAACCAAGAGGAAAAGAGTGCTCATTTTCTGCTGCATCTCCTGATCTGAGTGGAACCATGTGATCGTTAATGACCATCTGTTTATTATTTTTCTCTTGAAGATTGATGGATGTGATTCATGGCCCTTTCAAAACAGAGCTGCTCCCTGACAGAAATGTGAAAGCCTTTGTGAGAGTGGCAGAAGGGGGTGACTTCAAAAGCAAAGAAGGAAAAAGTGGCAGATAGATCCAGGTCTTCTGTATTTTTTCACAGAGGTCCTTTGGGCAGGCTTGCCAAGACCCCCAGACTCTTACTGGGGTCTTCTGGGAGATTTTCTTTTATTCTCTTGAGCTATTGATCTGACAAAGAATTGCATACAGCTTTTGTAGCTGGGGTTGCCAGTGCATTGCAGGACTTCTCCAAGAGGCAGGGAGAAGGGCAAGGGAAGACATATTTCTCATAGCAATGCCAGAAGCTTCCTATGCCTGGGATCTTGGTAAGGTGTGGGAAAAAATCCCCCTTGCTGGAATCTAGCCCGAGCCCATTGTTTGGGCTGTGTTGAGTGCTCTGGTCTGGGGCTCTAGAGAAGCAGCTTTTCCTTTGAGCCCTCTCAGAGACTTCCTCTGGGACTTAATGCAAGAGATTTCAGCTACCCTTTGCCACACTTTCCCCTATTTCTAGAACAGAAACAATACTTTCATAAATCATTGAGATGTTACAAAGGTAAAGTTGCAAAAGAAAATTGAAAGATAAAATTGAAAAGTTAAAACTGAAAGGTAAAGTTGAAAGACTGGCTTTTCTGAAAAAGAGAGGAAGAAACCCCCACAAGTTAAACTGCTGCTGAAAGTAACTTTTTGCAGCTCAGGCATATGATATCTCTGTTTACTCCCAGACTGGGTGGAGGATAAGCAACAGCCGGATAATCTGGAAATTAGGGAAAAGAAATCAACAAGCTGAATTGATGTATTGTAGTCATTAGTAGCAGCATTGTAATAACCCAGCTTTCAGCACATCTCCAAATGCCCATCTCTGCGTGCACTTTCTTATAACAAGAATAATTTTTCTACCTTTTCTACCAAATCCCTTTAAATGGTGCTGGGGCAGTGTTTTTCTGCTTCCCCCGGGACGAATCTTGCATTATTACTCAAGGGGGAACAATATGAAGATAATACAGTCTTTTATAGAAGCAGATCTCACAGGCACATTTTCCCCATGGAGGATGCTCTGACCATTGCTTTTTCAGTGTGTGTGCCTCATGTTCTGCTAACCAAAGGTTTTCACTGACCTGATGTGTGGAGAGCTATTCTGTACTCCATCCACAAAAGAGGAGCTTGGCCCTGTTAACACCTCTACCCAGTAAAGCAATCAACACAAAGACTGGAAGAGTGGACTGATGAGTCTCTCTAGTAGTGTGCCTTCACATTGGGCAAGCAAAGTAACTACAACACCCTTTGGCTACCTCTTCCCACTTACGCAGTCATAGGTCTGTTCTGAATTTATGACATCAACTAATGGACATCTGAGAAGAAGCACTTGTCAGGTCAGGAGAACCAAATGTCCTTCAGTTCAGCTGCCTTGCCAGCATCCTCTGGCTGTCATCTGCAGAGAGGGTCCCATTCATTAAAATGAGCAGCAGCGCTCAGACAGGATTGAGCTGCCTCCCCAGTCTCATGCAACCTGCACGGCTTCTTAGTGCATCACTTGAATAGCTCTGCCCGCACCGACGTGCAAACTGGCCCCCAAATCATGGCACTTACTCTCCCAGCCACAGAAGTCTCTGTGGATAAGCTCCTGGGGATCTGAGGGTTGCTGTCCTAGCTGCTAATCATGAGGTAAAGCTTGGTTGTATCTTGCTTTTGGCATCCACATTTATCTCAAGTACCAGCTTTGCAGACAGGTCTAACATCAGGAGAAGGCTTTATCTAAACTTCTGGTGACACCATCAACCAGAAGGTGCGATGCGCAGTTCTTCCTTAAAGGATTCTGGCATCCAGCCTGAAAAAGCTGGATCTTAAGGGACTAGATTTGTAGGGATTAGATTTATAGGTAACTCTTAATCTGGCTACATGGAAGGATTTTATAGTTGTCTGGGTCAATGAGTTGGGAGCATTTAGATTTTCTCTGTGACACCCTGTGACATGGAGAGTAAGCACAGCTACTAAGATAGTTTAATAAAAACACAGGAGATGATCTGGTATATCAGACACTTCCCATTGAAATGGGAAAATCACAATACTGCGTTATTGCTGTCAGCTGGCCAGGCTGTAAACTGCTCAATTAGACTGCAAAATTCAAACACCCAACTTTAAATAAGGCTGTGCTACCAAAAAAAAGATGGAGTGCTGTGTTTGGACCAGAAAGGATCAGACTCCAGCTCTCCCCTAAGGGATCAGTGAAAGGGCAGTGAATTTTATCCAGAAAATCTCATATACAGGGAAATGACTACACCTTGCTGGTGAGGTCTCTCCTTGCTTTGCTGTTGCCCTTGGGTTTCAGCTCACCTTCCCTTGTGGATCAGCCCCACACTTGTGGCTTCCTGACACTGTCTGTGAAGAGTTTTGGCATTATCTTATTGTACTGGATTGCTGGGCAATAAAACATCAGGTGAAATTCAGTGGCATTAAATATGAGCATTGCACACAAGGAAAACAACAGTTCTAACTCTGCATGCACAGTGATGGGCTCTGAGCAGATTATTGCTACTGAGGAATGACATTTGGGGCTTATAATGGACAGTTGAATGAAATTATGAGCTCATTGTTCTATAGCAATCAAAAAAGGAAATTGAATGTTAAGGATTATTAAGGAGGGAATAGAAAGCCAAACAGAAATTATTGTAATGTGGCCCTGGAAAAGGCTCAGAGAAGATGACAGAAGGATGGTAAGGAATAGCTGCAGTAGAACAGAAAAGGTTTAAATAGATGTGCACACTTCAGTCTTTAAAAGAGGTATTTTGGGGAGGGGTTTTGTCAGGCTAAAATCATGACGGATGTGGAGGGAGTGATGGCAAATGGAGTAGGTTCTTCACAGGCAGCATGTGGTTGAGCTGTGGCACTCCTTGCCACTGGACAGTGATGTTTCTATGGAAAAAATAATGGAAAAACAAAATCCATTGAGGGTCAGTAAGATCCTGGCCAGTATCAGTGTCTCCCTACCTTGTTTTTGTACTCCTCTGTAACCACTCTCAGTCAGGACATGGTCTGAAATTGTTTTTTGATCAGACCCAGTATTTTTATTTTAATGTAGTTTTATTTTAATGTAGTTTTATTTAAGTTCTTCTTGCTGAATTCTTACAGATTTATACAGTCACAGTTAACTTTTCTCTACTAGGTAGGAAAGGAGAGGAAAGTCTCACTGAAACCACAAAAATTACTTATTTGATAAACAGCAGGAAACAGAAATGCCATAGAAAAGTCCTAATACAATGACAGAGCTGCATAGATAGCTTCTAAAAAATGCAATTATTGCTATGAGAGGACATCATCCAATCTTTGGACAATAAATAGAAAGAGAAGAGTTGATGAGAATGTCAAAGTAAGCTTCTCCCTTGAAAAGCTCTAAGGAATCTGTAGTGCCCATCATATGAACCATTGCCAGGCCTCTGCAATACAGCCAGCTGCGGGAAGAATAACCTATTTAAATAAAAAAACCCTCTCTTTTCTCACTTTGTGCTCTGTTAATAATAATAATCATTCAGGTTGGCTTGGACAGGCTTAGAACCAGTGAAGCAAAGATTTAATAGAGTTCAAACAAGTCTAGATTTTAAAAAAATATGCTCTTTTTCTGCAATGTACTCAAGGCTGTACTGCTGGTTCACCCTTTTAATAATGACTTACATATATGGGAAGGTGGGGAAGAGGAATTTCCTGGACCACTATGTCAACTTCTCACCTTAGCCATCACAACTTAAAAATCAAGCATGTTGTGACCCAAAGGATCTCCTTTTTACTTGCTCCTCCTTTTAGACTTTCTCTTCTATTCCCACTTGAATGCCTCTTTCTGGAATATGAGTTGGCAGAGCTGTACTCAGGTCTGGGTGTTGTTTCAAGTCTTTGTGCAATGGCATCAGCACTTTTTGTCTCGTCTGAAATAAAGGTCGGTGAATCACAGTTTGTCCGAGGAGGCTGTTACGGACACAGATGTGTACCAGGTTAGTGGACCTCTGTTCTTGTGACCCTTTCAGCATGCATGCGAGTGGATAACCTGAAACAAAGACATATGCGAGTGCTTTCTTGTTATATTACCCCCTCTTTGATTATATGATGCTTTTCACCTTGACACACAGTTGCAGATCTGGAGTTTGCAAACAATAAGCATCAAGTGTCAGACAGCAAATTAATCTTCTGCTGAAATATACTGCTAAGTGGAAAATGCTTATTTTTCCTTTCTTTTATGCTGTTTTATGTCTCTTGCAATTTGCAGTTGGCAGCGTTAGTAGCTTTTGTTGCTCATGGCTCTAAAACCAAAAAGTTAAATTCATAATCTCCTTTAATTTCATAAGCGAATCAATCAGAAGATAAAGTAAAATTTTAAAAAAGAGAGAGGAAAACAAGATATGCTTCTGGCGACAGAGTTGTGCTGTGGTGGATTTCAGTTAGATGGGAAGTCTGCTGGCTTGCTTTGAGCAATGACACTGCAAACCCTTCTCTTGGGGGAAATAATATTTTTTTGCACTTTTATAGAGCTTTTCATCCATCAGTTTATGAAGGAATAAGTACGAGCTATTGTTAATGAGGATGGCTGGGACTAATTTGTAGACTAGACATTTAACAGACAAATTAGAAAGCAAGTTCTGTGCTGTGAAGAATTTACAATGTTGAAAGGCAACAAAGATGAGGGATGGGTGGTGACAGAAACCAGTGGTACGAAACAGTGATGGCATAGATTCTCTATCCACACAGCAATGATCACAATTAACTTTGTTCATTTATTGACATGCCCACAAGGACTCAGGAGCTTTCCAGTAGGGCCTTAAAAATGAAGGGGTTATAAGTCTGACTTTTATGGGAAAGATCTGCCATGAGACACAGAGGGGACATGAAAACCATCTTGCCATTCCAACCATTAGCAACTTCAGCCCAAGGTGTCAGTGATTTGGCACTGTAGGCTGTGCAGACAGACCCACTGCCCTCCCAGAAGACCAACTCCTGCTGCTTTACCTGCTAGACACAGCTCTGTTTACCTGGGTTATGCCAGAATTACTGATCTCAGTCTATACTCACTGAGCCCATACAAGAGATGTGAGTGCAGATTGCACAAACCAAGCTCTCCCAGACAGTACGTGTACTAAGCTGCCATGTGTCACAACAAGGTTAAAGAGCACAACCTCAGCTCATGGGGACCCTACTAAGTTATGAAATACCCTGACACCAGGAGTAGGAAATGGATTTTTTTCCCTTGTTAATGTCTACCATAATAACCAGGGGAAAGTATGTCTTTGTCAAGGTTGAGAGAAGCAAAATGAGTGCGTAAGGGCAGTTATATTCTATGAGGGTGCATAGAAAAGAAGACAGGTTAAGTGAACTGGGCTTGCTTAGGGCAGGATTTGCATGACTAATCATGGGTGTCTGTACTGGAAGTGCCAATATCAGAGGCCGTCACTGCTGGCTCCCTTTATGGTCAAGGAAGAGTGAGTCAGTAGAGACAGGGGTTCTTAGGACATTAGTCATCTCCATCTTTATTTGATCAGACAAAACCTATCCCATACGCTGGGTGAGATGAATCTCATGCCAGGACAAGTCTGCACTGCTGCCTCTGCAAGGAGTGTACCACAGTGGCCTGCTCAGATGCAGAAACTGCAGTAGATGCAGTGACACTTGCTGGAAAACTTAATTGATCTTAGGTGTTTAAACACACACTGAGCTCCCTGCTACCACAGACACACTCCTGGCTGTACCCAAGTGAGTTAATTTAAAGACATTTTGGAAATGTCTTCGTGAGCTGCAGTAGAAACCGTGCCAACATGTGTAGCTTGTGTCTAGAAAATCCTCTAATTTTGATTGCACAGGTGTTTTTAACCAAAATTTTCATGTTGGAAAAGAAGGACTCGCTCATTTATGCAGGGGAGATCTATAAGTTAAGCATCCATCTTCTTGGTTCCTGGTTTCTTGTTTGTGTACCCAAATAATTAACTGGCAAGGTTCCCCTGCATGGCATATGGGCAAAGATAAGGGCTGGGTGGGTGACCATAGCATGGCCATAGGAGTATCTTTATCCCTTCACATTGCACTCCTCCTGGATATGACAATGCTGTCCTAGATCTTGAAGCTCCTGTTGCCAGCAGTGTTGGAGGACTTTGGGGCCATTTACAGAAAGGTGGTATGACTCTGGGGAATGTATTAGGAAGTCTAGGAGACACACCCCCCTTATGAAGCTTTATTGCTTGTGCCTGTCCCTTGGATGTTTTTTTTTACCACATTCAACTGGATTTAGGCTCTGAACCATGTTTATCTTATGTCTTGCAATTAGTTAGCACAACCAGCACCTGGAATGACTGATTCCAGTGCCTTTACACTCAGAATTACATCCTCAACCTGTATCACCCACTGCAGAGCCAATGAAGTAAGGGCAATTTCAATGACCTGTGACAACCAAAGATGCTCAGAAAACCTCTGAGCCAACAGTCAGTTGCAGTACTCAGCACAGGATACCTAAAACAGTAGGAACCCTAATCACTGTGATCATAGGTCTGATGGTTTCCACTACCTCCTCTGGAGCTTCCCTGATTTATTTCTGCAGTAATCTCACAAATGTCAAAATTTACCAGGTCTAGATTATGTTGAGGTGTGTAATTGGACTAACCTAAATACAGATGAATAGTTCATGTTCCATTATCTACCAGATGTCTACTGAATGATATTTTTTTTTCTTTTTTTTTACTGCAGGAGCTATGTGGCATCCAGGTCTGAAACTCATTTAGTCCAAATGGGTCCTGCTAGCTCTGCGTAGCACTGTATCACAAACTTCAAACAATGCAGATTAACTTTCCCAAGGTCACTGAGATCGTTTTAGGCCAGGAGCGGAATACAGAATATCCCCCAAACTCAATGGACAGAGATGCACTGGCTCAATAATTTTCTTTTTCAAACCTTTAAATACAGTGAGCTTCCAATTTGCAAAAGAAAATATCAAAAAAGACAAATACGTTCAAACTTTGTCACTAAAATAAAATTGCTGACTCACAATTTTTTCAGAAGAAACTAAGTTTAATCATTTTGTTTTGCAGGAATGGGGTATAATTAGAGAACCAGTGAGCATGTAACTCTCTGAATTTATTATGCAAGCAGCTATGAAAATTACTGTCTTCAGCACAAAATGATTGAATGTCATTAAGAAGAGTGAATCCAAGGGTGACACCCCAGTGGGATGCCCTCACTTTGGAAAGTGTAATTGGATAAAGTAGCATGGGGCCATGAAAACCCAAATTGCCTCTTTCTGATGCTTACATGAACTTCCTTCCCATATCTTCATCAGCTGTGGAACTGGGAAGTCAATGAGATAGATAAATCATTGGGATGATCTCTACCATATGTAGGCAAGTTATTGTGGTGCAAAACAAAAAAAAAAATGCAGTTGAAGCCAGCATATTGATGCTAATATGCCCTTCTGCAGCTACCAACTCATTTCAACTGTTTTGGCATTGTTGAATGAATTGAGTGCTGGTGAAGATAAGGGACCCGATACACTTCGGAATTACCTATTCCTTTACTGAGTCAGATTTCAGCATCTCCTGGAACTTTATATGAGTACATATCCACCGAGATAGCAGTGGTCCCTGAGCAGGGCTGGTCCTGAGACCCAGGGGAGCAGTCAGCTTATGAGCTCAGCTGCAGTAACTGTTTTTGAGTGTGCTCTTAGCCCAATATTTCTGGGATCTTGTTTGATTTAGCTCAAGCCGCAGTGAATTTAGAAAGCATACAGACTGGTAGTTACCACAGCCCAGCTGACAGGTGGGAGCATACTGAAAGGACCACAGATCTGAGCCTTTTGTTTCTTAAAAAAACCAGTTCTTTTAATTATGTGGGTTGACGAAGTTATCTCAGCCAGCGCTGTCCATAGATGAGCATCGGCTTGTTTCTAGGCTAGCAAGTCTGCAATTAACAGACATCTGAAGGAATGAGTCTGACCAGTTATTAGAATAAATAAATAACAACTTTCTGGAAAGAAGCTCCCCTGTGTTTGAACGAGTCCCATATTTTGAGGAAGTCATTGACTAAGTTACTACTATTAGAAAACAAATGTTTCCCCACAGCCATGCAGCTGCACAGCAGTTGTCTGAGATTTTGCATTACTGATTTGCATCTTTATCCAGGGATTTATCCTTACCTGTACACGACCTTGTGAATACATTTCTCGGGGCTTATATGTGTTATGCAAACATTTCCACATTGATATGCACGCACTCTTACATAGTAATTGTGCACAGGTGCTTGTGAGCCAAGGTGTGTGGGTGCTTCTTAGTCTGCAGAGTTTAATTTACTGCTGAAAATAATAAGGTGATTTTCACTAGCACATAAATTCACTGCCTGCTTGTTACCTCTCCTGCAGAGTGAGGACACAGACACTTGTTAGTTTGAGCTACTGCTCCGAACTGTCAAGTTTCTCTCTGGCTGAGCAGTAGGCAAACAAAGCGCCTCCTGAAAGTGCTGCTTTTTCTGAACCCAGACAGAACGTTTTGGCTGATTTAGGACATTGATTATGCAGGGCTGGGGGCACCTTGTAGCTTCATTTTATATTGCTGATGTCTTATCTTCTCTGCTCTACCTGTCCTTTCTTCTCCTGAAAGTCTCTGCCTACCCAGGAAATATCAGGTGGAGAAAGCTTTCTTGAAGGGGTTTGAGGGAAGAGCAAAGATACCTTGTCCAAGATGACTCTTGGAAGAATCAAAGATGTCCCTGCAGAACAAGTTTTGGTGCTATTTCACACTCCTTTAAATCCTAAAAGTGCAAGGTCAGTGCTTCCCCAGTCCCATGATAATCTGGAATCAGATCAATCTTCTACAGACTTTTTATTTCAGATATGAGAAAGTTGCCTGAGACACTGTCTGGAAAGAACATAATTATTACCTTTGTGGAGAGAGCAGCTGGAGCATAACTGATGTTCAGTAATATGATAAAACTGGTACTGTATTAAGCTCTTTGGGGAAGGGTTTGTCCTTTAGCAGCATGTTGATATAGTGTCTGGATGCTACTGCAGTCTGAATCCAATGAATTAATATAATAGCAATGTGATGCAATATACTTTTTTTCATGCAGAGTGTACTGAAAGAATATTTCTAGATTCCAGTTTGCTCTTGGAATTACTAACTATAGCTGTTCTGGCATAGAAATGCACACCTGCGGTACCAAGGTGTAGTTTTATAAAGGTACCAAATGAGCCTGGGACGGGCTGCCCAGCAAGGTGTGATTTCTGTAGAAGGAAAATTGTTTGCAGTGGTGCAACAGAGAAAATAAGCAATGCGGAGTGTCTTCTGGAGGGGAAAATCTTATCTCAATAATCAACAAGAATCCATTGCAATGGGCTGTAAGATGAAGTCCTGGTGGATTTATTTGGATCTGCAAAAGAGCCTTGAGATACTGTCATACATGAGGCTATTAAGAAAATGTATGGCCATGGGAGAAGTCCTGCAGTGCTGTCATGGGCTCAAAGATGCTTAAGGGGCTGAAGTCAGATGTGTTTGCCCAGTTGTGAGCACTGTGTTAACGAGGGGTAGGTTTCAAGAACATGGATGTATGTGGTCTGGAAAAAAATAGGTAGCAGCAACATGACAAAATATGTACGTAATTCACAGTTTTTCAAGTTAGTCATGATGAGAAAACTGCGAGGAAGAGCAGAGATTTTAATACTTTGCTGAATAAGTGCCTATTCAGTAAAAAGAGGCTTTTCTTTACTTTTTTTTTTTTTTTTTGTAAACAAACAGGCAAATGAGCTTTCACACTTAAAACTACTGAATAGTTCTGCATTCTGATTTATGAAATACGACCATAACTGGCAAATATCATCAGATAAAAGTTTGGAAGATCTCATATGGGATTGTCTGGAGCAATAATTCTCATTAAACTTGCAGTTAATTTGAAAATTTAGCAGCAACAAATGACATTTTAAAAATTATTTTCTCTCACAGACACTTTCACAGGATGGAGGTAATTTGGAAAACAAATTTTATTGGATATTTTTAGTGGGAAACTCTTTACATAAAAAAATTTAAAACATTTTTAGCAGGTAATCATGACATCAGGATATTCAACTATTGGTATTCAAGGAAACACATAGACTGGAAGAGATATATCTCCTAGGGAACCCACTAAAAATACCTTTAGGATTAGTAATGTTATAGATAAAGAAAATTAAAAGAGCAGTGACAAAATGAGAGCAGGTGGTGAAGAAAGAGGCCCAGTCCCTGGTGTCTTCTAGAAAAGATTTAGGAAATGACCAATTTGCTTTGGTAGATGAGACAATGTGGGTCTGTCAGGCCCTCAAACTTTCCCCTCCCTGTGATTGTCAGCCTGAATCTCTGCATTGCTTGGGCTCCCATCCCCAGCCGGAGCACTAATTGTGCAAAGCAGCCAATATGAGTGCAACGGCATCTTTCACTTTTTTCTAAGCTCCACAGAAATCCCTACCCCCATCTGCTTCTCTCTCACTTCGTTTTCCATCCCCCAGAGGAAGGAGGTATGGCAACTGCAGGGTCATCCCTGGTTCATCCCAAAAATGTTTGCCCTGTGTCAAAGGAATGTCACTTTTTTTCCTGGAAAGCTTCTACCTAATTAGCTGGCCTCTTTACTTGCAATTTTGGGTCTGTTGCCCTCGGGGAGAATGTGTGCTGGCTAAATATTCAGTTAAATACATTTGAGAAAATAGGACTGCAAGATATATTTTCTTTTTTAGATAGTCTTTCTTAAGCTTAGTATTGCCTCTCCTTTTTTCTGTGCAGAACCAAGCCTGAAGAGCAGAGTTTCTGAGATCAGAGATATGAGGTCCCAGGATCTCCCTCATGTCTTTGGTTCTAAAAACATTTCTTTAGAGGCTTCCCTTGTTGATGTCCTGTAAGCCACAGATGGAGAACCACCTTCGAAGGGCTCAAAAATATGTCCAGATTAAATTCTTTTTGACATAAGACCTTTCTTTTTAAAGGAGGGCTAGGCTCTTCATGGAAGGTATGGGAACACCTTCGTACCAAGGTAACACTGTTAGAAAGCCAAGCATCACATGGCCAAGACATCTTGAAGCCAGCTTTCTGGCATTTCAGTCTTCTCCCTGCTCTCCCCTAACCAGCTTTTGCCAACACTCCACATTTTTTTGAGGGTGATGCTCAGACCCGTGGCTGGGTGAGAGACCTTGCTAGGGCTCAGAAAAGTGGATAGGTAGCCTTGGGCTACCTATGATGATGAGTGTGTGTCTTTTTAGCTATGCTCTCTCATGTGAATCTGAGCAGGCTCCTGCAAGTTCCTATTAGATGCATGCATTCATTTTGATAGCATGCCACCCATCATCACTCTGTGAGTAACCACTTTTTCATGTTCGCCTGCACCGTGCTTCCTTATCTTGCTTAGGAAAACATCATATGAAACACTGACCAGAGCCTTTCTAAGCGAGGATGTAATCTCTGCTGCTTCTCTCCTGCTCACAAGACCCATTACCCTCTCTTGGGAAAACAACTGTAATTGTCTGAAATAATTGTTTCTGATAAACTGAAAATTTGGAGCTAGCACAGAAACCAAGATAATAACACAAGTCTGGGAACTAAGCAAGGATGAGAAGAAACAGCAAGGGATTTCAAGTAGCAGGCACAGGTTGAGATAGTGGGAACTCTTTGCCAGTTGGAAGGTAACTATACATGCTGTCTTAAACACAATTGTAGAGACCATCTTAAACAGTTAGAGACCACCACCAGACTGCACGGGGCAACCATAGTTGCAGATACCTTGGTCTAGCTGGCATGACATGCTTTTCTTGTGCTGGTTAGAAAGCCTCAGCTGAGGAATGCTTCAACAGAAATCAAGATAAAGAAGGATGGATGCCTGTTGAAAGGAGACCCTAAAATTATTTCTCTAACCGATCAACCTTACCAGTCCTTCTTCCTCCCTCCTCCGCTGTTGCTGGGGTCAACAACAGTTTTGCCATAGGGCTATAATTTCATATGAGATGCCCCAAAATTATTTCCCTTCCAGCCATGCCCCACCTTTATTTAGAGATGAGAGTCCTGAGTCTGATAATGCTTCACCTTGGCAACTACTCCATCACTCTCCAAACAGCAACAACAAGACAGCCCCCCAGCAATCAATCCTACTGCTTCCCCTGCCTCCACCAATGGATCCTCTTGCCAAGAGCAGGAAGAGCTTCCCTGTTCTCAACATCCTGCCACTCTAATTTAACAGGTTTCTCACAAAGTCTAGACATTTCCTGAATTGCATGCAAAAAGCTTCTGCTCCACTTCAGCTCCATTAATCCTGCAACTCCAGGCCCAACAAAGCTGATGCTCCTCCATCGGCTCTGGGTGAATTACAGTTTAAATGACAACCGTGTAACTCCTTGGCAGTGATTCTATGCCCTTCGTTCCTGTATTTTTCTGGATGGAAGGAAAGAAATGATAAATTCCTTTGAGGCTGCTGTCTGTCCCATTACAGCTAAAATTAACTGGACTGGGAGAGTTCAGTGCAAATTGAATAGCTTGTACTATAGCTAGTTGATAGCATCATCCTGCAAACAAGTAAAACCCTTTCTCTCAGACTCTCAGGGTGCCTGTGTTGATTGTGTCATAGATGTAAAAGATGAAAGAAGGCTAATGGGGCAATTATAAAGTCTTTTGGTACCTCATTTACTTTCTACAGAGCCTTCCTTGGAATTAAGTTCAGTCTTGCTTCCAGAGTCCCAAGTAGAGCTATTTGCAATATTTTCTTCTAAAATTTTCTTTCAGATAAAAATGACTTTTTTCCTCAAACTAAAAAAAAACTCCAGTGTTTATAATTTTCAAATTTTCCTTTTTTAATGATATCTGGAGAAACCTTTAGAAAAATCCATCAGCATTTAATTTGCTATTTTTCTGTCTTTTCCCTCTTTCTGCTTTTCTGCATTCCTCTTTGCCTGCTGACAAAAAATCTAAAGAAAAAAAAAAGAAGCAAGAGAGGAACAGGGGACATCAATAAAAGTTTTATTCATATTCACCACTCTGTAAAACCAAAGACTGAATTCAGTCTTTTTGCCACAGCATTGCATTGAGAGCTGATGGTCATTGGCTCAATCAGTGATGAAGGTAGCTCTCTCCAGGGCTGGGCATGCCTTTCTTGATCTTGTTCACTGAATCAGGTCACACATTTTTAATACTGTTGTTGTTGGTGCACGTGCTTTGTAGATCAGGTGTAGAAATCCCCCATCTGTATCCCACTAGAACCCCCTCTTTTGCTCACTGATCACTAGTTGTTAATAATTTATCTATTTGATCTATTTACCATGTGCTTTACCAACATCTCCAACTGCTGCTTTTGTCATCACTAGTAAATCAAATGCTTGTGGAAGGTTTGCTGCTCTGTAGTAAAGGCAGAAGAATGCACAAGGCAGCTTTGCAACACCAGATCAATTTAATTCCAGTTCAGCAGACATGTGACATCCCCACTCCCACGCATTCTGCATTTTCTCTCACATTTAAAGACTTCTCAAAAGCTGACCCCAAAAGGCAATGCAGTTGTTTGCCCTATCTTTCAGAATTTCTGGGTGTAGGTCACTCTGCCCAAACTTCCAATGTATTTCTATCAGTAGGTATGCATTACAGTGCTCTTGGTTTCTGAAAGATGCAAAAGGCTTTGACACCCAAAGGTGATATTAATTTTCCCCTGTTATTGTTATTAAAAAGAGATAAAAAGAAATAGTCACTGTACACTTTTTTTTAGACATTATAAGCAGGCCATCTCTTCTAGCACAGGGCCCTGTATCATTGCTATTTTTTTTCTTTCTATCTATCCCGAAGTGCACGACCTTTTAATTGATGTCTTCAGTTTTTCCTATATGGCTTCTCAGAACTTCAGATATCATTATTCAGCTCTGTTGTTATCACTTTCCTTTTCCATCACAAGTTATTACACTGCTTTTGAGTTTCTAATCAGCATTTTCAGGTTGCTCACAATGCGAGGTATATTGTGTTTTAACAAACATCTAGCGCAATAGCACCTACTTTTACAATCCTGTGTCACTGGGGAAAAAAATATAGACTGTTACCTAACTTGTCCTGCATTTAGGATTGATCCTGACTCCCAGCTCTGCAGTCTTTCCTGGACTGCTTGCTGTCTCTGCCTCCGCCAAAGGGAAGTTCTGGTGATGCTCTGCAGGGATACTCGAGCTGGGCCCTTCACAACAGGTCTTTTTTCACATGAGCTCAATACCTCACCTGTAATGCTTGTGCACAGCACCAGGGACTGTTTTTTCTCACATCTTCCCCCCTAGCTGGCTTCCTGACAGGACTTTAGTCCCTGAGAAGTTAAACCCATTTGGTTGTTTCCGCTCTTGTGCACAATGTCCTTACCGATTTCTGTACCAATCTCTGATCCACAGTGGCCGTTAGCATCCTCCGACCTCTTTCTTCCATATCGCTAATAAGGCTGTTAAGCAGATTGATCTGACATTGATCTGCACTGTGATCCAAGTGACACCTCCTTGTGACTCACACATACCTTATAACCCAAAGTAGGGCACGCGGCTATTAAGGTGCTGGATTTGGATTCTGGAGACCTGGGGTTTGTCTACTTCTCTCTCATTTATCTTCTGGTTGTGTTTGCACAGAGGACTTACTTCCTTGGAACTATTCCTCCCTTGGTACAGTGGGATTAACAACACTGCCCTTCTGCAGGGAAGAGTTTTCAGGGCATATTTAAGTTCATGTGGGTACTGTGTTACTTATGGCCACATGAATACATCTGTGCTGAGAAGTGGGGTGTATGGGTGGCTGACTTGATGGCCAGTCAGGAGTTGATTCTGTGTGTGGAAAAACAGAGGTGATTTCTCAGGAAACAGCAAATAAATTTTTTCCTCCCAGCTACTTGTGTGCAGCACCTCATGCAGTCACTAGAGCTAACAGGACTAGAGTTGGGGTTCTCCATCAGTCTTCTGCTGTAATTGTTGCTTCAGTCATCAGGAGAGGGTAAATATTGCAAACGCTGTACAGTGAATTACTTTAGATTTCTGGGAGCTTGAATCTTCTGTGTTCTGGTTTAAAAAAACAAAACAAAACAAAACAAAACAAAACAAAACCCAACCAAACAAAACAGCAAAACAAACCCCTGTTCTTTAGTACGTAATCAAAGACATTATTAATGCTTTTTACCAAAACTAAAATTTATTGAGAGCATTCTGCTGGTATACACTAGCCTGGATAAAGGTTATATTTATTTTCTATGCATCTACCAATTTTAAACTCAGCAGTCCTCTCAGAGACAATATCAATTAATATCATGAGGAGTACTTTGTGAAAGACTGTTTCAAATGCCACATCATTAACTGGCATATTAAATCTGCAGATCTCCTTTCACCTAATAATTTTATAATTCTGTCAAAGAAAGCATTTTTTCATGCTATAATTACTTTCACCCCTTTGCACCCATCCCCTGCTGCTTGCCACTCAAAATGTGGTGCATTTTATGGTGTCTTTATTTCCCCCACCCCACAATTCTGTGCATGAGGCTCTCATCAGAAAGGCTGGACTGGTCCTGGCCATAGAATCATCATAGTGTGGCCTATTGATAAGTGAACCTGCCCCCTCCTTCCTTCCCAGTCCCACATCCCAGGGAGCCTTCGGCTCTGCGCTGGGTCCAGCTCCTGGACTCCCCTTGCTTTTTGGCTATTCGGCCAGGGAATATGTGTCATGGGAAGGAGGAAGACATCTGAAGGATGAGGAATTGTGACCATTAGAAAATGCACTAAGATCTTTACAGTCATACTTTGGAGATCCAAGCAGACCTGCAGAGTGATCGAAGTGGGGGATTCCCACATGGGATTCCTCTGTATGGTAGAAGATCCCATGTCCCTGCTGCCAACAGCTGGGACCTTTAGGCTCCGATTCTCTAAAGACATTGGGTAGCAAACTCCCAGAGGATTTATCCTAATTACAGTAAAGCCTTCCAGGGTAGGTGGCCTTGATATGCTCATGTCATTGGGAAAAGCAAGTACAGATAGTCTAGTGGATGTGTGATCACCACATGGGAAACCTACAACTGTTGTTGAAAATGTCTTTGATAAGCTGTTGTGAGTCTGGTTCTCATTTTGATTTGCATTGATAGAGGGCAATTGTGGAAATGGAAACCAGGGCACTTGTTTCTGCTTCTGTGCAAAGCTGGCATTGTCCCTCCTCAGTCACACTCCATTGGCATAATGTCAGATTTCTAGCCTCTGCCTGTGGAGGACATGGCGCAGGAACGTCATTTAAAAAGGCCCGTAATACCAGCTCCAGTGGATCAGTGTGTCCATCAGCCCCACTGTCCTGTCTGTGACAGCTGGTGCTCATGAACACTTACGGTAAGAGCAGAAAATGGGTATATGAAGAGGTAAATTCTTACATTTCCTGGGTTGGAATACATCTGATTAAACAAATATCTGTGTCAAAACAAATGGGGAATAAATTGAATCAGTAAATGGAGAGTTAGTCAACACAGACAGTTGAGTTCAAGACATGATTCATCTGATCCTGAAGCAGATATATAAAAAAGGCCAGGTGACTCACTCCTTAAAAATGCCTATATCTCTCCATTAATTATAAAGACAACTTGCTTTGACATGTTCAGCCTTGATTCTGCAGACATCTGCAGCTGCATGGCCCGAGACAAACTCAGGCTGGTTGGTTACTTCTTGAAGCTGGAGAAGTGCAGAGGGATTGTTCCCCTCTTAGATGTGCAACTGGTAGGTGATGTCTGGGATAGCATAGCTTCATGTATTTGATCATCCCACAGACACTGTCTTACCTATTTTCTTTCTGAGAGAGCTGAAAACATTTGGGACAAAAATCTCTGGTGTTCTCTGGCCACTAGCCAGAATATTTTATACCTCTTGAATGTGTTCTGGACCTTGGACAACCTTTGAATCTGGTTCTTTTGAATTTTGCAGTTCAGATCTCTGTGCACAAACTCCCAAGTGTAACTGCCACTCTGTCCCAGACACAGGAAGTTGGATATTCTCTCTCTTGGTTGGTTTTTCCGTTTGGGTATCTGGGGTATGGATTTTGGTTGGGTTTTGGTTTTTTTCTTTCTTTCCTAGATGGATGAAATTTTGCAGTCATGCCACTTTTGAGATTCAGAGGTCTGGGAAACTGAAAATCTCAATGATATAAGATTACCACTATTCTGGAGTGAAATCTTAGAACATTTTGTATACTTGACTTCAAGCCCATTTTTGAGCTTTCAATTCTGAGCTTATCCAGCTGAGCTTTGAAATCTCCAAAACAACAGATTCTAAAACATTGCTGTGAATCCATTCCAATGTTTGTCAGCTTTTACAGTGACATTTTTTTCATAATATGTAATAAAAATTTCCTTGTTTCAGCACACTCTTTTGCTGTGAACCTTGGAGAAAAGTCTGGCCCTATCTATGCTATAATCTGTTAGGTAGTTGAAGACAGCAATATTCCCTTCACCTTCTCTTTTTCAGGTTGAACAAAACCGGTTGTCCCAGCCTCTCCATGTCAGTCATGTGCTCCATCCCCTTGACCATCTTGGTGATCTCCACTGGACAAGTGTGTATGTCTTGCACTGGGAAGTCCCATACCTGACAGGGTAATCCAGGTGCAATTTAATGAATTAATGAATTACTAGATCCAACTAGCCAGCATGTAGATTTCATAGAGCTGACCATTACCCTTTGAGCCCAATGGTCTTGTCAATTTTCTACCTGCCTCTTAGTCCAATTATCTAGTCCCTGTCAGTCCGATACATCTACAAAGATGTTATGGGAGACTGTTGAAACTCTTGTTAAAGTCAAGGTAAATGACACCTACTGCTTTCTGTTTCCTTGGAGCAAGTCTTATCTTCATAGAAGGCAATCATAGAATCATAGAATCATTACGGTTAGAAAAGACCTCTAGGATCATCAAGTCAAACCATCAACCCAACACTACCAGGCCTCCTAAACCATGTCCTGAAGCACCACATCTACATGGTTTTTGAACACCTCCAGGGATGGTGACTCCACCACCTCTCTGACCAGCCTGTTCCAGTGCCTGACCACTCTTTCAGTGAAGACTTTTTTCCTAATATCCAATCTAAACCTCCCCTGGCACAGCTTGAGGCCATTTCCTCGTGTCCTATCGCTAGTAACTTGGGAGAAAAGACCAACACCCACCTCACCACAATCTCCTTTCAGGTAGTTGTAGAGAACAATAAGGTCTCCCTCAGCCTCCTCTTCTCCAGGCTAAACCCCCCCAGCTCCCTCAGCCGCTCCCCATCACACTTGTTCTCCAGACCCGTCCCCAGCTCCGATGCCCTTCTCTGAACACACTCCAGCACCTCAATGTCCTTCTTGACCCGAAGGGCCCAAAACTGAACACAGCATTCGAGGGGTGGCCTCCCCAGTGCCGAGTACACGGGCACCATCCCTGCCCTGCTCCTCCTGGCCATGCTATTCCTGATACAAGCCAGGATGCTGTTGGCCTTCTTGCCCACCTGGGCACACTGCTGGCTCATGTTCAGCCGACTGTCAGCCAGCACCCCCAGGGCCTTCTCCTCCGGGCAGTTTTCCAGCTGCTCTTCCCCAAGTCTGTAGTGTTGCATGGAGTTGTTGTGACCCAAGTGCAGGACCTGGCACTTGGCCTTGTTAAACCCCATACAATTAACCTTGGCCCATCGATCCAGCCTGTCCAGATCCCTCTGCAAAGCCTTCCTACCCTCGAGCAGATCAACACTTCTCCCACCATGTTGGTCATGCATGACTTGCCCCTGCTAAAATTGGTTCTGGCTGTTCTTAGACACTTTTGTCTTTCGTGTTTCCCTAGTTTCTAGGAGGATTTGCTCTGTAGCCTTTCCAGAGGATAAGGTGACTGGCCTGTAGATGCCTAGATCTTCCTTTTTGCTCTTCTTTCAGCTGGTTGTGACATTTGCCTTTTTCCAGACATCAAAAAATCCTTTGATTGCCTTGACCTTTCATATATGCTAGAGAGTGGCCTCACTGTGACATTGGTGAACTTGCTCAGCACCTCCAGTTGCATGGTCCCATGGACTTGTGTATATCCTATTTGCTTATGTGGCCTCTAATTCTGTCTTCTTCTACCATGTGTACAGGAAACTGGGAGGTCTGATGGTAAACATTTGTGTAAATTCCAAGCCAAAGAGAGCACTGTTTAGAGAGGTTTTATCACCTAGTATATGGGATAGAAGATGAAGAGACAGTTACCTGAGCTGGTAGCTTCTCTCTTCTTCCTAGCAAAGTTCCTCCCGTCCTTGCTGCCATCACCAAAACTGTCTCCCTGCACAGAAAAACACCCAAGTAAAAAACCTGCATCATTGTATAAAACAAGTAAATAAAGGTAGTAAAATGAAGAGATAAGATCCCCACCATGAAAAATATATTGCCTGTATTGCCTGTAAGTGAGAAAGGAGCTGCTCCATGAGTACGCTGAACAACTCCAGCTATATTTCACTCTTCCCCGTGAATGCTGTATAGAACAGAGCTGGGGCAGGATGTCAAGATCAGCATGTAAATGCTGAAAAGTTTGGCAGCCATGTGAGACCCAAGAAGCAGAACTGCATAAAGAAAGCAAAAAAACATGAAAAAGAAAAGCCTACGCTGGATCTGTTTTGGTGAGCGACAGTCATAGGATCACCTGGTGGGGCCAGTTACTGCGTCCCAGTGTGGTAACTTGAATGGGAGGAGGGGTTTCTGAAAAGCAATAGCTTCCCCTTGCTACATGCATGGATTTCAACTGCTGACAGGGAGCCAAAATATTCTTTGGGCTAGTATCTCTTCTGCCAGAAATGGACATGGCTTCATTGACCTCACAGGGAAGGTGCTTTATGGCAGAGGTGATTTTGGCACCTCTTGTTCAGATTTTTGTCAAAATATGAGGGAATCCTTTGAATCACAGAGCTATACGTGTGGAAAAAAATGATATAACCATCCCTATAAGTTATTCTTGTAAGAGTTCAGGTTGTTTTGTCTATAAGAGGTCCTTTCTAAGGACAGAGGAAGATTGTTTACAATGGTTGGGACTGGAAGTATACTAAAATGCTGTAGAGAGATTCAGGATACTAAGCTTACACTTTTGAGACAGGCTCAAGTCCTTTTTGAGACAGGCTTTATGCATGACTTGTCTCTGTATCTTCTGAGTCCCCTCCGTGAAACTTACTGCTCAGCCCCACCGTGAGAGTGCATGGTTAAAGATCATTGGGAGCACTCATGATCATGTAGGCACAGATTTATCAAGTCAAACAGAGATTTCCAGTGGCAAGCGCAGAAGAAATTACCCAAGGCATAATGCAAGTAACTGATATGGAGGCGGTTTGGGCTCCAGGACACGTAGACCTTCCTCCAGCCAAGTCTTTACACACATGTGTAGCATTGCATATATATGTAGGCAATGCAGCCCTGCTGGTAAGAACTTGGGAGTACTGGTGGACGAAAAGCTGGACATGAGCCAGCAATGTGTGTTCACAGCCCAGAAGGCCAACTGTATCCTGGGGTACATCAAAAGAAGCATGGGCAGCAGGTCCAGGGAGGTGATTGTGCCCCTCTGCTCCACTCTGGTGAGACCCCACCTGGAGTGGGGTCAGCTCCGGAGCCCTGAGCACAAGAAAGACATGGACCTGTTGGAGCAGTTCCAGAGGAGGCCACAAAAATATTTCGATGGATGGAACATCTGTCCTGTGAGGAAAGGCTGAGAGAGTTGGGTTTGTTCAGCCTGGAGAAGACAAGGCTGTGGGGAGACCTTATTGTAGCCTTTCAGTACTTAAAAGGGATTTATAAGAAAGATGGGGACAGACTTATAAGCAAGGCCTGTTATGACAGGACAAGGGGTAATGGTTTTAAACTAAAAAGAAGGTAGATTCAGACTAGATATAAGGAAGACTTTTTTCACAATGAGGGTGGTGAAACATTGGCACAGGTTGCCCAGAGAGGTGGTAGATGCCCCATCCCTGGAAACACACAAGGTCAGGTTGGACGGGGCTCTGAGCAACCTGATCTGGTTGAAGGTGTCCCTGCCCATGGCAGGGGGTTGGACTAGATGACCTCTGAAGGTCCCTTCCAACCCAAACCATTCTGTGATTCTCTCATTCTATTATTCTATATAGCCCCTGTGGAATTTAGGGAGAATACTGCATCCTACAGTTCACTGTAAAACCAATCCTTTATGGTCCATGGGCACCAAGGAGTTCTCTGTGAACTATTCACAAAATAGCTCTTCTGCTGACGTACCTTTCTCTGCAAGAAGACCATGGAATTCTGAATTGTGAACACCACCCCTAATACCTCCATTTATTTCATTTCTAAGCATCTAACCCCTGCTCAGTGTCGGCTGTGTGATAAAATACTATCCTGGTGAGCATATCCCTGAAGGGAATATTTTTTTTTCTTCTCCTAGTGTCTTTAAAACTCTGTGCTTGCTCACCTCTCCCCACTCATTTCAGAAGCTGAGAACTTCAGGTTATCTTTCCAGAGACTTTCAAAATGAACAGTACAGAAGTGTCATTTAATTAACAACTTGCTACCATCAGCAAGAGTTAGTTTTAACACAGACCAATTCATTTTGGAATTGGATATTTCTGTTACAAATAAGGCAGCAGTGAGCATGATCTACAGCGCTTGTAAATTTTACTGGTAATAATTTTTAGTATTCTTTGAAAATCAATTCCAAATTCTATTAGTTTACTCCCCTCTTCCCCATCCTCCACTATTCAGATTTAGATCATGGTACTTGTAATAGTTTTAATCCATTACCTGAATAATTCCAATTATCATTCCACACTCCTTTTATGACCTTTAATTTTACAGCTTTTTCTTTTTTTTTTTTCTTTTAACCCCCACAGTTAAAAGATAGAGCCATTGCCATGGCAAGTTAAGTAAGAAAGTGGAAGCTAAGGAATATTTCAAGCCTGCCCAAGTGTGGGTAAACCCAACTTTTCCAGCTGCCTCTCTTCAGCTACCTCCATTTATCTTTCTCCCCATCATTCTGTCTGGTCTTGACAATGCCTCTCTCATGCAGGTGCACGGGGAGTTTGCAGGTGGAAGCGATTGTCGGGGGGAAGGATTTCGGACAAGCAGTGCTCCACCTGCTCTGCTTTCTCACAACAGGAGACCAACCATGCGTGAAGAATAATAATTACCTGTTGTAAATCAAGAAAAGTCAGTTTGATGTACTGAATTTTTATTACCCCATCTCTGCCTTTTTTTTTTTTTCTTTTCTTTTGGCAGGATTAATATTCATACATATGTATATGTGGAGACAGGCAGAAGGAGAAAAAACTTTTTAGTAAGACTGCAGGAAACTAGTTACGGTTGTTAGTTTATAACATGGTGCTTCCTGGACCCCAGATGAGATCCAGATTGTACTGCTCTACATACTGAAGTAACCCAGAGCATTTCTAGACTGAACAAGCAGGAAAAAGGACACAGGTTTACACCTGTTTAGCAATTGGAAGCTGAGGCAGAGAGTAATATGTTAAGCTGATACTACAGAGGGAACTGGTGCCGCAGCCAATAAGTGGATTCACATCTTTTTACTCCTGATCAGAGCCTTCAATGACAAGAACATTATTAAAGACTGTTCCCAAAACCACTTAAAATATAACCAATTATATCCACATTAGGGACCATTTGAATAAAGGGATACTGATAAAATTTGAAATATCCAGCTTATGTTCGGGCGGAAATTTCTACCTTGCCCTTTGTCCAGAAATTATTCCAGAGTCTGGCATACTTCTGTGGTATCAGTGATTTTTCAAAAGGTGAGCTACTGAATAGAAAGATGATGACCACACTGTTATTTATTCATTTACTTACTTCAGATATGTATTTATGATAACAGATTGGAAGGCTATATTTTATTTGTTTTTCCAAAAGGAGAAGGTGCTTCATTTGTTTCCACTCATCTCCAACCTCCCTAAACATTCGTTTTCAAGGTCTGGAGCTCCTCTCTACCAGTTCCACCCAAGACTTCCTATAGTCCAGTGCCTGTCCCAAGTGCTGAAATGACTTTTTCAGAAGTCTCCAATGACCTTTCCCAAGTCAAAGCTAAGACTCAGCACTGCAACTTACTCTTCACTTGTCATGGATTCTTGCCCTCTTTTCATTTCCATGACTGTTGCCTTCTACCCCTCCCACAGCTCCTGTGAAGGATTCTCCTTATCCTCCAGCTGGTTGGGGATTTCCACCAGCTGTTGGCCCTGCTAGTCTCATCTGCTGTTTTGATTGCCATTCCGGTGTAGCTGCTTCAAGGATTCCTCTTTCGTCAGATGGTCTCCTAAGGTGGGATTAATTTTGCCTAATTTTATACAGATACAAGAGACACTTCTGCATATGAGTTATTAATGAAAATGCTTTTGTAGTCAATGGGAATAAACAGGTACTTTTGGGACATGGTTCTTCAGATGTACTTCAGAGGTCTGTCTGAGGAGGCGATGAAAAGCATCCAGAAATACTTGTGTGTCTCCATTGACTGCAGGGATTCTCAATGCTTAACTGAGAGGGGGGCAGTCTGTAGAACAGATCTCTTAAGTACAATGAGATGAGTGTTAAAGCTTCTGTCCAAACTACTAACACATGCTGTCTCCCTCTGACATTTCCTTGTGGCTAACCTCAAATCAGTCTGAAATGACCAAAACAAAGGTTTTAATCTCCCTCAGCCATGACCCTCCTCACTCACTGTTTTTCAATGACAGGTATCAGCATCCTGCATATCTTCCAGATCTGAAACATGAACATCATCATCAGCTTGGACCTTTCAGGTCCTCACATCACAGTATCTCCTGTGGAGAGTTCTCCTATGGAACATCTCTTTTTCATGTGCACAGGGTCCACGTGCACAGCCCTGCAAGTCCCACCATGTAGCAAAGAACGAGACATGACATTTGGCTTACACCTCTTGCTCTTCGTCTGTCAGGACTTAAAGATGGGGTATCCCTGCTTGAAGTAATAGGAAGATGCTGACACATGGAGAGGTGTTGAGGAGGCCAAAATAGCCTTAGAAGTGTCCGGCGTTGTTAGCTGAGGTACAACACTGACCCCTTGAGTTAGACCATCGCTGGATCTGAGCTGGACATCTCTATAGTGCCTTCTCATTATTGTAGTTTCCTTACAGTACTGTTACATGGCACTAGACCTGTAGCAATTTAATTACAGAGAACACCCATAAATGGCCTTGAATGCTGATTCGGCTACTACTGTTGTTCATGGAGCATCTCCATACCTTCTGATGGTCATGAAGCAAAAAGATCGATGGCACCTTTTGTCTGCCTCACATCTCTAAACACACATCGGTTCACTGCAGTTTTGCTTCCCTTTCCTTTCCAGAGACCCTATGTAAGTTAAAAAATAAAAGTAAAAAGTAAAGTAAAAAAAGTGTTAAAAAAGGTGTCTGTAACCTCTCAATCAACACCATGTCAGGTTTTCAAGAGGGAAATTTGATACCAAAATAGGAGGCTGCAATGCAGACCCATGGTTAGGCCAGAAGAAAACACTATCATCCAGTTACTTGACCATATCACTGGGCTGGATTTTAAGCCTCACCTGTTTTCTTGTGTGGATTTCAGTTGATAAAGACAGAGAAGCATGGAGGATCTCTACCTTCTGTTGGCATGAGGGGTGTGCAGAAAACCATCCAAGCTCCCAGGCTTTTGTTGTACAATTCCCTCACCATGAAGTATTTGACCCAGAAAGATATCCAAATATGCAAATGAATATGTATCAGCAGAAACCAGTTAAAGGGAGAGAAAGCCAGGCCCTAGGAGATAGGCACCTGCAGCTACAGTCTTGGTTCATGATGCCTCCCTGTCTCACAGGTTTCTCCGTGCCTTGTTCCATTTCTCTGTGTAAAAAGAGTCAATCTCTTTCCTCTTCACTCCCTTCTTCAACTCTACTGGCCATGTGAAATTGCTTTTAGAGCTTGCTGTAGGGTGAAAGTGCTTGCCAGCTTTGTAGAACAGGCATGCAGCAAAGCACAGAGAGTTTAAAGGAACAAAGAATGAGAACGACCAACCCCATTTTCATATTTGCTACTAAATGACTTTCAGCCTCCAGCCTTGTTATTCTTCCTCTAGAATTAGAAAAACCTGTTAGCAGAAAGTGTGCTTGCCCTTTGACAGTTAACAACATATTATTTAGATCGATATGGCAATTCTCTTCTCCCCTTAATAATACCACTTTGCATTTATATAGTAGTTATATATATATATTTTTATATATATTTCTGCAGTGGATAGCTAAACTGGGTTTTGCAGGAAGCTCTGAAAGAAAGTAAATGTATTCAACAGTACTGATGCGATCAAGCAGATTTCTGATCTCAGACCTAGAGTTAACAGGTCTGCAAAGAACCCACCTGTCAAGAGAAATAGAAGGAGCACTTAAATGCCCCTTCATCTATAACACAGCTAGAGGTGATAGAATCAGCTTCCCAAGTCACTGATCCACAGGATAAAAAAAAAACCAAACCAAAACAAAACAAAAAAACCCCAAACCACACACACAAAAAAAACCCCAATCCCAAAACAAAACAGCTGTATATCTACAAGAATACAAGGACTAAAAAGCATTTCTGTAGGACTATTTGCAAAACCGGTATTACATATTTGGAGGGTTGACAAAAATGGAAAGGGAAAACCTGTGGAGGAAGCAAGAGTAGCAGAATTAATATGTCCCAAGACAGAAACAGGCAGACAGTGCTGGGCACACAACTCCCTGGGGACCCAACTTTGACTATCGGGAGTGAAGAAACTACCCCTTTATTGCTTCTCCCACGTCTGGGAAATAGGATGCTCTTTCAAATAATTAGGACTTTACCAAAGAAGACACTGGCATCCATTTGCTGATTTATCACCCCCGCAGAAACAGGTCTACAAGGCTCATATACTGGTTAGTTGAGTTCCTCCATTCCAGTTTGAACACTGGAAAAACTGGTAAGTGGCAGGTTGTGCAGTTTGTCAGCGATGCAGAACTAGAAGCCAGGCATCCCGAGACTTCTATTTTCCTGATCCAAAGTTAAAAAAAAAAAAAGTTGGGTGCACTGGAAAATGTGACTTTAGGATCTAGCAGCTACGATGGGACCTGTAGAAAGTGAAAATGTGTGCTTGTCGGGGGGTGATATACAAACCTGTGTGCAAGGCCCATATATTCCTTTAATCTAACTTTTGCTTACTGAGGTCTGTAAGTCTCCTCCAATGACAGCCCAGGCCTCTGCATGGTAATTATTTTTCCCTTTGAAAAACTAATCCCAAAGAGATTTGATTTGGTTGTGACCAAAATACAACTATGCTGAATGGTTCAAGAAATGAATGTAAACCATGTATTTTAAGCATGCATAGAAATAGCACAACCACACACATACAGCCAAATAGCAGTGGTAAGTGGGCAGATTTGAGTTTAAAGTCACCTTCATAAGCAGCAAAGTGCAGACATTCTTACCTTCTCTGTGGGGTCCAGTTGAACTAGGCTGACTGATCTAGGTTTCCCCCATGCCCCCTCCCCCCACCAATATAGGGACCCGCACCCCACAGTGCCTAGGACCTACTTCACAGCAGTAAAACTTGTATACTTGAGAGCTCTTTGTGCTGCAAGGGTATATATTTAAGGGAATATGTCAAGCTATCTATATATACTTGGATTCTTACAAGAGCACTTTGGGCATTTTCTTACTTGTAGAAAACTGAGGGAAACATTTTTTGTATATTCAAGAGAAAGGTTAGTTTGCTTGTTATTCAGGAATAGTTCACATGTATGGGGCCAAATTCTGCAACGTGCTGAGCCCCTCTAGTCTCCAGCAAGCTGTGAATACTGTCCATGACCAGCTTTGTCTTCTCCTGCTGGGGAAAGGCAAACAACCCTTTGTTCTGTGTGAACCCCTTTTTCACACAGAAAAGTCAATGGGTCATTGCTGTTCCTTGGAGAAGCTGCATCCTTCCTGGGAGTATTTTCTTGCACAGGTGTTTTGCTCTGATGGGGGTCTGTGATCCGTTCAGGGGAAGAAGAGCGATGTGCTCTTCATTTTACTTTTGGGTTTGTTGGAAACGTTCTTTGTCCTGAAAATGGCAGTCTTCGGTGTAGCATGCTGGTGCTGGGCTGAAAGCTGCTGGTTTTCTTCTCCCATTGGCTTGATTCCAACTGCAACAACCACCTTCACTCCTACTCTTTTCATTTGCTTACAGTCCCATCCTGAACATTGTCCAAGGGAAGAGCTTTCAGGTCTGATCTAATCCTGTTTCACACCCAGGATCTTCATTACACCTGGCAGGTGCTGGGAATCTGGCCAGGCCAGGAGATACCAGGGTTGGACCAAGACTCTCCCAGAAGTGTAATTCTGCAGCCAAAAGAGCTGTGCGTGGTCCTGAGCATCATGGCGTTCTTCTGTTACCATTACCACTCCATCCTGTCCGTTTGAGACTATTTCCCCTTGATTACCTCCTTAAATCAATACTAATGGATTTTCTGAGAGTTAATTTTTTTGCTTTCTTCTTTAACTCCTTTCCCACCACCCCTCCCCAACACTTTCCATCTCTGGTGACTGGAGTCCTTGCCAGCTCCCCTCCCTTGCATCAAAGCACTGTTTCATCACAGGACTGTAATTTATACAATTTCTCCTGCTTGCTTTGCTTAATTGTCTCATTTGTAATATTCCATCCTTTTTCCTTTTCAGTTCATTCAGAATACCTAGGATGGTTAAAATAAATATGTATTTTTAATTTTAAGCAGCCTAATTTAATTTCGTAAATGCAGGATGAGTATTAATCAGGACCGCTTCTGAATCCAAAGCACATCAAGTCTCAGCCAGCAAAATAGCATGTGTTGCTCGGCTTCACACCCCTCCTGTCACTTTTTTTTTCTTTTTTTACATGCAAAGCTCTGAAATTCTCTGCCTCAGGTTTAGGTATTCAGAGGACTTCCTGCACTCGCTGAGGGTGGTTAATAACCAAGGCAAAGTGGAGGCAGAATGGAAGATGGGGAGGCTCTGACAGGTGTTTTTCTCAAGGTCAGGAAACAGCCTGCTTTAGCAGGGGGTTGTAGTAGTGCCACTTAGTAGAAGACTTCCTTTCCAAGTGTCTCCCATGGCCCATTTGCCTCTGATACTGCTGTCCCCAGCAGTCCTCGTGCCTTATCTCCATCGCTAGCTTTATCCCACACACTTGAAATAAGCTCCCAAACAACTGTTTTTCTCGCCATACCACTACCCGTGAATCACCACCAAAAACCTTCTGGCTGTGACTAGTTGCAAGAGACTCTTTCAGTTTGCAACAGACTCGAATGTTTTACCAGCTTGACATCAAGATTTTTCTTAGAAGTTTCTCCCTGTCCTTCCTCTCCCAGATAAGACTTCAGAGTATCTGATGCATATCCCAAGGGGGGCCACAGGCCTATTTCACCCCAAGGGGGAGTATGAATCTTCAGGGGAGCAATAATTTCTGGCCCTATGAAAGCATTTCCAGGAAACTGCAGAACTTCAGGAAGTTTGTATGTAGGCATTGCTGGTAAAGATGAGGTTTTTTGAGTCACCTCTTAGAGACCCCTCTGTGCTGATCTGTGATTCCCGCTGATCCACCAGTTATAACCCTGTCGTGCCTGAGGACTGCTCACCAGCCTGATGCTCTGTGATAGCTGCTGCATTCAAATGAATTAATGCATTTTCTTCTGTGCACTAATTGCAGACAAGGCAAGACATTCATCCCTTCTCTACCCTCCTGCTCCTTCCACTTCTCCCATGTTTAAACTCTTCTGGCTGTTCTCTTGGTGACTGACACTCCACTCCATTGTGTGAAGGCCTTCCAAACCTTAAATTTCCTCTGTCCCAGGCCACAAACCAACCAATTGTTGCTGTCTGGAGGGTCTTTGGTAACGAGGTGCATTCCTACTCTGTCCTGAAAACTCCCTTTAAAAATAACAGTAGTGGCAAACATGGGGAGTGAGAGCCAGAAAGACTCCCTTGGTGGGCCAAGCACTTAATGCCTTTTGCAGAGGTCTAGGTGGAAAAGTTGGAATGAGGTTATGATGAAATCTAAGGGGGATGCAGCTCCCTTCCCAAAACTTCCACTTCTCCATTAAACACCCCTGAAGATTACTTTAGTCCATCCCTGATTTCTGTCAACATGAATAGTAAATCCCAGAGCTGAGTTTCCAGACGTAGCATGCTAAAAATACACACCTGAGATGTTTCCAGCCAGTTTCTTGAGGTCTCTCCAAAGCTGTCACTTCGCGGTGGCAGTGCACCCCGCCGTGTCTGAGAGCTCAAGGTCTGAAATGGGGTGAGAGGCGTGAGGCTCACAGCAGGAGCTGGAAGGATGCTTGCCCAACTTGCCTGCATCCAACACCTGACCTCTTTAGCAACTTGGCGTGGGCTTCGCAGCACTCAGGAAGGGTTCTGCTCCAAAAGACCTCTCCTGGACACTTGCGTGCATGTCACCCAGGGATTAGCACAGAGCTGCTGAACGGTAATAACTTCTCTGTGTTTACTCAGCTTTACGCTAAACCTGTAAAATTTCATGTCAGTGCATGATCCAATGAGGCAGGAATAAATTTATTCCATACGCTAAAAGATTTCTATTTGCCAGACAGTGCCAGAGGGCTCCGGTACATCCCTGTGTCTGGCATATGCAGGAGAGATCCCTCTTTTCTTTCCACCCCCCACTCCCATGGACTCCCTCGGACTCCCTCGGACTCCCTCCCAAGCTGTTTTATGGTGGCATTGTGGACTGTGTGTCATTACTAGGAGCAGCCACTGTTAAACAAGGTGGATATAAAACCGAACTCAGGGCACCACTTCAGTTCACAATAGTAGTGACTCATTTTTAGGACTGCATAAACTATGCTGCACGTTTTTGGAACATCAGTTCTTGTCATGTTATATCTCTGTATTTTATTTATGCATTTTGCTTTCTCATTTTATTTGATGTTATTTTTTCTGTGCTGAACACATCTGTAACAGTTGTATAAGTCAGACATGAAGGTATCTGAACTCTTTGATTCCCCCCTGTGAAAAGACTCCCAAAGTGTGTGGTGGATTTGGGAGGAGTGTCAGTTCCAGACAGGGGGTCCCTCTCCCTGCTGCAGTGAATTAGGCTAAAAAGGCTATTTTAAAAGCAATTCTTTGCCCTTGGGTTGTTTCATACATTTTAGGAATGCAGATGGAAGGACGTTCACTCTTCCTCTACTGGCTCCATCACACCCATTTGGAGGGGGAGGTGATTCTTGGTAGACTGCCCCTCTTCTGTGTCACGTTTGAATGCTTTGTGAGAGGAACTACAGCTAGCTGTCTACCAGGATTCAGAAGGGTTTGAGGTTTGATAAGTTGCTTTCAGATGGACACAGGATGGATGGGGGTCTGTAGTGTTCATTGTGGGGTTTATTGATGGTTGCAGCTATGCAATCCCAGAACATCATCCTCTAAAGTGATTATTCCCAGTGCTGATCTCAGGAGTGCTTCTGCTCTATGCTGGGAGAGAGCCCTGGTAGAAATAAGGTGCGGGGCTTTATTTCCCTGTGCCGTCATGCACATGAGTTTATCCACTGAGCTCACTCATGCAGCAGGGAAGACCTGCACTTGGGAGCACTCCTGTTTGCATTGCCCGGTCTCTGTCCCAGGAGTCTCTTGTTCATGGGCAATACTGAGCCTAATTTTGTTCATGGTGAGTCACTTCAGATCTTCACAGCAAAAGCAAAAATCTATTTCTTTTATTCACCTGCTTGTAGCATCCCCAATAGACAAGGCTGTAACTCAGGCTGCAGTTGGGAGGAGGCTACTTATCTTCTCCTCTCCATTTTGAAAAAAAGTATGCACAGGATCATAGTTATTGCAAAAGAACTTGTGACTACCCATTCACATTAAGATATGCCTTGGCAAGATTGCAACAGGCACGTGGGTGGAGTTAAAAATGTGAGAGAGACCTACAATGAGGCCAAAGTTGGTGATTCCTTCTCAGGTTGAGGGATCTTCTTCCACAGAGCGATGTGGTGTCACTCTTTGTGGGATGGCAGACTCCAGGGGAGGTGATGGTTGATGAACAGCTAGACCTCCTCCTCCGCTGCCTTAGAAAGTGCTAACAGCCATCATGTCCTGTTTCTATCCCAAAGATGCTGAAGATGAGATAGGTACAAGCTTCTTAGGCCAATGCTGAGGGACAGGGCAAAGCACTGGTAGGTCGGTTTCTGGGTCATCTACAGTGAGAGGTAGGTATCAGGGGGCTTTAGGGAGATCCCTAAAGACAAGAGGAAGAAATCAGAGGCATGGGCTACCCAAACATTCAGAGGGAACAGAAATGGGTAATGGGTCATGTGGTGCCCCAGGCTTCACACTAGCACTTCTAGCCCCATTCCTTCTTTCTTCCCTAGTACATACACAAGACATTCTTGGTTTAGAGACACAGCAGTTTCACTTGAAATGGCCTTGACCATCACTTATTGCCTGTTTGTGGGGATGAGGCAGACTGCAACAAGGTATGACAGTGCTCTGGCCAGCTTTCTCTGTGGATTCGCCACAGTCCAAGAGCTAGATATGGCATGACCACCATCGTATCCACCCAGAGAGACTGTGCCCGTGGGGACAACATCCTCACCCAGCCTTAATGCACACATGACAAACTCCTGGCCATGGTGAAACACCTGCAAGATCAACTAAAGGAGCAAGAAAACCATTGTCATTGAGAGTCTTTGATGGCACTGTCTTGGTAGTAGCCAGGTTTAAAGGCTATTCCATGGCTTCCAACTGTGTCAGTACCCCACTATGAACACAGTGGCTGCTGGTTCTCCTGCAAATGTCTAGGGGATGCTCCTAAAGGGTTTTGTGTTAGCTGGATCCCCAGATTTGTGGGCCACGGTGCTGGGACACACACAAGGATCACATCTAGATATGGGCCTATAATATCCCACAAAACATTTTTCATCAGTTCAGGCTGTTTCTGAGTTGCAATGATCAGTGTGATGGTTGGGGACAAGGGATGGAGGGTCTAAGCTGGCAGGGGTGACATGAAACAGCAGTTAGATTTAAACAAACAAACAAACAAACAAGACCTTTTTTACCTCCTCTGAGTATTTTCTGTAGGACAGTATGACCTTAGCACTCTATTTTACAAACTGCAATAATGGACACATTTTATTGAGTGTATGGGCAAAGAGCCACCAGTCTGGTCTGGTCTGGAGGTGTGAAATCAAAGGGCAGAGAGGGCAAGTATCCCTTATTTTGTTTACTTCCAGAGACACATCTTAGCGCTACAGGGGCACTATTTATTTCCTCGTGCTCAGGGGAAGCTGAACGAGAGCCTGCCTTTTTTAATGGCTTTCTCTAAATAAACTTTCTACAGCCCTAGCCCAGAAAAAGCTGTTATGTGTATGTATTTTGACTAGACTCTTACTAATTCCGTACGGCCCTAAGAAGAGAAACCTATTTAAAAACATTCCTTAAGGACCTGTGAGTAATCTGAGCTGACCTAATTAACCCAAAATGTCCTGTGTGGAAATTGTTGTGGACGCTGAATAAAAGGCCCAGGCTGAATACGCATGAATTTTCTGTCTGCACTTTCATTCCCAAGGAAGCAGTCAGTTCTTCAAGTGTTATTTCTGGATTGGTATTAAGAGCTTACACCTTGCCAGTGGCTTCTTCCTGCAAGGAAGCTAAATGCTTTCACCTCACCGTGGAAAAAAAAAAAGTTGTGCACTTGACAGCAACAAATTCTTTTTACACTTGGTAATATAAGCAGTTTTCATCTATGTGTGATGTCTTCACAGAAAGCAGTTGCCCTCAGCTCCACTATAACTGGGGGAGATGCAGTCAATATAGTCAGTGGAGTGTTGTAGGGTTGGGTACAATTCCTCTTGTCGTTAAGAATAGATGTCTCAAAATAAAGTGGGTCAGTTTGACCCTGTAGTACCTATTTTTTTTTCCCCACTGACTATACAGGGAACCTCTAAGCAATGAGCTGTGGTATAGACGGTTATATCTGGCTTCACAAGGCAGATGAATCCTACCCTACATACCAGAACTCAGTAACTCCTGGGCTGTCAAGCTGATGCTCACACCAGAGAGGGGCACAGGGCTACTGGGTAGGGAGGAATTTCATCCATGAGGAAGCAGGTTTGCACTTTGCCAAAGAGGTGATAGCAGAAGATCAGGGAGGTAAGGAGCAGGACGCTGTTTAACACACTGCACAGTATATTTTATCTACTGGGAAGGGGAACTGGTGGAGTCAATACAGATGTTTTAAAATAACCTCAGAGAAAGTACAGACAAATGTCATGGGGAAGATGTGAGAGACTTTGTCCCACTGGTTTAGTAGCAGAGGCCAAAAAGGTGAGATTGCACAGTTATTATTTAAGGTGAATCTGCAAGACCAAGGCACACCTTGGATGGCCAGATCAGAGACAGATCTAGTGTGAAGCTGGTGGACATTCAGGGTCTATATAACAGTCAAGAAATTCATGTTTGCCACAGATATTAAGGAAGGAGACAATAGAAAATATTTTGTTGGTTTGGTGGTGCTTGGAGTTTTCAGATGAAGTGTAGAGGAGAGGGAGAAAGTCTTGGGATAAAAATTAAAAATCAGCTTAATTTGGGCTGACAATGGGACATTTATAGGTTGATGTCAAAGAGAAAGAAGGAGATATTCATTTGGAATGTAGCTGACAAAGAGGAGTATTTTTATGGTGCCTTTGTAAAAAGATGGCAGTTGAATGTGTGTCTGCATATGAAGTTTTCTGAAGAAATGTGGTGGGAAGGGGTCTGGGGATCCTTCACAAAAAAAAAAAAAAAAAAAAAAAAAAAAAAAAATTAAACTCAGAGTCCAGAAACTGAGAAGAAACAAAATCTTAAAAACAGGAAAGATCTTAACCCTGTAATAGTAAATAGGACAGAAAGGAGACAAATGAGAGAAACAACAACAAATAGGCAGTCCCAGACCTATCCATTCCCTAAAGATACAGGACATACCAAGTTTAGAGTGTGAACATGAGCTTGGAACAGCATTTCTTTTTTAGGGAGAAATTATTGACCAGGATAAATTGACACAACTCTGCTACTTGGGCTCTCTGTCAGAAAATGCAGGCTGAAATTACTTTCTTTGAGAAATAATATCCCTGTTAATTGTAATCACTGACTAGAGGCATTTGGGGTGCTGAATCCCTAGTATAGGACAACATGATGCCAAGAAAGACAGGGAACTGCTGGAGGGAGTCTAGTGGAGAGCCACAAAGATCATGTTCAGGGGACTGGAGCGTCTCTCTTATGAGGAAAGGCTGAGACACCTGGGTTTGTTGAGCCTGGAGAAGAGAAGACTGAGGGGGGATCTCATAAATACTTATAAATATCTAAAGGGTGAGTGTCAAAAGGATGGAGCTGGACTCTTTTCAGTGGTGCCCAATGACAGGACAAGGGTCAATGGGCACAGGTTGGAACACAGGAAGCTCCACCTGAATGTGAGGAAAAACTCCTTTCCTGTGAGGGTGCCAGACCAGTGGGACAGGCTGCCCAGAGAGGTTGTGGCGTCTCCTTCCCTGGAGACATTCAAACCCCGCCTGGACGAGGTCCTGTGCCCCCTGCTCTGGGTGTGCCTGCTCAAGCAGGGGGGTTGGACGGGATGGTCCCCAGAGGTCCCTTCCAAACCCCACCACTCTGTGATTCTGTGATTCAATGAATGATGCTTATTTGAGCAGGAAACAGTGGAGGAGGCACACTCTGCCAGTATCTTTGCATCACTGATGTAACCCTGTAGTTACGGTTCCTGAATATTTTTGGAGAGACACTCGAATTATAAAGTTATCTTTCTCCTCCAGAGTGATGCCTTTACAGGGGCATCACCCACAGACAAGAGGACTTCATTACACAGATAAACCATCCGATTTCAGAGATAAGACTTGATCCTGGTCTGCAGGTGCTGCTTTGCTTTCATGTGAGCTGAGAATGTGTAAGTCAGTCTCCCTTGAGATCATTTTCCCCTTCAGGGACAAAATTGCAAAGGATTCCTGAAAAGAAATCCCATTCCTTATTATGGAGAGATATGGGATGAGAAAGAGAATTGCAGGAAAATTCTGCTAACTTGTATTTAGGTGAGTTTTTTCTTTTTTCCCCCAAAGATGACTAGGTAAAAACATCTGTCAAGGAAGGCAGGAGGATGGGACTCTGGGTAAAACACCCCACTCAGTACAGCACCAACACGAGTTAAGACGTACAGCTGAGTGCAATGTCAGGATGAGAAGTAGAGCAGCACTTGTCTAAAAGATGCCAGCCACCCCTTCCTTCCCCTGATATGGTATAGAAAAAGTGTCTGGCTGGGCTGCAGGGGTGCCAGGGAGATCAGTGCAGTCCCGTGTCATGGAACAAACAGAGCAGGGGATGAAGTCAGGCTTCCTATTTTTTATATCTTTATCCTTTTTGTTTGACTATGGCCTATGTAATCTCTGCTTGGGAAATAAGAATAATGATGCTTAATTTAATAATATTAATTCATAGTAATATAATAATAATAATAACAACAACATTAACAGGCTTCTTCAATGCTTGTGAGAAAATGTGTGCTCCCAAGCCATACTTTTGACTTAGAAGCGAATAAACAACCTTTTTTTTCTTTTTTCTGCTGTTCCTAAACAGCCAGCTGTTGGAAAGTGCAGTCCATTGTGATATTTTGAGATGATGAAGTGGTTCTGATTCTCTTGCAGTTGTCCAGTGCTCACCTCTCCTTCTGGGTGGAATTAGCTTTATTCAAACTGTGTCCTTTTCAAAGACACCATAATTTAATTGGTGGCATTTATGTGGATCGGTGGGCTTGTGTATTGAAAACATATTGGTCTTTCTTTAGAAGGATTAATAAATGCAGAGAAATGAGATTGCACAGAGCCGGTGTTTCAGTGCTGTGTTCCTTGTTGCCCAGGGACTTCAGCCTGTCAAAAAGCCTAAACACATCCAGGCATGGGCAACTGAATAATGTAACTGCAACTCCTAACACCACTGTCAGGAAGCCTACAAATGCCTCTTTCCAGGATCCTTCTTTGCAGAAAACATCTTATCATCCAGTTTTTACGAGGTGACATGAGGTGAGGCTGCTGAAAAAAATAAGTATCTGGTGTTTATAAAAGGTAGGATAAATTGGTAAGGTTTCTATGCAGGGAGATTATCTTCTCCCCTCCACCCATCACCATTTTTCTCTTTTCTTTTCTTTTCTTTTCTTTTCTTTTCTTTTCTTTTCTTTTCTTTTCTTTTCTTTTCTTTTCTTTTCTTTTCTTTTCTTTTCTTTTCTTTTCTTTTCTTTTCTTTTCTTTTCTTTTCTTTTCTTTTCTTTTCTTTTCTATTGTATTCTATTCAGTTCGGTTTGGTTCGGTTCGGTTCATTTTCTATGGTTGGTGTGGGTGAAGGTTGGCTGCTCATTAAGGGCAGTTATCCACTGGTGAGGATCCAAAGAACAAAAAAACTTACACTGGAAGCTCTTTGGGGCAGGAACTGTTTATTCAGTGTATCCCATACAGTATGTCATATAGTGAGGCCCTGACCTGTTTAAGACTGTCATGAGTAATAAATAAATCAGTATTAATCATCCTGAGCAGCAGCCACCTTGGGATGAGAAAATGATTCATTACTCCAATCCGCTGAATTATTCACTCTTCTGGTGCAAAAATGGCATGAAATATGAGCTCTCAGGATGTGGAGGTTTTTAGCATCATAAGGATTTTATTCTGGTATTAGAGGTAAACTACAGCTGCCATGAGAAGAATTCTATTTGAAATTTGTGATGAAAAATGTTCCAGTATTTTTATTGAATAACATATTTTAACAAAAATATCCCTTCTTTTGTCTACACTTTTTTTTTACATTCCAACACAGAAATAGCTTGTTTAAGTCTTCCTGATGCAAAATTTCATTCAGCACCATGCAACATAAAAAGAATTTTAAAAGATGAAAAAGTTGAAATTTCAATTTTTATTAAGATTTTCTTTTCAAAAAGGGAAATAGATATTTACTGAAAAAAAAGAGTTTCCTTGTAAAATCAGGAAATTTTCAATTGCCTATAATGTGAACGTCCAGGAGTATAATTTCTTTAAAGGTATTGAGAAATTATATGAATAGGAAAACTTTGAAGAAATTCAATAAGGCGAGTATCAGGGAGCACATGGGTGAAAACTAATATCTTCTGCGCTAGTCTAAAGAAAAATTCTGCAGAAATTCTCATTTACTCAGAAAATTAAGTTGCACTCAGCATTATGTTCTGGCTACCTTCACCTAAAAAGCCAGTTAGAACATGAAGCATAGAAAAATATTTTGACACATTTCTTTTTGAAATTAAGTTTTAACTTAAATTTCCCCTTCAGTTTGCCACTGTGGATCTTCTGGAGCATCATGGCTTATGGCAGCACCTTCACTTCTTAAATGATTCTTTGTCCTGATCCTGATATTCCTATTGATAATGTCATATGATGATTCATACCTTCATGAGTCCTGTGAGGCAAAAAAGAGAACAGGGTTTCACACAGGGAGATAAGTAATTTAATGAAAATAAAAAAGAGGATCTCATTCAGAGAGATCAAAACAAACAGTACGAATACCTTCTTTCTGCCGGTCCCCTTTTCAATAGCTGGAGCATTGACTGAGCTGACAGCTACTAGTGCTATCAGTGCTACTTTTCTCATACAGATAGGTTACATGTGCTCTGGTAGAAGATGGATTTATTTTGAGTGAATTATTGCATTTCCATCATCTGATTCTTCAATAATAATAATAATAACAACAACAACAATAATAATAACAATAATAATAATAATTCTGGCCATTTTGATATCTCTTTCGAACTCTAATATCATCTTTCTTGAGGGCACTTTTGACTAAACAATATTGGGTTTACTGCCAGTGTAGGAAATAAAACCACAGTACACAAAGAGCAATGTAAATTAAATAAACCGAACCAATAAAGTGCTTTAAAACGTTTACCTTATTGGAAGTATTTAGGGATGTGAATGAATTAGGATATTGGTTTTCCTGTCCACCCCAGTCTTTCCAAAGACTGCCAGCAGGGGATACACCTTCAAGAATGTAAATGAATGCCAACCTAATGAGATCCCATTAATATTATTAAATTACCCAGAAAACACTATTCATCACTGTAAACTCATTTAGCAGAGAAGAATCTCAACTGAATTACTGTAGGGTCCTTGGCAGTTACCCAATAACCATGATGAATAAGGCTAGTACCTGACAGCTTATTGACACTGATGCTGCTCTCTAAGCTCCCCAGCACCCCATCCTCAAATTGGGCTTCAGGAGGATTGTTGTGTCTTGAGGAAAAGTTGCATGGAGAGAGGACATCTTCTTCCAAGATGATGGAGAGAAATGGGCATCCCTTTGCCCTTTCTGTTCTGCCAAGTAGTCCCTCCTCACCTTTGCCCAGCAGGTCTAGCCCTACCCACCACCCTCTTCCTTCAGACTGCTTGAGGCTGTGGGCTACAGTGTGAGGAGCACAGCTGTCCACTGGAGCACAGATGATGAATTAGCACAGACGTAGCAGACTGATTAGCATAACTCATAAAATCCAGTGAACTCACAGAGCAGGGCAGGGAGGAGAACCCACAAGGGAGAAAGAGAAACCTTAAATTAAAATCAGGCCATGTAAGCATGAAGACAAAGTTCACCTTCCAGCCTGGGTGAACACCCCAGCATCAATCAACCTGCTATTCCGGCAGAAAGTATGGCATGAGAGACAGTGAATGCTGGAGGATTTTTTTCTATATTTTTGTGTTCTGTATGGTTGGCTTTGCAGGGATTGAGTTCCCCAGTGCTCCCCTCATTGAACTGCCAAGGCAGTACATAATATGCCTGGGACTAGGGATCCCCCACCCTTGGGGGAAAGCACAGTCCTTTCAAAGAACACTGTGCGTCTCCATCCAGATAAGAACGAGAAGAATTTGCTGTTGAGATACTGACTGAAATGGTGGGGGACCTTCTTGACAACCTGTTGGCACTGCTTTGGGAAGCCCTAGCAGATCAGTGTAACTTTCTGGGCTATTGGATGGACAGATCCCATTTTTTTTCCAGTTTTCTAATTATTTCAAGGATTCTTATGGCCTCTGTGCTTTTCAGAAAATTTGTTTTCATTGAAGACATTCTCTGTACAGATCTAGCTTGCCAGCTTTTGCTTGAACTTATGCCACTCCAAGTTAAGTCTTTTCTGAACTCTTGTTTTGTTACAGAAAAGGCTGACAGGACCTAACAGCTTATGAGGTGACTGTCCATATTCCTAAATTGGAAGATACTTCACTGAATTCAAGAGTGAAGAGCTAAAATGTGGTCTGAAGTGAACTATAAGGCATGAAGGTAGAAGAAATTTGCCAAAACTGTGATGAAGAAGTCTACAAAAAAAGAGTAAGGATACCCTCTGAGCATGGCAAGGGGTGATAGGAATCCAGACCTGTATTTAGCACAGTGGCAACCTTTTGCCACTCTCTTCCTCATCTGACTTGCCATCAATAGCATAACAGTGGCCGGCAATTACTAGAGCAATTGCAATAGGCACTGTTATGCTCGCTCACAATAATTACTTTTCCCAAAGAATCTTTGTTGCAACGCTGAGATATATCCATGGAAAGTACAGGTGCTCATTATCAGCACTGGTGTTTATTAGGCACAGTTTGATATCTGGGCATAATTTGATTTAGCTTGGCAAGGGTTTAAATCCAGCTAGCTGAAAATGCCTGTCCAAGTCTCCTCATATCCAGTTTACTAACTAATCATTACAGACTGGTGATTTTACACTGAAACACATCTGGTGACATATAGAAATGGTGTATATAATTCATAACAAACCATTTGGTCCATTTATCTACTTAAAAGTGGCCCACAAAGAGATCACGGTTTTCTGAAGAGCAACATATTTGCCATACGCTGCCTGCCAATAACTCTTGGTTCATAGACAGATCATGAGCAGCTGGCTGTGAGCATTGAATGTTTTGGCCTATGCCCATTTTGGAACAACTGTGCTGTTTTCAGCTGTTCTTGGAAATGAACCCGTTCAAGGCCTGGCTAGTATTTAGGTGGGAGACTGCTTAGGAATCCTGGATGCTCCACTAACAAGCCAAAGAAATTGAGGTAAACAGCAGAAACCAAATCAGAAGTCTAGGACCTGAGCTGTGTTGATGAATAGCAATAGAATAAATCATAATCCAGTTGCTCTTAATTAATGCTTCAACTTGCAGAATCATTCTGTTTCCAGCCTGCCAGCCTTAGCATTATATATTGTTACAGGGCAATGTTCTGAGTAGAGATTAGCTAGTTAAGGGAAGAAAGAGGCTTAAAATGCTAATTTTGGCATTATTTAATAATGTCATAATAATAATAATGATGCTATATTTTTTGTCTTTATATAATTTTCTCTGAGATCATGTTAAAAAACAAACTCATGCACCAGTATTATGTAACAGCCCTTAATATTTGTGCTGCTATCAAAAATATCAATATATGCCTTTCTTCACCTCGTCGTCTGAACATACCCACAGCCTTTGGGTGACCATTTGGAACATCTTCAAAGTGGTGTTTCCAAGTCATGTTGAGCACTCAGACTGAAAAGTAAATCAGGCATCGCATTCGACTTTTGCAGGAAACAGCAAGCTGAGGAAATCTTACTTACATTTGAGTGAATATCAATTTTTCAAAAGGTTTGCAAGCAAAATGACAGGTGTGGAAACATATGCCGTCTCAGATCAAAGATGTTCAGGTCAGGACACACTTCCCAAGACAAAATAGGAATAAAAATCAATGGGAGATAGAAAAAGGAAAGTTTTCCCCCTCCGCCTGTCAATTAATACCCAATTTTTGCCTGGAAGATTTTTGTGCTTGTTTGGAGGTGTCTTATGGAAATGTATCTTGATTCTGATGTAACCAGGATGTTCTCATTATCTCTGTAATGGCAGAATATAGCTAATTAGGTAAAGATTCATAGACTCATACAAGCCTTAGGAGAAAAGATAAGACAATAGGGGTCATTAGGTCAGGTTTTTTAACTCTTTCTTAAATTTATTGGTTCCTCCTGTAGCAAGACCAATAGCATATGTTTACTGAAAACATCCTGCCTGAGAAAGCAAATACATTTGCTCTGAAAACATCAGGAGATAAGAATCTGCTTCTTCCCTAGATAGTTTGTTTCAGTGATTAATCACCGTTAATAATGGGTGCCTTTCCTCTAATTTGGATCTCTCTGCCTTCGGCTTTCTGCTTTTGGTATTTATTTTGCCTTTCTCTGCTAGATTAAAGAAACTTCAGTACCCACAATTTCCTCCGATGCAGGTACATCTATGTCACAACCTAGGCACAGTATTTTTTTTTCATAAACAGCATGACCTCTTTATGTCTTATTTAATAAGGAATCTTTCTCTACATCTTAACTTATAGCGCAGTATTTTCCAGAACCTCCAGTGACCTTTTGAAAAGGATGGACAACAGAGTGACGCAAATTCAGCAGTTCCAGCTTGACCAACTCTTTCTGTAAATATAGCATTGCTTTTCTCTCCCACTCACTTCTCCCTTGGTCTTTCCTTGCTCACTTCTTCCTTGGCCAAAGGCTGCTCTTGCCACAACCTTGAGCTGGGAGGTCATGGCTGAATGCCATTCAGCTCCAAAACCCATGTTCACGGCCCCCATGAGCTAGAAAACCACATTCTGTTCTGTAAGCATGTCCCATGCTCCTTGTTCTTGACATTTGGTTGGATGCAGTTGCATTTTACTGGAATGGGCACAGCTGACTGCCTGGACCAGGCTGCCCTATAGGACTGCTCCAGCCCCATTACCTGGCACTGTTTCCCAACTTACTGTTGTCTGCAGATTTGATCATAATTAATTTTATATTTATTTTCAGACTGCTGATGAAAAAATAGGATCAGTAGAGGTTTAAGACTGATCCCTGCAGAATCTTGTTGGAAGCAGGTCTGTCAAACAAGGATTTCCCACTGTCTGACAGTCAGCTGTCTTACAATGCATTTAGCATGGTAATTATACTGTTTTGGTCTGGTCTATAATGTCAATGCCATCCATCACTTGAATCTTCATCCATACAGATATTCAAAACCTCATGGGACATGGTCCAGGGCAACCTGCTCTAGCTGACCCTACTTGAGTGGGTGGCTGGATTAGATGATCTCAAGAGATATTTTACAAGTTCAGTGCCTCTGATTCTGTGATCAATAAGACAAATTCCTTAAAGATGTCTGTCTTTCCTCCCAGACTGCTTATAGCAAATGTCCTGAAAGAATGAAATCAGACTGAGTTTTTTGCAGTGCTTCTTTCCCACAAAACTGTGTTGACTGACACTAGTTATATGCCTGTCCTCCTGTTCTTTACCAACTAACAGATATATTTCAATGTTTTGTTTGGGACTGATGTCAGGTTAAGCAGTCTGTAGTTTCAGGTTAGCCCTTTTAGGGTGTAAGAGTAGCCATAACTCTTACTGAGCCTTCTGAAATGTCTCTGGGATTCCAAGGTGAATGAAAACTTAACATTACAAGGTTGAAAATCTCAACAAGTGTTGAGATCTCCTAATATAGACCAGAAATGCTTATTCAATGCTTATTCTTCTTCTATAATGCTATTAGTTGGAGATGGTTAGTTTGCTGGCCTTTGGCATTCTTGTCTTCACTCTTATTCTGGTATATTTAAAAATCTTCCTTCCACAACCCTTAATTCCTGCCAGTTTGGGATTTCCCCACCTTATTTATTCTTTCTGAAAACATTAATTGTCTTTCTGTTTGCCCTCCATGAACTGGAATTTATAAGTAAATAAATAAAGGTTAAGTCAAGTAAATAAAAAAAAAGAGTAGATAAAAAGGCCAAGTGCAAGGTCCTGCACCTGGGTCAGAGCAATCCCCAATATCAATGCAGACTAGATTATGAATGGATTGAGGACTTGGGGATACTGATGGCTGAAAATTTGGACATAAGCCGGCAATGTGCATTTGCAGCCCAGAGAGCCCAGCATAGCTCGGGCTGCATAAAAAGGAGCATGGCCAGCAGGTTGAGGGATTGATTTTCCCGCTCTACCCCGCTCTCATGAGACTCCCCCCCACCCCGGAGCACTGCATCCAGCTCTGGGGTCCCCAGCACAAGAAGGACATGGACCTGTTGGAGCAGGTCCAGAGGAGGCCACTAAAATAGTCCAAGGGCTGGAACACCTCTGCTGTGAAGAAAGGCTGAGAGAGTTGGGGTAGTTCAGCCTGGAGAAGAGAAGGCTCTGGGGAGACCTTACTGTAGCCTTTCAATGCTTAAAGGGAGCTTATGAGAAAGACGGAGAGAGATTTTTTACCAAGTCCCATAGTGACAGGATAAGGGGCAATGGTTTAAAACTGAGAGAGGGTAGGTTTAGACTGGACATAAGGAAGATATTTCTTACGATGAGGTTGGTGAGACACTGGACCAGGTTGCCCAGAGAAACTCTGGCTACCCCATTCTAGGAAGTGTTCTAAGGCAGGTTGGATGGGGCTTTGAGCAGCCTGATCTAATGAAGCATGAACCATGACAGGGAGTTGGACTAGATGATCTTTGAAGGTGTCTTCCGACCCAAGCCATTCTATGATTCTATGAAAAATATATGAATGCATAATTTTTCATCTGCATGAAAAAATATGTATACACAGACTAAGTAAGGAAGCAATTAGACATAATAAATGCACACAGACACAAATTTAACATGCCTATATATAGAAATTTCTACTTGATGTTTTCACTTTGTCAGAATATTATAATGGCTTTTTACTCAAAGTTATCCTCTGCCTTGATTGCGGATGCTTGGCTTTTGGCCATCTAATAAATTATTCCTAAATGACTCTTAATTTTCATTCACAATTTCCTGTCTACCCTTATGTCAATTTCTCTCAAAAATTTTCTCAGCTTTGAGAAATTATCCCTTTTAGCGTACAAAGCACATATTTCATGTTTGAGACTGCCCTTTCTATGCCCATAATAAATGTAATTACCACAGGGAAAGTTATATGAAGAACGGAGATTTTTTTTCAACTTTGGATGGAATTTTCAAAAGTTTCTAAATCACTGTCACGATCCACTGCTGGGTTGCACAATTTGGCAGAAGCTGAGCCCCCTTGCTTTCTAACCAACCTCAGATAATTCTGGGTGGCTAGGGGCGGCTGGGCTTAACTTCTGAGTGATGTTCAATTGGATGTGCTATCGTGACCAGGTTTGTTGTATTCTCGGGAACAGAATTAAGACTCAAAACGGAGTCAAGTGCCAAGTCGCTTTATTTGGCCGCCAACAAGTACGCAAGAGAAAAAAGGAAAGAAAGGAAAAGACAGAGAAAGAGATAGAGTTACAATAGCTACCACCGTGGATCTGTGGCATCCCGTCAGTCCGATGTCCCTTCAGTCCGGTGGGGGGGAGCGTTCCCCCGGTCTTCACTGGTTCTGCCTTTTATAGCCGCACCTTCCACTCCGCAGTGGGGCGCATGCGCAGTATCATCACCAGAGGGTGCTCGATGGTTCCAGAAGATTCCGGGGGGGGGGGGAGTCCAAGCCTTCCTCCCTGGAAAAAGGCCCCCATGCAAGGGCTGGGCCTATGGGCTCCAAGACAGCAAGATGTTCCTATTGGGTGGAACCCCCTCAGCTGTTGCCGCGGTGATGCCCTGGCAGTCAAGCCATTCTGCCAGCAATGTTGAGACAAGTCTCTAGTCCCTTACAATCACCTGGAAGAAACTACCATAGTACTACTGCAGGGAGAGGTACAACATAGTTAAAATATCTAAAATTGTATGGAAAAGGCTGGTTTGCTGTTTTGGTCTGTTATGTGTAACTGATTGCTAAAAATTAAGTTCAGATTTTAGTGGGTTTTAAAGAAAGCACAATTAGAATGTATTTGTCATGTTCAGATTCTCAAAATCAGGAAACCTGCTTTTTTTGATGTTTAGGAAATGCTACAGCATGCAAGAAATCATCAGGAGAGGAAAGGTGAAAACAGAGTGAAATTAAGCTCTGAACACTAAGCAACATTTTTACAGTGCTGAAGTCCCATTGCCTCTCATTGCAATCTGGCATTCAAAAAATCTTGCAAAAAAGTCAAGCTTGTGCCAATGTTTTCATCAGCTGAGATTTTCAATATAAGAGTTACTCGCAGAGCTTCTTCTGCTTCTCTATTTGCTGACGAAGAGCTCTGGGCAAAGTCTTTTGTTTGAACTGACAACATACTCAGCAGCGTATGCAAATGATTCATTGTCATATTACTACTATTTTCCTCAAGGTCATTTGCATGGAAATTACTCATGCAGCAGTATCTGCAAATTACAGCAAAGGTGAGTCTCTGAAGCCTCCTGTGTCTCCCCTCAATCCCCAGAACTTGGTAGCCACAGAGCACATGCCAACAAACTCCTTCTGTGACCAGGTGACGTACTTGGTGGATGAGGGAAAGGCTGTGGATGTGATCTACCTGGAGTTTAGTAAAGTCTTCGACTCTGTCTCCCACAGCATCCTCCTGGAGAAACTGGCGGCTCATGGCTTATTGGCTGGGTAAAAAAATTGGTGGATGGCCGAGCCCAGAGACTTCTGGTGAACAGTTGGTGGCTGGTCATGAGCGGTGTTCCCCAGGGCTCAGTGTTGGGGCCCGTCTTGTTTAAAATCTTTTTCAATGATATGGAAGAGGGGACTGAGTGCACCCTCAGTAAGTTTGCAGACGCCAAATTGGGCAGAAGTGTTGATCTGCTCGAGGGTAGGAAGGCTTTGCAGAGGGACCTGGACAAGCTGGATAGATGGGCCGAGGCCAATTGTATGAGGTTTAACAAGGCCAAGTGCTGGATCCTGCACTTGGGTCACAACAACCCTAGGCAATGCTACAGGCTTGGGAAGAGTGGCTGGAAAGCTGTCCGGAGGAGAAGGCCCTGGTGGTGCTGGCTGACAGCTGGCTGGACATGAGCCAGCGTGTGCCCAGGTGGCCAAGAAGGCCAACAGCCTCCTGGCTTGTGTCAGCAATAGTGTGGGCAGGAGGAGCAGGGCAGGGATGGTGCCCCTGTACTTGGCACTGGTGAGGCCGCACCTTGAATGCTGTGTTCAGTTTTGGGCCGCTCAGGACAAGAAGGACATTGAGGTGCTGGAGCGTGTCCAGAGAAGGGCAACGGAGCTGGTGAAGGGTCTGGAGAACAAGTGTGATGGGGAGCGGCTGAGGGAGCTGGGGGGGTTTAGCCTGGAGAAGAGGAGGCTGAGGGTAGACCTTATCGCTCTCTACAAGTACCTGAAAGGAGGTTGTTGTGAGGTGGGTGTTGGTCTCCCAAGTAACAAGCCATAGGATGAGAGGAAATGGCCTCAAGCTGCGCCAGGGGAGGTTTAGATTAGAGATTACGAAAAATGTCTTTACTGACAGAGTGGTCAGGCACTGGAACAGGCTGGTCAGAGAGGTGGTGGAGTCACCATCCCTGGAGGTGTTCAAAAACCGTGTAGATGTGGTGCTTCAGGACATGGTTTAGGAGGCCTGGGGGTGTTGTGTTGATGGTTGGACTTGATGATCCTAGAGGTCTTTTCTAACTGTAATGATTCTATGATTCTGTGATTCTACAATGACCACTGGAAAAACAAGCAATCCATTGGCTCTCACTGTCAAAAAGGTGATGACCTTTCCTTTCCTGTAGCTCTAAATGATATCTTGGCAATATCAAGAGATCTGAGCTATAAGATGGAGTTGGATAAGGCAGGGCTCTTTCTGTGAGGATGGGGTTCTGTTTAGATTGAAGGCTGCTCCTGCCACCTGGGATAGTGCTATGAAGGGGTAACACCTATTTCATAAACCCAAAAAACTCATGCCCCAGATGGACAGAAGCCACCACGGCAACCAAGTAATTATCTAGGCTGGATTTATACTTTTAGTGAACTAAGAGTTATACCATTTGTTAAGATTGTCAAGTAGGTTTCCTCAATACCTATTAGAGGTTGAATGATATCTCTGTAGGGTGATTCATCCCACCATAAGCTGGGAGTTGATCAGATGTGGGGAGAGAGGAAGATGAATCACCTCTATAGGTGCTGATCTTGTTCTGCTGAGCGAGGAAGGAGCCACGACCAGCTAGCTTAGTGGGTGCCCACTTCACAGGTAGGTGTGACGAAGCCAAGCCTAATCGCAGGTTGTCTTCAGGTAGCTGACACCTCTGTTATTAAATTGGTCACAGCGCGCCCAGCTCCTGGGCATAATTGGTTGTGGACAATATGAAAGCTTCAGTGTGTTATTGTTAGAACCGACCACTGGTTACTCCCTTAAAATGGAAAAAAACGCAATTTTAACACCCACAAAAATTCCTGTGTCTGTCTTGTCCCAATGATACATCTCCTTCTTTGGTATTTTATTGGATTGTAGTTGGTTTTTTTGTTTTGTTTTTTTTTTGTTTGTTTTTTTTTTTTTTAATAGTTGTGCTGTGCATCCTGACAAAGTGCCGTATTATTTCTATCCCCAGAAGTAACTTCTGTTCCCTCATGACTCCTGGGAATTAATTTCCGCCCCTCCTCCCCCCGCCCCCCAGCTCCTGAGCAAATCTCATTCCAGACACTTGCATGACACAGAAAGGGAGACAGGATCCATTGCCCAGCATTATCTGAACACATCAGAGAGCTGCCTAACACAGTCTTTACTGTTATGAACCATCTTCTCTACACCTTCCCCTTTATAAAAATCAATGTGGCCATTTTCCTCCTTACTGACGACACCCTTTCATCCCTGAGGGAAAGTCTTTTTTGTCTCTCTTCCTTTAGTTCCCAACCCTTTTCACAGAAAATTGCTGTACTCCACAGCCCAGACTTCAGTCTATACTCCAGTCACCTCCTGTTTGGTTTACTGCAATAGCTTGCATTACCAGCTACTCTATTTGCCTAAACTTCCTCCACTTTTTGTGGCTGCCAGGGTTTTTAATTCTCTAGCCAATCAGTCTCTTCAAAATCTAATCTCTGGCTTCCTCCTTACAGAATCACAGACCCACAGAATATCTGAGGTGGAAGTCATCTGCTCCAACCACCCTGCTCAAGGCCACATAGAGCTGGTTGCCCACAACCATGTCCAGATGGCTTTTGAATAACTCCAAGGATGGAGGCTTCACAACCTCTCAGGGTAATTTGTGCCAGTGCTCAGTCACCCTCACAGTAAAAAAGTGTTTCCTGATATTCAGGGGGAACCTCCTGTGTTCCAGTTTGTTACTGGGCACCATTGAAAAGAGCCTGGCTCCATCCTGTTTGCACCCTCCCTTCAGGTATTTATAAGATCCCTTTATCAGCCTGAACAGACCCAGCTGTCAGCTTTTCCTCATAGAAGAGATGCTCCAGTCCCTCCATCATCTTTGTGGCACTTTGCTGGACTCTCTCCTGTATCTACCCGTCTCTCTTTTACTGGGGATCCCAGAACTGAACATGGTACTCCAGGTGTGGCTCACCAGTGCTGAGTAGAAGGGAAGGATCACCTTCCTTGACTTGCTGGTAATGCTTTTTTTCTGATGGAGCTGAGGATATCACTTGCCACCTTTGCTGCAAGGTCCCATTGCTGGCTCATGTTCAACTTGGTGTCCACCAGGACCCCTAGGTCATTTTCTGCCAAGCTGATTTCTAGCTGGGTAGCCCCCAGCATGTACTGATGCATGGGATTGTTCCTCCCCAGTTGCAGGATTTTGCACTTGCCCTTCTTGAATGTCATGAGGTTCCTGTCAGCCCATTTCTCCAGCCTGTCAAGGTCTCACTGCATGGCAGCATGACTCTCCAGTGTTTCAGAAACTTCTCCCAGTTTTGTGTCTTGTGCAAACTTATCTTTTAGGTCCTTCCCCTGGACCTCAGCCTCCTTACACAGACACTTCTGTTTTGACTTTTCTCTCCAAAATATGAACTCCGTCTCAGTGCTTCTTTCTTGTCCTGGCAGCCTCTGCAGCTCTCGGTGTCATAACTCACCACTGACGGGTTCTGCTCTGCTAGACTTATTCAGATAAGAGTATATACTTAAGCTTGTCAGTTGTTCCCTTCTCACACATTTTGAGTCCATTTGCCAATTTAAGTGAAATGTGACAGAAGGAAAATATTAAATTCTCACAAGCTTGGGTGAAAATGGATGGATTTCCAGGTAGAGAAGAGTGGCATAATTAGTGTTTCCACTGGGAGAATGGTCCTGGCTATTGTAGACACTGAAGTATGGTTTGTCTCCTGTTCCCCTCCAGTGTCTAACAGAGCACAAATTCCAGTTCAAGTTTTTCCTCAAATCAGGTATTCAGAAAATCTCTTTCTTTTTCTGCCTGACATCCAATAGGGTTGAATTCAAACTACAATTTTAGCATAAACCCCTAAGACATTGTGAGATGCCATTTCACAGGAACCTAGGTTTCAACATTTCCCATGGAACCAGTGACTTTCTCTTCCTGCAATGTTTTGAGCTCACTAATTTATGAATTCCACTTCTGTCTTTGAGGGGAATCACAAACTCTTGCCCTGTGGACCACAGACCGTGCAGTACTAGAGGCAAAGCATCGCCCTGTACTCTCATGCCATTGACAGACTAATTCAGCGCTCATCGGCTTTGGACCTAACACTAGTAGGTTTGATTCCTTGCTGCTGCTGCAAAGTTGAGAATAACTTCATGGTGACCAGTCTGAAGTCCTGGGTGACCATTGATTTGTTAGCATACCTCATTCATAGTGGGCAATTCACTTGTCCATTTTCTTATGTGCTTTACAGTTTTCTCTTTTATTTCTCACTGTCCCACTCACCAGAAAGAGGAGGAGCATTGACTTTTGTTGTTGTGTTTACATTTAGATTTCACTGGAATTAACTTAGACGCTATCACACTTTATTGCTTTTTTCAGTTCTTCCCATCCTGGTAGTAGATCAGTCTGAGCAGTATGTGGACCAGTCAGTTTTTAAAGCCACCGACTCTGTTTTCCTCTCTGGAAATCTGCTTATAAGGGAAATCTGATTTAAGGGAAATCTGATATATACACATTGTGATCAAGAAATATATTATAATGCTTACAGAGGGGAAAAAAGTAAAATCACATAAGTCATTCCATGTAGAGAAGGAAAGAAGAACTAACTGTTTTGAGGGAAAAAAGGTACCTTAACTTAATGGGATTGCTTAATATTCAGGCCATAAGTCTCAAAAATCAAGAAATATTTTGAAACAGGCATGACTTCTGGATTAGTTATAGGCTTTGGTGGACAGTATGTCACCTTCATTCAATGTTTTCAGTTTCTGTGGCTGGGGAAGAGTTTAACCCTCAAAGGCTAGCATGAGACAAGAACTCTCTCAATTTCCTAAATAACCATCATAATTTGGTAACTGGTCTGTGGAGCTCATGAGTTGAATTCAATGGTGTGTTCTAATCCTGTTGGACTATAGCAATTAAGCTGCCTTTTGTGTCCCAAAAATGAAGTGCTGTATTTCTTTTGGATCCAAAACTAGTGTACGGCATCCCTTAAAGAATTAAAATCTTTTAAATTGCCTCCAGTCTTGCTAAAGAAATTAGGTGATTTACAGGGACTAAGGGTAGCATTTGTCTGCCCTCTGAATGCAGTGCAGAGGCACTGCCTGGTGTGAACCTTCTCATCCTGGAAGAGATGTCTACGATAGGTCACCTAATACCTTAAAAATAGTTCCTCTCCATTGGTATAGAGTGGTCTGATCTCTTGCAAGCTAGGCACAGCTTGTGAACTATGAGCTCACAGCTCCATGCTAAGTAGTAAGGTGTCTGAACGTCCAGAAAGGCTTTCTTATAGTATTACCAATGCGACATTTACCAATTTGCATTTTTCTGCCTTCTTCATACAACAGCATCTTTTGTTGTTGTTGTGGGGGCTTCCCAAGGAAAACTCCCTCCCTTCTACTTAGCATTACGGAGAGGCTGGAATAATTAGATGTTTTCAATATCTATTTATGTTTCCTCACAGGTAAGGACCTCTGTTTAAGGTAAAGCTTCCTATGGTCTTATATTCTGAGCTTTGCTGCTTGAGCCTTCTGCTGGTGACATCTCTGATCTGAATGCATTAAGATCACTTGTTCACAGATGCTTACTGGCTTCTGTTTTATTTAGTGTGCCTGGATGGTTTTCTAGGACTACATCCAAGGTAGTCTCTGACCTTGCTGGTCCTTTAGTTAGCTGTGGTGTACACAGAGCCCTCCAGAAAGATGTGGTCAGTTCCACAAGCCTTTCTGCAGAAGCTGTCAGGTGCACTAAATATCCCCACACTCACTCTTTTTGACAGGATACACGTACAGGGATGCAACAGTGACACATTTTTCACACATGTCTGTGTAAGGCCAAGAATAGGTTCTCACATTCATAAAATCAGCACAGCCTACCCTCAGGCAGGCAAAGAACTAATTTTTTTTGCCTTTTCTTGTCATTATTTCATGTGATCTCTCCTTTTTGTCCCTGAGACAGTAATGTGCATTTCAGCCATATCTTTCATTCTGGGAGTCTCAAAGTACTATGCCAACATAAGTGACTTCAGCCTCCTACCACTTCAACAAGGGTTGTTATTTTCAAGTTTCTCTTGTCCGTCTTGCTTGGAGAGCAATTCTCTTCTCCACATTGAGGAATAAGCCACATATTTTTAAAAAGAAAGAGATATGGGCTTGAAAAAGAAAATAGTCGTAGTGGAGGGAGAAGATACCTCAGCTAAGATTAAAACTACCAGTCCAGTTACTGACAGCAGTGCAGCAGCACAAATTCTGCCTGAGCTCATTATACCTGTGTCTAAAGCCTCACAAATTTGGCATGGGGCAATTTGCTCTGTGTTTTTGCTGGGTGGGTCCTTGCACAAGAACTAAGAACAGTCCTTGGGAAGGAGAACTAGAGGCTTCCCTGGCAGGTGGATACCTTCAAGTAGTCTCAGAGCTTTAGAAGGCTTTTTATGTGAAACCTGCAAAAAGACTGTTCCTCTGCCAGTGTATTTTGTGGTAGGATGGATGCACACTCTGGTCTAGAAGTTGATTATCACTGAGGAGTTGTAATACATGGTGTTACAGGATCTACCTCCCTTTCTGGATACTAAAGAAGAATTCCTGTGCTGGTTTTGGCTGGGATAGAGTTAATTTTCTTCACAGTAGCTAGTATGGGGCTGTGTTCTGGATTTGTGCTGAAAACAGTGTTGACAACACAGGCATGTTTTTGTTACTGCTGAGCAGGGCTTACACAGAGTCAAGGCCTCTTCTGCTCCTCACTCCACCCCACCAGCGAGTGGGCTGGGGGTGCACAAGGAGTTGGGAGGGGACACGGCTGGGACAGCTGACCCCAACTGACCCAAGGCATATCCCACACCATATGACATCATGCTCAGCATATAAAGCTGGGGGAAGAAGAAGGAAAGGGTGATGGTGTTTGTCTTCCCAAGTCACCATTACGCATGATGGAGCCCTGCTTTCCTGGAGATGGCTGAACACCTGCCTGCCGATGGGAAGGAGTGAATTAATTCCTTGTTTTGTTTTGCTTGCACACACAGCTTTTGCTTTACCTGTTAAACTGTCTTTATCTCAACCAATGGGTTTTCTTACTTTTACTCTTCTGATTCTCTCCCCCATCCCTCCCAGGGGGAGTGATTGAGCAGCTGTGTGGTGCTCAGTTGCCAAGTGAGGTTAAACCACAACAATTCCATAGAAAAGTCCAGAAGAAAATGAATAATATCATAAATACTGTAGAGTTTCAATAGTCCCATATTCCACATTGCATGATGGGAATAAAGAGAAATATTTCAGAGTTTCTCTTCTGAAGTTGTCAGCCAGTGTCTGCAGTGGAAGTGTAAGGTGTCAAGTGGAAAAAAAAATAAAAAGGAGGCAATCTGGAGATTACTCTACACTTGGGCCAGAGTTAGGTATATTTCCTTACTTTCAAGATGAATAAAGGTTAATAATGTGTTAATGATTTTGTATCTGTAATGAGTGAACATGGCATTGAGAAGCTCTATCAGGAGTCATCTGCAAAAGTGGGTTCACTCCTGAAGTATGACACCTCTAATTTTCTCTTGATGATTTTCACCTGTGGCCCTTCATCATCTTGACCGTAACTGGCATGACACAATACAAGCTATACCTGCTGTTTCTTTCCCTTTAGATCAAGTATAGGTTTTGTGATGGCAGCAAGAGCAATGAGGACCGAAACGAGATCACTGCAGTGGCTGAAGAGCGTTTGCTGCTGGAGACCCAACAAAATCATTTTCCACTGCCAGGAGAGGAGGTTCCCTTCATGCAGGGCATTTCTCTGATTGTGTCACTATCCTGCCTGTAAGTTACTGTGTAATTACATCATTGCAGGAAGTGTTCATTAAAAAGCTGGAACCATTAGCAGAGGCACGGCAGCCTCCTTTGTTTTGTGCAAAATTAGATAGCAGCGCGAAACCCAATTCTAGCTGCATTCATGTTCGTAAATCAAAGTCAAGTATTTCATTAGAGTGTCTGCAGTGTATGTATATAACTCAGCAGCAGAGTGTCTGCTAAGCCTAATGTGTTGCTTTTAATTAACATTTAATTAGAGGGTTTTTGTGGGAGGTGTGTAAGTATTTGCCAAGTGGCTTATAAGCATCAATCCACATGTTGCTTGCTGGACATTAGTGTGCAGTTCTTGTAAATAAAAGCTGCAAGTTGGAATCACCTTTCCAGGCTAGGCAGATCTAGTCCTGGGATACCTTGAGATTCATAGTTGACTTCAAATTTCACAGAGTTTAATTTTGTATTGGATCTTTCTGGTTTTCTTTTACTGATCTTAGATATGTTGTCTTTTAATGATCATACTTACTCCTCTCTTACTCAGTTGGGTGGCAAGTAGTTGGGTCATGCTGGAATGAGTTTTGTTTCTTGTAAAAAAAATATATATGCTTTGTTTCAGGAAGAAACCCCTTCCCTGTCAGATCTGTGAGTCTGGAAGCTTTTAAGGTGCTGTGGCACACACCTAACAGTTCAGGTAGTACAGTCATTTCCATGTGCAAGGAGGGAACTGTAATAATTACTTCCAGTAAAGTCATTACTGAGTGGTATTTGGTGGCCTGTGTTAGATCAGAAGTCAGAGGGATGAGCTCTGATTTTAAACTGATGTTTGCATGCACAGTTCTGTGTTCAAAATAAAAAGTGTGTATCAGCAAGATGGTCACTCAAGGTTTCCTTTGGAGTCATGAGAGTAAACTAAGGCTTCTTCAGAAGTATATAACACACCCAGGCCAGACACCTTCTCCAAATACCCCTCTGTAGGTGAAAACCATCCAACCTGCGATGGATATCTGCAATACAGGTGTCTCCATCTGAGCAAGTCAACCCAGGTTTTCTTTATTGAGCCAAATTCAGGGCATGATTTAACTGACAGAAGGTAGGCGTCTACCCTAGCATGGGCAGACCTGCGGCATTAACTCTGTTGACTGTGTTGACTAGATCTCCACTATTATAGGAGGCCAGACAACCAGTACAGATATCGACTCCTCAAAGTAGACACCTGAAGACAGGTAAATTGAATTCCACCTATAGTTTCTCACCATCAGCTGTAGAGGGAGACTGTGGGGATCTGTTGACTCAAGTCAACAGAGGGTGATGAGACACTGTAACAGGTTGCCCAGAGAAGTTGTGTATGCCCCATCATGGGAAGTGTTCAAGGCCAGGTTGGAAGGGGTTTTGAGCAACCTGGTCTAGTGAAAGGTATCCCTGCCCATGACAGGGGAGTTGGAACTAGATCAGCTTTAAGGTGCCTTCCAACCCAAACCATTCTATGATCATTTATGATCTAGGTGAATCTATGGTAGATCTATATCTATGATCTATGATCTAGGTAGAGAGCAGGATCGTGTCCACCGTCAGCAAGTTTGCAGATGAAACCAAACTGAGTGATGCAGCTGACATGCCAGAAGGACGGGATGTCATCCAAAGAGACCTGGACAAGCTGGAGAGGTGGGCCTGGGAGAACCTCATGAGGTTCAACAAGGCCAAGTGCAAGGTCCTGCACCTGAAACGGAGCAACATCCAGTATCAATACAGGCTGGGAGATGAAGGGATTGAGAGCAGCCCTGCGGCGCAGGACTTGGGGGTACTGGTGGATGAAAAGCTGGACATGAGCCAGCAATGTGTGTTCACAGCCCAGAAGGCCAACTGTATCCTGGGGTACATCAAAAGAAGCGTGGGCAGCAGGTCCAGGGAGGTGATTGTGCCCCTCTGCTCCACTCTGGTGAGACCCCACCTGGAGTGGGGTCAGCTCCGGAGCCCTGAGCACAAGAAAGACATGGACCTGTTGGAGCAGTTCCAGAGGAGGCCACAAAAATGTTCCGATGGATGGAACACCTCTCCTATGAGGAAAGGCTGAGAGAGTTGGGTTTGTTCAGCCTGGAGAAGACAAGGCTGTGGGGAGACCTTATTGTAGCCTTTCAATACTTAAAAGGGATTTATAAGAAAGATGGGGACAGACTTTTAAGCAAGGCCTGTTATGACAGGACAAGGGGTAATGGTTTTAAACTAAAAGAGGGTAGATTCAGACTAGATATAAGGAAGACTTTTTTCACAATGAAGGTGGTGAAACATTGGCACAGGTTGCCCAGAGAGGTGGTAGATGCCCCATCCCTGGAAACACACAAGGTCAGGTTGGACGGGGCTCTGAGCAACCTGATCTGGTTGAAGATGTCCCTGCTCACTGCAGGGGGGGTTGGACTAGATGACCTTTAAAGGTCCCTTCCAACCCAAAGAATTCTATGATTCTAAATACCTAAAGTTGGGGATATAAATACCGTTCCCTCAGCTATCATGACATGGCTAAAATGATCTCTATGTAGTGACCATTGCATGGACATCCTTCTCTCTGTAGACTATGAATTTAAGTGATGTGTTTCTGTCCTAACTCCCTGCCACCCTCACAGACTAACTGAACATAACTATGTGCCTATATCTGGACTACCTTAGGGCATAGATATGACTAGTGCTGCAAGTAGAACAGAAACATAGTGTAGAGTTGTGAAGTCATGGGCTCATTGCTGCGGTCATGGCTGCAGGCTCCTGGAAAGTTACAACCAACCCATTTCATTTCTGCCACAGTTTCATTTCTGAGCAAGGTTTTGCCTCATCCTTGTCCTATATGGCTTTTAGCCCATGCTGTTAATCAGCCACCGCTGTGCTCACCCTGTGGTTGATGGGAGAAGTGACCCATTTGGAGTAGCTGTCCTTTTCAGAGTGTTGCTGTGGTAAGGAGAATCTAACCAACATGACAGACTTCCTCATTCTAGACTAAACATATTTTCTGGCTAAAAATAAAAGGAAAGTAGAAAAAAGGAGGGTTGGTGGGTTGGGTTTTTTTCTCCACCTGACCAGCTGCCCAGTGCTTTGTATTATGAAAAGTTGTTGAGGAGGGCTCAGCTTATTACTTCTCATTTTTGTGGATACTTGTGTGAAAAATGATCTATCTGGTCTTCTGCAGGTTGGCCAGCTTTCCCTCATGTATCTCATTCCCTAATTAGTTTTGTTTCATCCCCCATTCAGTGGCAGCCAGCCAGAATGATAGGATAGTGTTGGGCCTTCAAGGGAAAGAAAATCATGAGGGCAAACAATTCCTATTTTTCAAATGGAGAGCTGGAATTTTTTTCTCTACCACAATAGCGTAAGTCCAGAACAACTCCAGTATGGTGGAGATGGTGCTGTATAAAAGAAGGGTAGAGGAGGAGTATACTGAAGGAGGTTCTGATGTACAGAGTAGTTTCCTACCTCAGTTAGTGGGTCTGATGGACTATTGAAGGCCAGATCTCAGCTGGCATAATGTGTGTAGCTCCCCTGAAGTTAATGGAAGTCAATGCTAAATTACACCCCATATGGACTAAAAGACCACTGAGTCGAAGGGTTTTTAAATGATGCAGTTCAGTGAGATGAAGCAATAGATGTGTCTGGCGGGAGTGTATAGAAAGCTGTAAGTTGTCATAACCTCTCCATCTCCTTTGTCAAGGTTTCTCACTCCTCTCCGGGAGTAAATTGCATCAGCTTAGACTGCCTGAGCTTCCCCCTCTGCATTTAGCTTGTGCGACTCAAGCTCATGATGACAACTCAGGTCAGCTTCCCCAGACCCATGGGGTGAAGCTGAGTTACACCAGCAGCAGGTTGGGCTCTCCCTTGTTTGCTACTTGTGAGCTTCTTGTGGGAATCATGAAATGGAGGAGGAGGTAAAAATCAAGAAAACAACAGGAGTTTGATTCAGTTTGGAGACCTCTAAGTTGCCGCTGATCAAATCCAAGTGCTTTCCTCATGGGTTAATAAAGATCGCTTCCATCAATCTCCAGGAAGGCTTCAAGCTGAGCCTCCCTGAAGTAGGTGTCATCATCCTTTCAGGTCTGGGACATGCTTATTTTTTCAAAGTTAATTTATTTTATACATCGTCCTCCTCCTTTCAGCTTCCTCCTTTGCCACAACCTGTAGGAGAAGGTCTGGATATAGGTAGTCACTGAGTTAGCTTTCAAAGGCACCACAGCAGCTTTGTCATTTTGTTTGGGTTTTTTTTAATTGAGTGTTGCAACTTTTTATTCTCTCCACTTAGTGGCTCCCGGTTTATTTTCCAGATCAATAGAACGTTATCTATCTCTTTATTGTTTTATGTTAATACTTGACCTACAGATAAGAAGGGAAACGTGAAAGGAATATGAAGAAGGGAAATGTGAAGCCATAGGTGGCATTGGAGGCATTTGCACTTACACAGCAGCTGCTTTCTCTGGGTTTAGATGTCATCCATTCCACAAGTAAAATATAATATCTTTCAAGGGAGGACATTATATGGTTGTGTGGGATCAAGAAGGGGGAAAGAGACATTGTCACTTTTTGCTGCATGATGACTTTTCAGACCAGCAGGTCTCTGCCACATAATAATATTGCTCTAGCAGCAAGACTCGGCTTACCATCAGAGTTTAAATTCACAGCACTATACACTTCACTGTTCACTATGCTTCCATAGATGTCCTGCAGAATGGGAATCATTATATCAGAATATTTTACACAGTTGTGCCCAGAGATAGGGACACACAGTGGACACCATCAGCGACAGGACTGTGAATGTACAGCCACACTGATGTCCATGGTCAGACTTGACTCTGGCATCCCCCATCTCTAAATCTAGTCTCAGACAGTCTTGCAGTCATCTCTGTCCACAGGAGCAATCAATCCCTGTAGTCACTGCAATGGTGGGGGGGAAACCTTAGCTGGAATGATTCTTTAAGGGAAAAAGATTTTTTTCAACATGGAAGTTTTCATGTGACTATTTTTCACACCTATTTCTGCAGCAAACGCATGGTTTGTCTGTCAGGAAAAATTGAAGTGATGGTCCTTGCTTGCCAGCCTCCATGACCTTTGTCATTTATAATTTTCATTCAGGCAGGGAGCTGGACAGCAGAAGCCAACCCAAGAGTGGGAGGAGAAGGCAAGTAAGCTGGTATTCAGCCATGTGGGCAGGCAGCTGATGAACTAACATATCCTCTCCCAAAACAGAATAATTTTGTAAACTTTTAAAAAAGGGAAAGGGAAAGGGAAAGGGAAAGGGAAAGGAAAGGAAAGGAAAGGAAAGGAAAGGAAAGGAAAGGAAAGGAAAGGAAAGGAAAGGAAAGACCAGTTTGTCATAGGACAGGATTACTTGTTTGTCTGTAAGACGTAGCATCCTTCTGGAGAAGAGATTTCCCATTTTCTGTGAGTTTACCTGCATTGTTTGACAACCACTTCTGTCTGGTGCAACCTTCCTTGTGTCCTCTCCAGCCTGCATGGGTTATTCATGACCCCGCTTGTACTTCAGCCTGGCATTCAAACCTCTTGATTGATTTCTGACATCAAGCCTGGCCCCACAACTATTTGACGCTGCTTTGGGGCAGACAGAAGTGGTTTTCCAGACTGCTAGCTGGCACAGAAAAGTGTGTATTTCAATGTATATGAATATTTCACCTTGGGCTTTCAGTTACATTTTCCTTTTAAGTGTGATCATCCATTCAAAGAAACTGATTTTGGTCCAGTTCTTCTGGACAACATGAAGCAGAAACACTACAGAACAATTCAGACTTACCCCAAGGAAAGGAGCTGTGCACAGGGCTTATTTTTCCCAATTCAGCATGTGATTTGGCTGCAAAAGGCCCAACTTCAGTTTCTTTGCATCACCCTGAGAAACAGCAAGGTGAAATCTACCCCAGGCTTGTACTGTGCTTCAGCCCCTAATCAATCTTAACAGCCATTTATTGCTCCATATTTTACCAAGCAAAAGAGATTATGCCTTAATTATTTCCTTGCGTGCCTTTGAGGGTTGCAGGAATAAGGCAAACAGAGTTCCAGTAAAAATAATCAGTAAAATAAAAATTAAAACATCAATTTTCTCTTCTGTGATCTTGTAATTGAAATACTCTGTCCTTTTCAAGCTTCATGGTGTTCACACAGCTTAGTTTCCATGTGTAATCAGTGGAAGGAACAAGGCTCCTCCACAGATGGGTCACTCCACTTCTGAGAATTGGTGTCTGGAGGTGACTCTGCCTCTGCTGATTGTTGTAGAAGCCTGCCTGACAGTACATGCCTAAATTTTAGAATTAGCTGCAAGAGATCTGCTCTTAAAACTGAATTTCAAATTTTTTGCATGTAAATCATTGCTGAGAAGATGCTTTTAATCTCCTAACTTTATGCCTCTTTACAGGGCAACTGGGGAGGCACAGCCCCAAAACTCTTCTAGAACCATCTTGAATTATTACTGTGAATTTATCACAGTGTTCAGCTATTCCAGATTTACTGCCATATGTTGGCCTTTAGTGTAACTCCCCCCTTCCCCCATGTTGTTAGCAGCCTCAGGTGTGCAGAATGGCTCCATGAATCTGTGAGTGTGATAAATGCTATCCATTACTGGCAAGATTGTTTGGTATCTCTCTGCAGTTGGTTTCACTGCAGAAATGCTTCTTTGAATTTATTTATTCCAGCAATTTTTTTATCTTCACAATTGCCCTGGCCAGTGCACCTTTCATTAGTTATTGGTTATTAAAAAGTTGTACAATGTTGTTTTCAAACTAAATCCATTGTCTGCTGTCCTCAGGGATCTGGCCAGGAAGATGACTTGGGATGTGTGCTTGAACTCCTATGGCTTGGCCAAGTGGATGCAGTCCAGGAAAGCAGAGGAAACTCCTGACTCTTCAAGTCCTGCAGCCACATGGTCTCCTAGAAGAAGCACCATGTGCAAAGAATTATCTTCAAGGGGTGGTGGTAGTTGCTAGAGGGCAAAAGCCATGCCAGGGACCATTGTAGTGACCTAGTGGTATAGATTAATGATTTTCAGCATTCTTCAGCATTCCCTGCATTGGTTAACATATCAGTGTGTAGTCAACTGTCCTATCCTTGTGTGAATGCTGTGGAGTTGCAATATGTGCTGTGGAGTTGTTTCAAAATCCACCAGCCACTGTTTTGCTTTGAAAGTCACTGTATTATGAAGGTAAGAGCATCTTTCTGATTTCAAAAGCCGCACTGAAACTCCCAAAGCCCCTTAAGCCAAAAGAAATCATGTTTTTAAATGCAGATAAGTACCAGCTCTGGCTGAAATTCCAATGATCTGGCACACTGGGGACAAGAGGGTGGAGAGAAGAGGGAAACTACAATGGTAATTTTGATGAATCTAAAACTTCATTCTTATCCATACATGGCTGGATAGATTCCTCTAACTGGGCAGTAACACATCCACGTAAGCCTTTAAATTTTGCCTTGACAAAAGTTTGAGGAGGAAGAAGAAAAAAACATATCTGGGGAAAAAGAAGTGTATGTTAGCCTCAAATTACTATGTAATTACTTCAACAATGGAAGTATTCTTTCAGGAACTGGAACCATGATCAGCATCACGTCAATTGTCTTTTGTTGTGTGCAAAATTGGACACCAGTGAGAAACCCAGTTGTAAATGCATTTGTGTTTGTAAATCACACTGAGGTATTTTATAAGTGTCAGCAGTGTGCCCTTTTAATTAATCAGCAGAAGGGCTGCTATGTTGCAGCTAATTAATGTTTAATTGGAGGTGACTTGTGGGAGGGGTCTGAATAAGGCAAAAATGTATGCCAAACATTTTCACTAGGTATAAATGTCACTCCTGAGGTAAGGCAATGCAGTCTACATTGGAAACGTACCCATCAAAGCCATACCTCTGTGCTCTGTAGATCTCCTTGTCATGGTTTAACCCCAGCTGGCAACTGAGCCCCACACAGCTGCTCAATCACTCCCCCTGGGAGGGATGGGGGAGAGAATCAGAAGAGTAAAAGTGAGAAAACCCATTGGTTGAGATAAAGACAGTTTAACAGGTAAAGCAAAAGCTGTGTGTGCAAGCAAAACAAACCAAGAAATTAATTCACTCCTTCCCATCGGCAGGCAGGTGTTCAGCCATCTCCAGGAAAGCAGGGCTCCATCATGCGTAATGGTGACTTGGGAAGACAAACACCATCACTCTGAACGTCCCCCCTTTCCTTCTTCCCCCAGCTTTATATGCTGAGCATGATGTCATATGGTGTGGGATATGCCTTGGGTCAGTTGGGGTCAGCTGTCCCAGCCGTGTCCCCTCCCAACTCCTTGTGCACCCCCAGCGCACTCACTGGTGGGGTGGGGTGAGGAGCAGAAGAGGCCTTGACTCTGTGTAAGCCCTGCTCAGCAGTAACAAAAACATGCCTGTGTTGTCAACACTGTTTTCAGCACAAATCCAGAACACAGCCCCATACTAGCTACTGTGAAGAAAATTAACTCTATCCCAGCCAAAACCAGCACATTCTACACCCCTTATTCCATACCATTAACATCATGCTGAGGTCTCACACTATCCAATACAACCTCATTAACCACCACTCCCCTTCCTGTCCTTTGATAAAATACACATTTATCATTCATTTAGCCTATGGACCACTGCTGTAAAATGCCCATAAAATATCTGCAAAATGTCCATTGAGTTCATTTAGTCCATGACTTTGTGCTCCATCTGTTATGGTGATTGCTCAGCGCAGGAGAGGTGATGTGTTGTGTGGAGTTACTGGGCACCAAAGCCAGCTCTGGTTGGGTCACTGCTGCACTTGCACTGCTTCTTGTAAGGCTTGTCCTCCACTGGTTCAGGTGGTTCCTGATGGAGCACTTTCTGTAACGTGCAACTCAGATCATGGGTTAGAACATTTTTAAAATATTTCCATTATAATCTCCATCTCTGGCCCCTTTGGGCCAGATTGTAGGGTTTAGCATTGCAATGAACTCCTCCCCTTACCCCTGCTGCAGCTTGGCATTATCCACAGACTGCAGTCCCTTAACAGAGTACCTGCTCCAAGTGGAGCCTTATCTATAAGCCACAGTCTCTCCAGGGCTATGCCTAATGTGGCATAGACTTATCTACAGCCACAGGCACTTCAAGGTGCATCTCTTCCAGCGTGGCCTTGTCCATGGGCCTTAATGCCTTCACAGATAGACCTGCTCCAGCATGGCCTTACCCACAGCCACAGTCCCTTCAGAAGCAAACCTGCACTAACATGGCCTTACTCATGGCTGCAGTCCCTTCAGGGCTATACCTGCTCTGTTGTGGGCTTACCCATGGCCACACGCTTTGAGGTGCTCCAGCATGACCCCACCATAGCCAAGGTGTACCATGCTGTGGCATGGACTTATCCACAGCCACAGATACTTCAAGGTGTATCTTCTCCAGTGTGAACTTATTTTTGGGCCACAATCCCTTTAGAGGTATACCTGCTGCAGCACAGACCTAACCATGGCCACAGACGCTTCAAGATATACCTGCTCTGGCGTGGACTTCTCCATGGCCACACACACTTCAGGGTGTCCTGCTCCTGAATGGACTCATCCACAGGTCACAGTTCCTTCAACTCAAGTTCACACTGGAGCTCCAGCCTGTCCAGTACAGCAGCACAGAAACTGCAGTAATTCCCTGGCCATCTGCCAGCCCAGAAGCATCACTGTTGCTGTTATCAAACTGTTTCCAGGCACAGCACCGTAAGATGATCAGTAGTAGAGCAAGCAGCGAAAGCAAAAAGCAGCCACTAATGAGCACTAGACTCCAATATGCAGTAAGGCAAGCAAGCCCCACAGCAAGCACAGAAGCCTGCCAATTAATAGCTAAACAATGATAACAGCTGTTAATTCAATCTAGCACATTCCAATCAAATCCGTCATTATCTTGAACCCTTTGAGGCCCATGTTGGGCACTAAAAAGGTCTGTCGTGGTTTAACCCGAGTCAGCAATTAATCACCACAAGCCGCTCACTCACTCCCCTACAGTGGGATGGGGAGAGAATCAGAAGAGTACAAGTGAGAAAACTCATGGGTTGAGATAAAGACAGTTTAACAGGTAAAGCAAAAGTCACATGGACAAGCAAAGCAAAATAAGGAATTCATTCACTCCTTCCCATCAGCAGGCAGGTGTTCAGCCATCCACAGGAAAGCAGGGCTCCATCACACGTAACAGTGACTTGGGAAGACAAACGCCATCACTCCGAACATGTCCCCCCCCTTCCTTCTTCTTCCCCCAGCTTTATATGCTAAGCATGATGTCATATGGTGTGGGATATCCCTTGGGTCAGTCGGGATCAGCTGTCCCAGCTGTGTCCCCTCCCAGCTCCTTGTGCACCCCCAGCCCACTCGCTGGTGGGGTGGGGTGAGGAGCAGAAGAGTCCTTGACTCTGTGTAAGCACTGCTCAGCAGTAACAAAAACATCCCTGTGTTGTCAACACTGTTTTCAGCACAAATCCAGAACACAGCCCCATACTAGGTACTGTGAAGGAAATTAACCCTACCCCAACCAAAACCAGCACACTCCTCTATCCTTGGTCTGACTTTCAAGCAATCTTGGTGATATGGTAACTCTTCAGAAGACTTAATGATCTCTCTGTGACTTTTCTTTGCCTGAATCATATTTACCCTGGATTTATGCTTACCTGAAATAACCAGAAGGCCAAAAGTCCTTGCGGAGATGTGTGTAGACATTGGTGCCCTGTAAAGGAAAAGACCTAAGAAATTTTGGAAAGGAAACTGCTGATGAACCCACGACGATCTTCATGGCTGTTCTAGGCTTAGTGATGGTACATGTTGCCCCTTCTCAATGGATTTGCTTGGATCATATTAATTTAATTTTATTTTCAAAGCTGAAAAAGCCATAAGGTCTCTGCTATGGGTTGGAAGAATTTATCTCTCATAACAGCTCATTGACTAGCATATTGTAGGAGCTCATCGAAGCCATGCATGATGAAATCTGCAGAGAGGAACCCAAAGATCTGGAGGGGGGGAGTATTCTAGGATGCGTCTAGGTGTTCACCAGCTTCATGTTATTTTTACGGCAGAGTGCCTGGTAGACGCCATGATGCTCAGGGTGAGTTCAGCAAAGCAGGTGGTGCTTTTTATTGGATTAATGGTGTCCCTGCAGGTGTTGTGATTGCCCAGTGTTGAGAAATTACATCCTACCTGCTTCAGTTTTCCCAGTCATTTCATTTCTATGCAGAATTTCTCTTTGCTGCCTGGCACTGGTTTTTTGGTGTTGCTTTGTGTTGCTAAACAGCTGGTCTGTTCCAACTCTAAGTGGGCCACCCTCCACTCTAGGAAAAAAAGCTGGAATCAGAAGGGGTTACTGTATTCACCCAGTGTGAAGCACTGCTGTCCTCATTTGAGTTTGCAGGGGTCTCTTACAGAGATCTCTCTGAAAATTTCTGAACATATATTGGTCCTTTTTCTCTTCTGTTCCTCTAACAGCAAAGATTCACACCCATTCCCATCACATTTCCTGCCATTCAGTGGGCACTATGGTTCTGCCTGCATGACTCCTTCTGCAGAGTGACAGAGGAGGGGAGAAAAGCTGCTGTGTTTTCTGTCAGATGGAGTTTAGTAAAAAAGTGTAAATAAGGCTTACAGAGCCATCCACAAGTTTAAAAGGATCCAGCCAGAAATATCAAGCTGGAAGGATGGGCCCTGCTCAGCAACATCACCCTGGCCATAGAGTTTTGTTTGTACATTTTTTTTCTGTGACTGAAGCAAAAGCTGATGGAAGAAAATGTGCATAAAGGTCCAGGAAGTGACCTGGAAGAGAAAAGGCAAGAAAAAAGACTCTATGAAATTGTTGTATCTCAGTCACGGGCTGGGCAGCTTTCTTTACTCCTACATTTCCTTTTATCTGTGTGTAAGATGCTATTATTTCTGTTTGCAGAAGAGCACGGAGGTCCGTTATGTGTTTTTTGTAAATGAACGACAGTGGACATTTTCTGTTGCAGAGAGGGCTCCCAGAAATGGCTTGATATAAAATCCTTCCTCCAGAACCTTTCCATGGAGCCTTTCGGAAGGATGTGAGAGATCACTGTGGCCATGTGTTGAACCAGTGGGACTTTGATCTGTGCTCCCAGCTGATCCAAACCCTGGATCAGTAACTGCAGTTGAAGGGCCTGCTGAGCCCAGCTCTGAGGGGTGGAAAGGGACTGTCTGGTCTTGGAGTGCAATTCCTGCCTGGTGTTGTGGGTCACATCTTCAACTTGAGCCATTGAAAATTAGCTTTATATATATTTGAACTGGTTATCTATGTTTCCTCCATAGCAAGTGGATACAGATGGGCACCTCCAAAGGCTCATTCAGCTCATGGGCAGCTGAGATACATGGGCTGACTGCCACCCCCAGCAAGGGATCTGAACTAGATGCAGATCTTTCAGATCAACTGAGGTGACAGAAAGGCCATCTACCCTACAAAGCCCAGAGCATCTATTGCCCATCCCAGAGGCACAGTGTTATCCAGCAAGCAGCATACAAAGACACCTGTATATGGTGCTTGAGGAACAATGCAGGAGACATTACAGTCCTCTTAGACCTCTCAATAGGCAGGAATTTCTTTGGGGAGACCAGATAGTTGTCAGAGTGAGTTTGTATTGAATTACAGTGTGTCTGATGCAGCTGGGACTCTAGAGGTTAACAGATACTCTCATTAAAATTCAGTCCTCTCAAATGAAATATCCTGAAATCTGCTGCACTTCACACCACATGAAAGTGGGTGTAACAGCAATGGAATAAGTTGGAGTTCATCTCTGCTTAAAGTGTCTGGCAATTTGCAATGCAACATGCAATATTTTGTTTTGAAGACATCAACTGGCCTTTCGCAATGCAAACTGGGCACAGATTTTAAGTTACGCTAGCAATCTTTTGCTGGTCCCATGAGTTCAGCTAAATTATGGGCAATGCCCAAGAAACACAGTGCTTATAAGGGTGACAGAAACTGTCAGTCAGTTAGAGTAAAACCAAGTTGTGAGCATCCCTTTGCAACACAGTTTCTTAGTTCCTGCCAGCCCCATGTATGTCTATTTATAATTGTAACTTTCCTCAGTTAATCATGTCAAAATGGCATTGGTACCCCTGGGAACTGTATCTGACATAACAATTTTTGCAGAACTGTTAATCCCAGAAGAGAATCTCCAAGTAAACTGATTACGACTGTGGCAGCACAAAATAAGCTCAGACCTTCCATTAATCGCTGCACAAACCACAGCAAATTCTGAGCTGAATTTAGATATATAGGAACATTCCTGGTGCTTAAAGGAATAATATACAGACAGCTTCAGACATCATGTGAGTGGGTAGTTGCTGATCACAGAAGCTATCCCCTAGTTGGTGGTAATGCGTGAACCAGAAGCTCCTGTTCATTTTCTCGTTTGTTCATATGGAAGTAGTTCATGCAGAAGTAGTGGGGCTAGAAAATTGGAATATGTTAAAAGAAATGATTCTCAAAGAATATTTGGTAATGGTTGTCTTGCCTTTCCTACCAAAGGCTGCCCAGACAGGTCCTCATCTCACTGCTGATCGGCACCCATCGGATATAGGGCTCACCATCTCCACTGTATTTTTGTTCAAGAAATAAAAATGATTGGAGCTGTCAATTGAAATGACAACCTGACTGCAGAAGCCCCAGTAATGCAAAGGACCAAACTGAAATGACTGTTAGGTGCCTGGAGATTTCAATTTGCTCAAGCCTTGGCCTTCTCCAGTCCATCTTGGCAGGGAACAAGAAAGTATTTTGTGAGAAAAAATAATATGAGCAGTTTAATTTTATATCTTGCAGAAAAAAAAAGGTAAAGACGTTTGATTTTTACAGTGTTTTGTTCTCAGGGCAAAACCTTCCTCCTGTGAGATAGAGAGGACAGGGGGAACCCCTCCAGTTCACATGCATCCTATGTCCAGCTACCTGAAGATCCTCTTTCTGAACAAATACTGCGAGTCCTACCCCAACTCAGTCTGTGCTAGCACTGCCTGAATGGGTGAATCTCTTAGGATCATAAGAAGCTTCCTGCCCTTTCAAGTCACTGAGCTCCCCAGTTTACTCCTGAGTCCTGGTATCTCCAAATCTTGCTGCACTCCTGGACTTTGTTCTTGGGAGACAACCCACCCGCAGCCTCCCAAAACAAGGCTTGCAGTAGTTCAGGCAATACCGCCCTCCAAGGTCTGCTCCCAGGTGACAATATGGATGACGCTGCAGCATGGGTCTTTCCCTGGGACAGGTGAATTTGGAAGTGGAAATGTAACCAGTGAAGCAGGAAAAAATCATCTGGGTGGAGCCATCAGAAACATACAGGAGTTGCTGTCCATCAGTTCATTTTGCAGGAAACCACGCTGCTTCCTTAAATATCTGTCCCTGCTGGTCCTTATTACACGTTGCTCAATTGCTTTGGAAACAAAATAGCAGTTTCTTAATGGTCCATCTCCCCTCCTCCCCTTTTCTGCTGCATGTGTCTGAATTTACATTCACATTTTAAATCACAGGATGACTTATTACCATTTTCTAATGGTCAGCCTCCCCCTGGTTAAATAGGTGATTTACCAGTAGCTTCACCGATCAGGGAGTGAAAGTCTCGGGCATTGAATGGATGATACAAGGGTCTTTGTTAGAAGGTGGTGGTCAGTGGAAAAGTCCACGACTCATAGGATTTAAAACACAAGTGAATTCTCACTTTCTTCCAAAGGTGTTATGGACTGTTACCATCAGTAGACATTTGCTCGGTTCTGGGTGAGGCTGTCAGTGTGGTCATTGTGACCCAGGGAAGTGGTTGAGTCACCATCCCTGGAGGTATTCAAAAGCCGTGTAGATCTGGCACTTAGGGACACGGTTTAGTGGTGGACTCGGCAGTGTTAGGTTAATATTTGGACTTGATGATCCTAAAGGTCTTTTCCAACCTAAATGATTCTATGATTCTAATTTTGCCTTGCTAACAAATCCATCCCCTTTGGAGAAGACTGTCATCCAAATTGCACCTAAGGGACCAGGACTGGAAAGCAACCTGAGATCTCAGTTACTTGACAATGTGGCTGCATCCTGAGAGATTGCTTGGGTTTCTCAATGATCCAAATACTCTGAAAGATGAGGGAAACCAAGGCAAAGGAGGAGGTAGGAGACAGCAAAAGAGTACGTATATACTCAGTGCAATGGAAACACTTATGAGCAGTCTCCACCTACCAAATCCAAGTAAATGGGAAATTATCACCGTGGTAAATTTAAAAGCATGTTCAGTATTCCTGTAAAAAATAGTTGAGTATGATTCAGAGCACACGAGACATTTCTACCGTGATGAGGTGAATACAAATACGCAGCTCTGCTAAGTGAGGTAGGATATAAATCAGTGTTAATAGTTCTGGTCTTTCACAGTTCAGGGCACCAGCCTGCACCAGTTTGGGACCAAAGTGAACATCCCGACAAATTAACACACAGTTGAGTGCCTTTTGTGAGGACTCCTCCTGGGCTACTGCAGGCAGGTGACTCCAGCTTGTCCTCGGGAAATATTGCCAGTGGCTCAGATGAAGCGAAGAGCAACTGGCATAAAAAGCTTGGCTTTGAGAAATGGAAACGGAAACCTGTCAAACACGTTTGGGAGTTCAATCCCTGAGCTGGAAAATGAGATTGAAAGAGAAGACACAAATAACCTTTGCATTAAGCTGTCCTCGCTGCTGCTGGAAGCTCCTGCTGCTTCCATTAGACAGTGTTTGCTGAGCCTCTGACCTGCAGAAAGGTGTTTCTACAGTGGGCACAGCTGCTTCTGTGCAATATCCCTCCTGCCTTGAGGGTTTGGCACTTGTTTTTATGATTTTTGCTGTCTTTTCCCATTTCCTCTTTAATATGAAGAGGCACACCTTTCCAAATGACTCCAAGGAGACATCTAGCAGAACATGGAGGCTTTTGCAACATGGTTTGCCCTACACCAAACTGCCTTCTCCACAGCCAGCTTTGCATCATAAGTTAAACCCTTGTGTGGAGGGCTGGGCTCTGCTGGGGAAGTGGAAAAGGCACCTCCAGATATACCGTTAGACATACTGTGGATGCATCAGAACATCCTTCCTTCCCCTCTCACCCAACCTATTTCACAGGCCCATCCTCTGAACCAGGTAAGTCCCTGTTCCCAGGGTGTGGGAACCATGGAGCAGGTGCTGAGATAAGTCAGACCAGCTTTGCCCGCTACTACCTGCCCACGTTGGATGGAAAGAGCTGTGCGACTCCGGCATGAGTTTGTACAAAATGTCTGCAGTGTTTGTCCATCTATGTCTGTCTGAAATCCGCATTGTAGTGATGTAGGAATGACTGGATGCTATCTCTACACAGCAGCTTTTGGGAAATTAGGCATTTCAAGAGAGATCTGAAGGAAGAAAAGAAAAAGAGGAATCATTAGCATATATGAAAAAGGAGTGAGACCAGGAGAGCCCTTGCAATAGCCTGTCAGTTGGAAATGGCTTTCCTTGACATCTTTCTGCATCGATTCTTCTCAGCATTCAACTTTATTGGCTTTTCAATATCTGCATAAAGTTTAGTGTTTCATGAAACAATGTTCCGTATCCACAAAAGGGAAGCAAAAGCAAACCAAAGCACACATCAGCATTGACTAAGGTAATGAAATAAGACAGTTTTGTTCTGTTCTCACAGAACATTTTGAAAAAACGCTTATATAAATACCACCAAACTTTTGAAATCTATAACAGAAGGAAAACTGATATCAATTATGTGTTTAGTAATCCTCTCAAAATATAATAACAACAGGCTTAATGACGTCAGGTCTATCTGCTGTAGTGAAAAGACATTAAAAAGCAATCATAAACAAAAGCAGATCTCTACCTAATACTCTGTTCATTGGGATATAGAAAGGCAGATTACTGTACTTCAAGGGTTTTGACTGAACCAGCAGCATAAAGAAAGATAAACTGGAGATAGGTTTACTACACATATTTTGGTTAAAACACTGGTGATGCATGAATCCTGACTCTCAGCAAATGCATTTGTCAACTAAATACTTGATGAATAGTTACAGGCAAAGGCAAGATCTCATGCAATTCTTGGTGCGTGGTTGTTCTCAGATTTTTTATTTCTTCTTCTGAATTTGCAGGGTGTAGCTAATTAGCAAAATTTGCATTGTTCTGCTTCTTCTCCCTTACTGAGGAAATCAATGTCTTCAGCCTGAGGATAAGGAGTAGCAAATGCCACGTATGCTTATGCAGTATCTGTGTGCTCTTTAGTTCTTCTAACAAGAAGCAGGATGTATCTAGAATCAGACTGAAAAGGATTCAAAACCAGTCAGTGTAAACATTCAACATCAAATACGCAGGCATAATAATGATATAATTCAAAAAATAACAGTAAATTGGAGTGTTTATTCACAAAAGCAAAAATATTCGCAAATCAATTTTTAATGACGCAACCAATGTCAGTATTAGAAAAAAAGACTTTTATATTTGGGTGATTAAATAAATATACCAGCATATATAGTGAACTGGTAGAGCTACGAAGTCTCAGCTTTTATGGGAAATTCAGTACTTCTGATATTTTTTCACTGCAATCTGAAATAAAATGCTACGTTTTGATTTTTACCTCTCATGGGCATTTAAAAAAGTATCACGCTTTTGGTCAATGAGAATATATCACTAAAACTATTTCAGCATTTATTTTTGTTTGGCATCTAGTATTTCATTTTTACTAGATAAAACCACAGAATATGGAATTAAAATAAGAAAGTGAATATAAAATTAAACATGAAGATAAATGCAGACTAAAAGAGAACATAATAAATAAGCATATAAAATAAATCAGAATAAACAATGTATCCTAAAATATATTTCAAATGCAATAACTCTAACAACTAAATGCTAAAATGTATTATGTAAAAGCTTTTTTTAAGCAACATTGAATTGAAATCAGTGCATTCTTCAAGTAGGTTGAGGTTTTGATGACTTTACAAATTGGGATGGAGAAATGTTTTGCCAAAACCCTGTAAAACAAAGCTAATATATTTTGAAAAGCGTATGTTAAGAAGCGATTTCAGATGACATACTTGGGCCAAACGGATAACAAGAATATTTCCAGCTAATTTCAGATGGGAAAGCAGATGGGGTTGTTTCTTGCTGTTAGAATTCTGTGGTCACAGTCTCTCAAGGGCTGAACTTGAACATCTGAGTTCTTATTATTATTATCATGACTAAAATTAACGTGACCAGATCTGCAGTCCTAATTTATAACCTACAGTCCTTTGCACTGTGCAAAGGACAGGAAGATTTTATTACTGCCTGAAAAATCTTTAGCCTATTAGAACTTTAGGTGCCACGTATGTGGTGCATCTCACCTAGGATTAGAGGTGAGGTTCTCTTGCAAACACATGGAAGTTCTGCATTCTTTGGGAGTTTACAGGGTGTCCAAGGCACCTGCACAGGGCTGGCAGAGATGACATAGGACCTACAGAAGACCCAAATCTTCTGGACTGCCATCAGGTGCCATCAGTGTTTGAAGCGGCAATACATGTCTATGTTAAGGCAACTAAATCCCACATTATGTATTCAGAATGTAGGTCTCTATATGACCGAGGTATCAAGGCTCCAGATACAGTCAATTGGGAGTCTGTGGAAGTTAATCTGTGACCTGAGCTATTACAGGCATCTGTGTTAGGAACAGAAAATTTGTCCCCAAACTCCACTACCTGTATGGGGAACATGGGGTGACTTGCTTACATTGAGTCATCGAATTGGGTTTGGGTTGGAAAGGACCTTCAAAGATCATCTAATCCAACCCCCTGTCATGGGCAGGGACATCTTTCACTAGATCAGGCTGCTCAAAGCCCCATCCAACCTGCCTTAGAACACTTCCTAGAATGGGGTAGCCAGAGTTTCTCTGGGCAACCTGGTCCAGTGTCTCACCAACCTCATCGTAAGAAATATCTTCCTTATGTCCAATCTAAACCTACCCTCTTTCAGTTTAAAACCATTGTCCCTTATCCTGTCACTATGGGACTTGGTAAAAAATCTCTCTCCGTCTTTCTCATAAGCTCCCTTTAAGCATTGAAAGGCCACAATAAGGTCTCCCCAGAGCCTTCTCTTCTCCACGCTGAACTACCCCATCTCTCTCAGCCTTTCTTCACAGCAGAGGTGTTCCGGCCCTTGGACTATTTTAGTGGCATCTTCTGGACCTGCTCCAACAGGTCCATGTCCTTCTTGTGCTGGGGACCCCAGAGCTGGATGCAGTGTTCCGGGGGGAGTCTCATGAGAGTGGAGTAGAGGGGGAGAATCAATCCCTCAACCTGCTGGCCATACTTCTTTAGATGCCCAGGAGACACTTGGCTTTCTGGTCTGCAAGTGCACATTGCCGACTCATGTCTAGTCTTTCAGTCGCCAGTATCCCCAAATCCTTCTTCACAGGGCTGCTCTCAATCAATTCATAACCTAGTCTGTACTGATGCTGAAGATTGTCCCGACCCAGGGACAAGACCTTGCATTGGCCTTGTTGTAGCTCGTGAGGTTGATCATGGGGCTACCTATGTTACTGACACCTATGTTCAGGGTGGCAGTTTTCACTCTGATGTTTGCTGGAGTGCTCATGAGATGCTTATCTGGATCTGGGACCTCAGAGAGCTCAGCCATGAGTGGCTCCAGAGCACACAGCACATGACCTCTTGGGGTGGCCTCTTTCATATGACACCAGACAAAATGCTAGTATTGGGTAACTAGAACTGATATCCACCTGGAAGATTTCAAGCTGTGAAATGCTGCTTTTGCTTATATCCCTGTTTGCCCTTGAGATCTGCAGAGATGCAACCTTCAGTTGGGAGCAGACTGGAGAGGGCTACACAAGGCACTGCTTTTCATTGCCTACAGTTGCAGGTATTACATTGTACAATCCCACTGGAAGTTGCACTGATTCAAAACCATTTAACTGCACTTAAACATGGACTGACAGGTAGATAAATCTTTGGATATGTTCCAGCAATGGTTCTTTACCTTGATTCTCATTTTTAGCATGATCATACTGTAACCGTCCATCTGTCTTACCTGACTGTCAGTCCTGCCTCTCCCTCCTAATACTGTTTCCATCCACTCGTTTGTTTCAATGAGACTGAAAGAATGACTCAGAGTCACAAGAATTTGTTTTCAGAAATGTACAGAAGACTACATTTGTGGACCTATGGAGGGCAGGGTTTCAGCATGAAAACCAGAATTACCCGTTCCTCTTGGCCTGGTGGCACATGTGTCAATGTGTGTGCAACCTGAGGGCATTGCTGCCTCTTCTGTTTTTTGCTAAACTGTAAATGAGGGGACATGAGAGGATCTGTGGACACTATGGATGGAAGTTCAGGGGTTATCAGGAACAACTGGAGGGATTTTGAGAGTTTCAGGGTTGTGGAGGACGGGAGGTGTTCGGATCTGCAAAGTGAATGCATTGCCAGTCTTGGGACTTGGGAAGGTCCTTAGTGTATCTCAGGAAGTGGAGACTGTTCTGTTCATGAGATGAAAGCTAAGACTATTGTGGTATCATTGTTTACAAAACATTAGGCACACAATTCTCTAGAAAATCTGTCTTCTTTTAATTTTGCTGCTTAAAAATAATATTTTGTTGGCTTATAATCAAGAGCATTCATTGTTCCCTTTTCAGAATTGAACACTGTGGTGCCTGGCCCACAGGGCTGTCCATTTTGATTTTCATTTTGTGTTCATTTGTGCAGCTAATGTGAGTGTTTTTGTAATCAATGCTGGTACATTCCACTTTAATTAATGTTGATGAGTTGGAGCACGAATAGCATGGGACACTAGTAACATTTCCCTAAGGCTGAGTGTTTGGGGGGAAAAAGGCAGGCTTGTAAACCAGAAATCATAATAGAGGGACATACCACAATGAAGAATCTCAGCTGGATGCTTGTTTCCATTAAGGAAAGAGAAGAAACATTCCACAGTCATCATATGAAGATGAAGAAATTACATTAAGAAACCAAGGATGCTGAGAAAATCAGGAATCATAAGCCTGGGTGAATCTGTACAGCTCAGATGATGCTTCACTTTACCCCTGACTGGCTCCTGACATGCACTGGTACCAGTAAAAGCTCTGCTGGGGATTTGGTGCTATAAGTGATACATCCCTGCCCCTGTGACATCCCAACATGGACACCCTTGGACATCAGATTCAAGTGGCTTCAGCAGGCTTCAGTTGGCTGCCCACATACAAAGCTCTTTACACACAGAAGTAAATACTGCCCAGAGTGCTTTCTCCAACAGGAAAACTTCATGTCAATACATCCCAACCTCACCATAGCACAGGCGTGGTAAAAAAACCACTGATTTTCCCTGTTGGCTTCACGAAGAGGAGGTCTGGCAATGTGTCATGGACAGAATAGATCTGTTCAAATGAAACCACCCTGACAAATAGCATCCTTCTTAAAATTTAAATTAACTGTTTTTCCTCCCACTAATAATACCAGTCACAGAGCCAAATTCTTAGCTGTGGTTTCCCTTTGTTTCCTTCATTTATTTAATCTGATTTAATTTGATCAACCATTTGTTTTTGGAGCTGTATTTATGAATCTGTTCAAATGTACTGAGCACTACTTTGGAAATAGAGATTCGCTGTCCTTTTTTGTCTCTTTTTCCTTCTGGTTTGCACTCCTCCTAATGAGGTGCAAAATCTAGAGTTTAGAAGATTCTTTTTCATGTCTCTTTTAAGCAGACAATCCAGTCTACTTAAATAAAGACTGACCAAAAATCAATTGAGGGCTTCTGGATTTGCCTTGATACTAAGTAAGGCTATTCCTTTGACCTAAGGCAACACATTCCACAGGAAAAAAAGCCTGTAGTAAGGAAGAGCTCATGTCCTGTGATCAGAAGCTGAGCTACCTTTCCTGGTAGTCAGCCTTTCTCTCTAGATCATCATGGCTACAACACCATTACAAATACTGAAGATAGAGACAGTTCTACCTCAGCACCATAAGCAAAGCCAAAGGTTGTTATGCTGAACGACTATGAATGAAAGCTAGGAAGGGCTGAATAGGGGCTGCCAGGGGAAGAAACAGGGTTCAAAGGAGGATAACCAGAGGCAGAGGGCTGAAGGGAGACCCCTGAAGTGTCAGACTCGTCTCTGCTGTTTGGAGGGGTAGGAGATGTGAATATAGCAAGCATTGCTGCATGGAGGAGCTAAAGGGAGGATCTTTGGCCAACCTGTTGGATGCTAACTCACAGTGGTCACTGTGACTTTTCGTGCTTCTGGCATAGGGAAAAAAAATGTGTGTGCATTTATGAGCCCACAGTGTTTGGTCGTTCCTGTTGCCCATCCCAGTATCATCCCTCAAGACAGAGGGCCACAGTTGTCCATGCAGAGAGGGAGGCTTGATCTCAGCAGCAGAAAGGAAAGGAAGACCATTTAGCAGGACTTTTCCAAGCACCATGTCCTACCAAGTGGTGTGGCATCAGCTGCCGCACCTAGCGCTGTCACCTGCTCTGCACCATCAGTCGAGGGCTCAGGATGGACACAGTGCAGAGGCAGGACAGTGCTGGAAGTGAGTTATACGCCAGCTGGGCTGGTGGGTAACACAAGGTGAGTCAGCAGTATGACTCTCTTATTCAATATATGACTTGACAGGTCTGAGAACCTTGAGTGCTCCCCAGCTACAGACTAAACGGGACCTGTCAGCTGGTCCAAAGTGAAAAAATAGGTAGATTTGCCTGGTTATCAATGAAACAAATGAGGCTTATCAGAAGCTCAAAGGTCAGAGCTTGTCACTTATCAAAAAGAGTATCAGACGGGAGTAACTTGTGAGTACTACTACAAAAGCTGTGTGATGAGATAGAAAAGAAATACTTTGCAGTATTGCCTACAGTGTTTTTCCTTGTGTATGCTTGGGACAATCACCTTGATCACCATTTGAAAGTTTGGGTGGGGGACATCTAAACAAAACAACCTAAGGGGTTGGTTTAAGTAGTGACTTTATTATAACCATTTATTAAGATTTTCTGCTCTTTGTAACAAATCAGCTCTAGAACATAACTGATTCAAACCAGCTACAGACTTGCTTTTCTTAGCATTATTTATTATGATTTAATCATCTCAAGGTTTTCAGACCCATCATTAAGTTTCTTCCAAGTATGCTGAATGACACAGCAAAATCTCAACAGTAATTCCCTCTGTGTCCATTATTTATTACCTTACTACAGATGTTATCAAGTTATGGAGCTGGACATGGTCCACCTACAATGACCCCATTATCCTTCCCCATGATGCCTTATAAGAAAGGAGTAGGGGAGCCTTAGGAAGAAGAGAAAAAAAGTGGAAGGAGCAAAGAGTCTGTGCCACAGGGTCCTTTTTGCTCTCTCGTTTCCCCGCTCCCTGCCTGCATCCCCTGAGAGGCAACCTCAAAGATGACAAAATATCCCTGCTCCATTTTCAAAGCTTTCTGCTTCAGGGTCTCAGGCTGCTCTAAGAAGAAGCAGCAGCTCTTGGTCATCCCCAGGTCTTTTGGTCAGGGCAAGGACACAGAGAACAGCATATGAGTTAAGGGAGAGGGACTTCTCTTAAACCAATGTACTCCCAGAGGACTTCACCCCCTATCCTCATATACCTGGATTTTTCCCTTGCCAATCCTATGGCTGGTTCTGGAATATTATACTTCAAGGTAAGGGTCTTGGCAGCAAGAAATATTCTTGAGTTTTACTGTTTTGCCTGAGATTCATCTACATGGATACAGTCCCTTGAAAAAAGGCATGGGGAACAGGAGCTGTATAACCAAAATAAACCTGGGACCTCGAAGGAGACACATAGGAAGGTGGAGTCCACATCACCTCTGGGCACCCAAATCCACTCTGTCCATCTGTCTCTCTGTCCAACCTTGTAGAAATCTCTGGAGGATTCCTGCTTCAGAGTCCTGTGTACAGCTTTGGGACCAGCAAAGTCAGAGTTTGCACCAGTGAGCATATTAGATCTTAGAACCTAGGACAAGACTCACTGGTGGTGACCCAGAGCTGTGTTTGCTCGGGTGGTGCAGACACCATTAATATTGGTAAGCATGTCCCCGTCCCTTTTGCTAAAACATCTACTAGGACTGGTCAAATGGAAGGCTTGGGGTCTGATACTTAGATTCCCTTCCAAATTAGATAAGATCTAGCTTCTAGCAGAAAGCAAAATTCATCTTTAAATGCATGGAACTTGTACCAACATTTTAATCTTAATGCTATTCAGTAAAGCTGAGATGCATTCAGGTGGTCATCAGTGACCAGCCAAAAAGGTACTTGACAAAAATCACATGCAATATACAGACGTGTTAGGTAATGAGGCCTAGTTCTGATTAAATGGGTAGTTAGAGAAGAAAGCTTTGCTATATGTCAATAATTAATTCATTCCTTATCATATGAGAAAAGTTAGAATTTATAACACTCACTTACTATTTGTGGAGGTTTTAAAAAAAGTCACAACACTTGAAATTGTCCCAAGTCCTGTTTTGGGAATGTGAATGAAGTATTTCATTTTCCTAAAGCAGGAACATGCAGTACTTAGCATTTCCAATCGGAGTTTATTTTAGTCTAATTTATTTTCAACAGCTTTCCCCTCATCTTGAGTGCTCTGAGAAGAGATAAAGATAATACATTCCCACAAGAGGCAAGGGATAAAACAACATCAGCAAAAAAAGATGTGTACATTGAATCAATCCTCTTAGTGAGCTGAGATTTTGGCCAGAGGAATAGGAGCAGGGGGGTTGGAGACTCCAGGTGTGCAAGGTGTGTTCTCCTTGGTAGGGGGATGTGATTGCTATGTGATGGAAAGTAAATTTATATTTTGGTGTCACCATGCAGCATGGCTTTGAGATACAAAAGTTGAAGCTCCTCTCACATATTAAGGGTCCAATAGTTCCAGCCAAATCTTTGGAATTCAGGGCAGCATCTTTTTATTTGTCTTTGATTAAAAGGAAAACAAGTTTTAAAAAGAGAGAGGAAAAAAAAAAGAAATGTCTTTTCTCTGAGTTTTGTTTTGTTTCATTCCTTCTAAGTAAATAGAAATTAATAAGTATTTTTCACAAAATGTTAACCTGTAAGGAGCAGGTTAATCCCACATCCAGATAGACTATGGCTAAAAGGGACGTTATTGGATGTTAGTCATGAATATAGTTGAGACTTTCTGATAATTGGTAGCCTCCTCATTTTAAGAGACTCTTTTTTGATAAGAGAGGTGGAGCTGATATTTGGATCCCATCTTAATGCTTCTGTGCTTCCTTCTGTCTTTGTCTGGCTGGGTGTGTTATTTTTTTCTTAGCAGCTGGTTTTCTGGAAATCCTTAAAAAAATAGACACCGTCCTTCTTTTGATATTTTCTGCTCCTCCTGGAGAACTGCTAACACTCCACAGTTGATTATGATAAATGTTCCTGGTGTAACTAATCTAACTGATATGTCTGCAAATTGTCAACCTCTATCAGCTTGAAATATAACAGCTTGGCCTACTTGTTGTAAAGGTTTGCTACTCCTATGTCTTGCTTTTATAACTACTCTAGGATTGTCCGGAGAGCCTAGCAGATGTTGGCGGTAAGGAGTCCTTCCTCTGATCTTCTAAGGTTTTGCTTCTGACACAAACCTTTGCATGTAATACTTTGCCCGCTCATAGTCACTTATGTTGTCTACTATTACTTGTCATTTATTTCTTCACTTTTGGAGACATTTTTCTATTTGCACTAATTTCTCCTTTCCCATTTGACTGTGCTCAGCAAAGATGGTCATAACAGTTATGACACAAAACTCCTCACCATAAATTACGCTTTTAAAGACTCACTGTCTGAAAATCCTCTGCAAAGACTGAAGGCTGCTTATTCACAGCACTTTTTGGAGATGTTTGAATAGATGCAGCATCTTCTTATTCTGTAAAGGCTCTGCAAGCGAAGGAAAGAACACACAGTCCAGGGTTAATGGTGGGGTGACAACATCTGGGTTGCCTTCGTATGAGTAATAGTTACATACAAGGATTTGTCAAGACAGCTGGCATGCATCAAGGTTAGGGACTGTGGAGCAGCTTTTAGTATTAGTTAATTGAGCACATTTCTGTTTCTCCAGCCCTGTCCTGGGTGCTTCGTACTGCAGTACATGAAGAAGTCAACCATAAAACACAATCTAATGAGCTGGCCTTGACTCAATTAATTTGAGGTTGACTGTACATGTACTAAACACAAGCAGAGGTAGCTAGACATCCTTGTATGGACAAGCCAGGACTGCATGCTTCCCACCTGTGTACTTAACATTGCTACCTAAACAAGACTTGTGTCCTTCTCGTGAGTGAGATATATCTTCCATGAACTGCAGAGGAAGATAAGGATATCTGGACTCCAAACCTAGAACTGAAATTAAGGTATATATTTCAACAGAGTTTTCTTTGCAAAGTGACTCATGACAGAGAATAGAAACTCTTAAATCACGCTGTCTAAAAGGTATGGTATGGAAATGCATTTTGGGACCGCAAAAGTTCTAGCAAACCTTTATAACTCTCAGAAATGGGTGAATTCTAGGCAGGAATTTATGGCCTTTGCTAGTGGTCTGTTCAAGAGCTTTACCTGGAAAGGTCTATTTTTCCTCTAGATTATCTACAGCCAAAAATTTTCCATGGAAGAAATGTTTGACAAGAAAATCCAAGGTGGACAGGAATGTCCAACCAAACATAATTTTGCTTCTGCAGTCGTGCACTGCAGTTCCCTGTTGGCATGGCAAGTTGTGGTGTGCTGGGCTGTGAGACAGGTTTGAAGTTCCGTACCCAGCCTTGGAAGAGATACGGATTAGAAGGAAAACTCAGCACTGACACCTTTCTCCACACTGCTCATTTCATTGGGAACAAAATATCTCTGCAAGCCATATTGCACTAACAGGGTAACCTCTTCTAGCACCATTTCTGTAGGAGTTTCCCAGCCTGCCATATGGGACTTGCATCTGGGTGTTTCTGGACCTCTTGGAAGGTGGGGTTGCTGGACATATCAAAGGCCTGGTTCAGGTCATATACCACAAACCCAACCCCTGTACTCCAGTCCCACTGCTTTTACAACCACCATTGCTGTTTAAAAGGAGAGGGTGAGGTGAACCCCTATTGAGTGGACCCTGATTATAGCAGATCTCCTGAATTTGAGCAACCTCTTGCCCCCAAAATCTCACAGCTGTGAGTTGGTCTGTGCTCACTTTAACTCCAGGAGGGATCCCAGTGCTTTCTCCAGGCTATTTGGAGGCCCACTGTCTTACTGCACAGCAAAGCGTGGGTGGTGCTGAGCCATGCCAAGGATTCTTATCTGGTTTGTCCATCACAAGGACCACCCCACTGCTGTGTTAACAAGGCCTCCCTTTTTCTGCCATGCTGGATCTCCCTCCAAGCCATACACAGAAAATGCATAGTTTCCTCCCCACCTCCCTGTCTTCACCACCTTGGTAACCATCAAAATGTCATTTTTGGTTACCAATCAGCAACATTGTTTTGGGGAAGAATAAAGAATCCAGCAAGGGGCTTAAGTGCTTAAGTGCCACAAACCCCTCTACTTAATGTGAGATGTTTGTGTGCCCTTTATTATTCCCTCCTCCATTTTCCCTCTCCCTGGTCCTCCCCCATTGCTTTTCCGCCCCAGCAGCTTGATCCATTTTGTACACAACAGCCTTTCCCTTTCACAAAACCACAAAGACCCGGTGGGGAGGCGGACACAGGAAATGCTGCAAGCAAGAAAAATCCATCCCCTCCCTGTGACACTTGAGCTGCTGGGGAGGGGAGGTATTGCCAGTTTTTTATGTGTGGTGTGTTTTGTGTTTTTTCCTTTTTTCTGTTTAAAGTCCTCTCTTCCGAATTTCCCTTCCTGTTGATCTGAAAGCAGCTGAAGAGAAACCTGCAAGCAGAACATAGTCTTCCCCCACTTCCCAAGCTTTCCTTTCCTTTATTTTCATAAGCTGCACTCCTTGTAATGCTTGAAGAGGAAGGGGAAGGATTTCATCATGTTGTTTCTTCCACATGCCCACCTCGCTCTGTGCATCAGGACATTTAAACAGTCCTTCTGTGACTGAAATCCTCCATCCTTACCCAGCTGGACCTGCAAATGCAAACTTCTGCTGGGGTTTCATGTGCTACTAACTGCCAGCTTGGCCATGGTGGCAGTGTGAGCACAAGAGGAGCTAACGGGGTTTTCTGAAGGGGCTAAAATTGCATGTGGGATGTTTTGCTACATCCTATATCTAACAACAGGACTATGGAATTCTTTGGCTTACATTACATTGTCAAGCACACACCTAAATAAAAATGAAATAAGTGACATCAGGTAACAGAACATTTCACGGGACTTGAGTTTGCAGCTGGTCTTATTCTTGGCCATGTGGTTTTGCTGGAGCGGGGTTGTTTCATTCTGATTGCAGTACAGAATGCTATTTACATGCATGAGAACATGCTATGAAATTGTTCAGATCTTGCTTCTGAGAGGCTTTGAGTCTTCACAGAAGTGCTCATTAATACTGCAGTTTTACTCTTGAGTTATCCCTGTGTAAGCCATGTACTGATGCCTGGGCTCAACTTTTCTAATTTTAGGCCTGGCACCAGTGATTGGAGAGAGGAGCTTGCACTGGAAACACCTATCAGTGGGCACTGGGAGGTGAGAGCCCGCAACCCCTAGGTTTACTTCCAGTAAGTTTCTGTTTCAGGGGGGTTATGCTATAAACTCATTGTTGCTCCCTTTGGGGGATAATTTAGAGAGACTGTGTCTGGCGTGAAGACCAGCGAGAGAAGAGACGCTTCTGCTATGGGAGACCACACAAAAATACTTAAGGGAACATCTCCTTATGGACCTTGCTCAAGTCCAGCTGTGTGAAGGATGAACCTTGGTCCAAAATCTTGGCCAGCCATGGCGCCATAGGGGGTCTGGCCAGCAGCCTGCCCTTCTGCAAAGGTTAGACCACAAACCTGCAAGCTGGCAGCATTTCTCAGGCTGGTAAGAAATCAAAGAGCAAAAGTCTTTCTGTCCATCTCAGAGTTGTGTTTAACACTAAAAAAAGAAAAAAAGTCCAACACCCAATCTCCCAGTACGAGCAGCTGTCAGTATCACAGCATTTCAGGCCTGATATCTCAGTTTGATCTCTTCTGGTGGCTTCCTTTTCTCCTTCCCCAAGCCTGCATTGTCCTGTACCTCTCCCCCTGCTCCCTTTACAGAGACTTGTGATAACCATTGCCTAGGTAACAGCATCTTGCCTGGTGTGTTTTACTGACTGCAATGCATGTGGGGGTGTGTGCTGTGCCTGCATTCCCAGTGGGATAAGAAGCGGAGAGTTGAATACGGTGTGTGGGAGAGAAACTTCTTACGTTGTTTCTGACACCAGCGGAGGCAAGAAGGTCAGCTTCTTGTGTCCCTATATAGCGCTTGGTAGCTGCTGCCATGGTGGCAATGCAGAATTTATTGACTTTTTGTGGTCCTGGTGAAAGGGCTAGGAAGGGAGTGACTTGGTAGACTTTCTGCCGGCATGCTTGCCCAGGACATCCTTGTCAAATGTGAGTTAGTTATGCATGGCTAAAGCTTTGATTGTTCAGAAACCAGCTAGTGGGGAAGCTGATTGATGCTTCATTCATACCTTGGGCTTCCTCTGGAGCAAGCTCTAAATTTGGCATTAAAAAAAATATAACACCACAAGGTCCATCTATCAACAAAGATCAAGAGGAGGAAGACCAGCAATTCAGTAAACTAATCTTAGAAACATTTTTCTGCTGCATGAAGGGTTAATCCAGGCCCAGGGAATGTCAAAAAGTCTGTGTGTCTCATGAAACTTTCTCAAAGCATTAATTTAGGGAAGTTTGGGTTTATTTCCGCTGATGTGCGGACTGGAAACCAGGTAGAAGACTGCAAGCAGAAGGTCAGGCATAGCACAGAGGATGGAATAGAAACAGGGCCCATGGAGACTTTATATACCTTAATTATAAAGTGAGCTCGTATCATATTCACAATTTCTTTTTTAAAGGTTCCTAAAGCACTAAGGGTTGAACCAACCAGGAAAGGAAGAAATGTAGATGAGAAGGCTCAGAATTTAGAACTGGTGTCAGAAAAGACTAAAATGAGGTTGTATGTGGAGACATAAAGAGGAATAAATTCAAATGCCTCTGTGTTACGTAAAAGAGAATTTAAGAAGCAAGTCATGCTGAAAGAGATCTGTAAGTGAGGATGGACAGCAAAGTAGATGACAATTTGGTCCCACAACTCAGGACTTGCGTCAGGGAGAAGAGGAAGGGAAAGGCCCTCTTGGTTCACTGCCGTGTCCCCATAGACCTGCTGCTTGCAGGTTTCCTTGGAAAGTCAGCAGTCAGTAGGTTCATATTGCCAAACCACTCAAGACATTATTGATGAAGGTCCCCAGGTCAATGCACAGCATTAGCAAGTGAGTGCAGAGGGAGGAGTGCAGAACGAATGACCACAATCCATTCTGTGATTCTGTGATTCCGTGATCCCATGCTGAATAGCACATGGCTGCAGAGCCAGGAGGTTATTCTGCTGGAGTAAAGGTGTGAGCTGTGAGAAGAGAATGAGCAGGGAAGTGCTTGACCAGGCAGTGGAGGTAAATCCAGGAGTCTCAGAAGCATACTGTTTTTCATCTGCATCACAGTTCCTTTCTGACCAGCTTGGTAACACATCAGGAAAATTCCTGACCCATGACTCCGTGAAGAAAGTACAACTCTGCTTAGCAAATTTGGCTGTTTGAATGAGAGCTAATCAAAGTGAACTATTCTGCTGTCAGCCAGGGTCTTCCCGCCACTAAAAATAGCTTTTCAGTGCAGAGAAAGGATTTAAAATATTACATGGGGATATAGAGCTCTGGTAATAACTCCTGTACAGTATAAACCATGGAGTTAGCACAGTAGAATATGGGCAGATCCCATCTCCTTCATCTGGGGAAGATGAAAACAGGGCCTGGAAAAGAAAGGGTTCAAGCCATCACCCAGCAAGCCAGAGACACTAACACTTGTGGAAAATATCAGCCAGAAAAAAATAGACCCGAGTGAAAACCAGCTGACCTCTGGCCACTAAACTATACTCCCCAGCATTAAGCCATCTCCCTTTTCCCTTTGCCTTGTGGTTGCTGCATATTCCCCATTCCCTCTTTCTGAAGGGTTGTTCCTTACCTTGACTTTTCTCTGATGCTTTTAAGTCTGTTTCTCTCCTCTGTGCAGGGCTTCCTAGGCAAATCCAGTGTGTCAGAGGTGGAGGGAACAATACCAGACACCAGAAAACACCGTTGAAATGATTTTCCAGGACAAGCTAAAATGAAATAACTCAGCTTAGTGTGCACATCAATCCTGTGCATCAATATTGATTAGAAATGAAAGGGGCAACCCTTGGAAATGAACATAAAGCTCCCAACACTTCTCCAAAATTTTGAACTCATTTGTGGTGTTACCCTCCTTCCTTCCTTTTTTTTTTTTTTTTTTCTTTTTTTTTTCTTTTCCTTCCTTTTCCTTTTGCCAGGAGTGAAACAACTGCAAGCTTTCACCAATCATTCTTGTGCCATTCAAGTCTGATTCAGAAGGAACACAGCAAACAAGGCCTCAGGGTATAACTCAAACACTGAGGTCCTCTATGTAGGGAGAAAGAAAACAGCTTCAACATGTGTTCACAGTATTGGAAAGGGAAATAAAAGTCCTCAGAATTAGTGGTTTCTTTCACTTCCCTCTCATTGAGTTTTTGTTTGCATTGGATGGGTGTCCTGTGGTTTGCAGCCTGTATACCATTAGATCTCTTCTTTTGAGATTTAAAGTTCTGAATAATAATGTCTTTGGGATCCTGATGCTTTCTGGATTGTATGAAGACTGGAATTGAAACGAAGTTTATTACAGTGTATGACAATTATTAATTATCATTCAAAACTCTTATTAATCTGGAAGCATTTAGGAGCTGCAGACACACATGAAAACCTCATTGTGTGACCCCAGGCTGCAGTCCAAAGGCTCACTGCAGGGGAAATAGGTGCTTTAGCCAGACAGATGGTGGAATACTAAAAGATGATACCGGTTATCATCACATTTTCCTGCAAATTAACTCTTATCTACTGCCCCTCTGCACTGTTGCTCTGGCAGTCCCAGCCCTAGAGGCCTTTTACCTCATCCTTCCTTACTGATTTCTTGATAATCCTTTACCAAAGAACTCCCTTTCCACTCAGTGCTGCATTCACACACCTTCAGAGCAGAAACTGAATCCTTTGAGGATGCCATTAAAAGTGAGGGGAACTGACTGCTCTCTAAGCAGTGGAAAAAGTTTTAATGCAGAAGAAATAAAGTTGGGAAAAAATATAGGAGTAATCACCGTTTTCCTCATTTATTTTCAGATGGTTTGTCAATGCAAAGGGCAGAAATTCAGGTGTCTGCTTTCATACAGGAGACTTGCAAAAGCAAGAGGAAGAAGCAAGGATGGTGGGAATAATATATGGAAACAGGCTGGAAGAGGAGTGGCCAGACATGGGATGAAAAATAATAGGGGGAAAAGGAAGCAGGAAGACAATGGCAAGAAGAGGGAGCAGCACCCAAGGTAGGAAGAGGCAATCAGTGTCCTGCCACTTGGTTCCCTGTTGTCCTAAAACAGTACTAAAATTTCCAGAAAGAAAAGGTAGTTGGTAATACAATGAACACTGTTTTTCTCTTTCATATGCTGGAATCACTTATGAATACTGGAAATGAACTTTGAAGCTCCTGTAGAAACATCCTCAGAGTTTGTCTCCTGCCTCCATGTTCAGGGCAAGGGACTGCGATGACTCTCCAGCCACTGACCAGGGATGTTCATGGTCTTTCCCTGGTGAAGGCAAAGTGTATCAGACCCAAGGCTGGGTCCAGCACCCAGAAAAGCAGTGATGTGGACTCCTGCCCGGGTCCTTGACCCCGCGAAGGTGACACTTTGGTGGAGTGAGGCAGCAGGACAGATGGGACAATGTCTTCCTTACTTTGGGCTTCCTTATGCTGTACTATGCTGTGACAAATGTGGATGGGGAGCTGAGAGGAGCTGGGAGATAAGCTATGTTTTTGTTCTGCTTCTGAATGAAGGAGGAGAGTGAGGGACATCCAAAAAGCACAATGTGTGCATCTGTGGGGTAGAGCTGGGGTGGAGGTGGTGGTGGGGACGGCAGACACCTTCCCTCCATTTATCTGTGGGGTGTGCATCTTCTTCCATCCCCTGCTTCTTTCTCTCCCACTCCTCCTGAGGTGCCTTTCAGAGCTGCTGCTGTGGCAGGTGAGTCAGTGTGACAGCTCAGACACGGGGCAGCCCCCTCAGCTGCCGAAATGCCAGCCAATCTCCCAGCAGACTCGGAGCCCACTATTATAAATGAATGCAATGCATTATTTCCCCCCCCCCCCCTTCATCTGGTACAGTGAGTCAGTAATCAAGGTTTCTTTGTCATTTTGTGGGGTGGTGGGGGAGCCGGTGGTGGTGCCAGTGGGCACAAGCTACATGGAGCAGATTAGCTGCATCTTTGTATGGGTCTTGCATTTCTTTCCTGCCTTGGCTGAGAAAGCCCTACCAGCTGCAGTAAAGGGCAGGAGTGGGGACAACAGGGGGAAAGAAAAGAGAGGGGGGAGACAGCCCAACTCTGAATTTTAACACTCTCCTTTCTCATTCCCAGCACTCTTAAACAGAGACCAAGAGCCTTCCCCATTAATGATAATTGTTCAACAAAAGCTGGGGGGGTTTAAGAAGGGAATAAAAACCCCACAGCATCTGTAGTACTGAAATCCTGGGAGCACTTGGAGAAGCTTGTGGGCAACAAGCATAACGTCAGCCCCTTTGTTTGGCTTCTCTTTGCTGAGGTGGGATGCATGCTGTGGAAAACATGACAGCAGCAAGAAAAGGAGCGAGGGAAGGAGGGGAGTGAAGGGGAGGACAAGGCGGGGTGTAGAAGGGTTGGAGTTATATCACCTGCAAGGAAAAGGGAAAGAAAGCCTTGGGCAAAGAAGAGAGCACCGGGGGTACTGCCAAGGGGAAGGGAACAGCCCAGAGGGTGTTGGGGGATGATGTGGAAAAGAAAACCAACCAGCTCCTTCTGTGTGATCCCTCAGAAGTCTTTGAACAGGCTTTTCCCTGGGATGGCACAACTGTGATGGTGGGTCAGAGCAAAGGACAGTGCAGCCTTGAGCAGCCAAAGCAGATCTCAATGGGAGGGCAAGAGCTTTGGAATATGTCCTTGGGGTACCCCAACCCTACTAGGGCTCAGGAACCTTCTGGGTGAGAGCTGGAGCACCTTGTGGATTTTTCTCCTGTGAATATATCCAAAAACTTCTTAAACCTGTGCAAGCATCCAGCAAAGAGGCTCTGCAGCTTAGGACAACTTGTATGAAAAAGTATCTCCTTGTGTTTGTGTCGGTCTCCTTGTCTTCTTGTATTAGAAGGGAGTGTAAATGGTTATCCTCTTATTCATCATCTCTTGGTCCTTCATGATTTTGTAACCTGCTCAGGTTCCCTATGAGTCATCATTTTTTCAAACCAACAAATGCTTGGTGGTCTCCCTCACACTGCAGGACACCTCATGACAACTGAAGCAATAGTGGTGTTCACTATGGCCTCGGGGTTTGTGTGGTGCCCATGGGGTGGGCAAGCTGGCAGAGATGTTCCTTGGGTGCCAAATCACGCACAAGGGCAATCTCCCCACAGTAAACAGCACGGGGAAACTGCAGAAAGGGAGTTGTGTAGATAGAATGCAGTCAGAACATATGGTATGAAACATCACTGGTCCTGAGATCACATTAATGCTCCTTCTTCTGTACCAGCTCCACCTTCAAGCACTCCTCCCCACCATTTTCCCTGTGTGTGTGCACATGTCTTTGTGTAAAAATCCATGTCTTTGATTTTATTAAGCTGGCAGCAAACTACACCTTTCATTGGTAAGTGATGCTAAAACACTGGAGGAAGATATTGCAAGACCATACCTCTTTGAACAGTGAAATCCCCTGGATTTCTCTCTTCATTGGCCACGGGTATGACCAAAGCTTTCCTTTCAGTTGTGAGCATTTGTAATAGCATTCTGATAATACCTCTCAGATGTGGACTCCTTAGTATCTAATAAAACCCGACATGCAACAGCCATTTCTTTGGATGGGAGCACTGTCTCTAACTGTATGTGTTTGTTGAGAGTTGTCTGAAATTAGTCAAAGAGTTCAGAAGCTTTTGCGGAGATGAATAGGCAGAAACAATCACAGTCTCACCAGTGTGAGCCTGATTTTCCTAGGAAGATAAGTCTAACAATGTTGATAGAGAGGAGGGAATATGAAAGACAAGACAGTAGTGGACCTGCTGCAAAGGACAGCAAGGACTCCTTGGGGCAGTGACCACAGGGGCTGTTCAGAAGGAAGAAGGGGACAATAAAATGGTATGGGTTGCCCTTGCTGGTATGGAATAAAACAAGGGTTTGAAGACTGCGAGAGGTATAGTGGAAAGGGATCAGGAGCAGCAAACACTTGACCCTCCATGGGGAAGCTGGTTGCTGGATACTAAGAGGCGTTGGCTTATTTTTTGGTCTTTGGCTCGATTCTAGGGGAAAATTTACACTTCAGTGTTTCTAGTGCTGAAAAGAGTATTTTTATTACAGTATATTTTTAGTTAATTGTGTATTGATTTGCTTTTATTCCAAAGTAGAGATTAAGATAGAATTGATAGTTTGCTTAAATTACTAACTTCTCTAACTATTATATTGTCCAAAGCAAGAGGAAGATCCTAATGGCACATTCTCTGTGTACATATCTGAAGGACAGGTAGGATTTTTTTCATCATCTCTAAAGTTATTGTGACATATAGCTCACCTAACCTCACTTGTTGATGACAACAGTCTAGTGCATACTTATGCTAAATAATGTCGTGCTCCAGTGGATACCAGTGACACCATGACAGTAGTGGAATCAGTTGCTGAGTGGCTTCTGAGCACAGCTCAACCTACATTGATTTCTTTTCAGTTTCCTCCTTCAATTAGTTGCTTGTTTATTGACTTATTATGCATTTTTTCCTCTACTCTTTCATCTCAGATGCACCCACCCGAATTACTTTCTCTGTTATTTTGTGTTAAGTTTCTGTATTGTATTAAAATATAGTGGAGGTCGATATTTTTGTTGGGTCCTGGGCTGGGTAAAAGCACACCTGCACCCAAGCTTCCCTAAGGCTGACAGGCAGGTTTTCAGGGCAACTCTTTCAAGACACAAAAACAACTATTAAACTTCCAGGGTGTTTGTTGTTGTTTCTCTAATTTATATTATTGAACAAAATGTGACTACATTATGCTTTGTGCCACTTTAAAATACTTAGTCAGAGATAATTCTTTCCCAAGGAACCTGCAATCTGAGGAGATGAGATGAACTCACACAGAAGCAAGGATGGGAAGCTTATTATCCTTTTAGTGATGAGGATTTGAGGTTTTCAGCAGAAAAGGTCAGCATCTTTCTGGGGTGACTCAGCCCAGCTTAGATCTGAGTCACTTCTCATGCCCATGTTTCTCTATGGAACACAGAAGAAGCCAAAGACGATGTGTTTCCTCCTGCAGACATCTCCGGATGTGTCTTTAAAGACTGGATCCTTAATATTTCTGTGCAGCTCAGCTATATAAGGTGAAAACAGATGTGAAATTTCCTCCAGGCATCTCTGTGCATCTTTGGGCACTTAAACACCTTCAAAGCTCTCTCTTCAACCACCAACAAACCCACTCCCAAGAGGAGCAGGGAGACACCTCAAAAGATGATGACAATAAACTGCATGTTGGAAACAGATGTGCAGTTCTGATTTCATGTGTAACATCTACCCATTAAACAGTTAAAAATATCCAACATTCTTATTTCTTTTTTTTCCCCTCCTTTGCCTGGAATAGTAATTTGTGTGCGCTCGTCCACATAACACCCTTAACAGAGCTGCTGAGCTTTTCATAGAGATCAATAAAAGTTAAAAGGTGGAACAACTGCGGGTTTCTCAAGTCCTTTACAAAAGGTTTACCCAGGGCTGGGGTTGCTGACCCCTTTGGGATGATTGTTGGGAGAATAAAAGCCTAGGTGAGGACAAAGACAAGTGAGTATGGGACAGAAAAGGGGATTCTGGAACTTCTAATGCGAGAAAATGCCACACATGTCAAAATCCCTGGAAAGGTCAAAGCTACAAGCTGCATAAACTTGGGGTAAGCCAAGCTGGTAATGAGCAAGGGCATAAACTGATGCATCATTGTACAGGGAAAAGAATGAAAGGGATGGGAAAATACATGGCAAAGCAACTGATGAGTGGATCCGGAGTTGTATAATAAAGAAAGTGTGTGGGGGTATTTAAGTCTTCATTGCCTGATGTACATCGATCTACTTTCTCTAGGCATTGATTTATTGAGGGGAGGAAAGGATGTCCTTGGGACCCTTGATGTGTTTAACAAAACCAGGAGTCAACATGGTTTACATTCACATGTCCCTGAAACCCGTCCAGCCTAACAAGGGCTGTGGCTACCCGTTTCCTCACCAGCTTGCTGCTGAACTATTGCCAGCTGCATTTCAGGAGCCTTAGCCCTTTCATTCCTTTCACTTGGTGCCTGAAGCATGGTCTCATGCAGTCAGATAACTCACTTACTTCTGTGGAGCAGCTCTGAAATTTCATGTATGCTTGTGGCCAGAAGGTGCTGTGTGAATTAGCGAGTCATCATTACCTAGAAGATATTTGATATCATAACAGTAAATCAGATTTGAGCTAGCTCACATAAGCCTGCCCAGTAAATTGCATTGACCCCAGTACAAATGTCATACAAGCATTCATCCATCCATCCTCACCATATTACTGTACAGAAGAACTTGGTAGTACACACCCAGAGTTACTGGTGTTGAGGAGAAACAAAGGTCGTATCTCCAGATGCCCAGACCATGACTCCTTACACATCATTAAAGGGATGGTAGTCAACATAATATGCTTACCAGAGGGGCAGATGGCAAAAGTGTGGGAACCAGAACAGGCAGTTTGATGTAGTGCAGAAAAGCAAGTTTGATTAGATGAGGTCAACTCATCTAATTCACTTCCAGATCTCAGCAGTACAGGCACCTTTCCTTGTCAAATTAAAAATTCATATGTGTATGGGAGGGAAATGAGAGTGAACTTCAGGACCCCCAGCAAAGGTAAGACTGAATTTCAGGCTCTGTCTTACTTTGCCTGAAATATTTTTTCTTCCATAGTGCAGAACAGAGCTCTTCAGAATGGAGCTCAGCCTGCTTGGGGCATTGTTCTCAGCATAAAACATTCTGAAAAACACAGACCTGGGTCAGAATTGCAAATGTCAGATCTGGAGTTGAATTATTCTAAAATCTTAGAGTGCCTGAATCTGGGATTCTTGTTTTGATCTCATTTAGAGAAAACAGCTGAGGCTGAAGCTTCTGCTTCCTTCTGAATTGATGTATATTTGGAAATCTTTTACTTTTTATGGTTTTGCAAAAAAATTGTGTCCTACCAAGAGGTTTAATCATTATTTTTGACACAGTTTACACCTTTACATTTAAACCTTTTAAGGATTCAGGGGGGTTTTTTATTATTTTTGTGCATATTAGTAAAAGTAATAATTCCAAATCTGCTTTGAAATAGGTTAATTTGAAACTGATAAACACAATGGGTTTTGAAAGGATGTAAGGCAAATATACGTTTGCATGATCCCCTAAGACATTTCTCTGTATGGAACACTTCCGAAAACACCCTTCATTAATTTATTGCTCTTTCACTCTTCTTCTTTCCCAACAGCAAGCTGAGTAAGGTAGGTCAATGAAGATCCACCCTCCAAACAGCTGATGACCTGAACTTGTTCTTATTTTGACCCTAGAAGGCTTTTTTTTTTTTTTGGTTTTTCATTTGGCCTAGATATTGCATTTTCTTCTTAGATACTGAATGTCATAGTTACTTGGGCATTCATATGGTGCCTACAGAGAAATATAATTATGTATTCATACACCAGATGTAGCCTATCCACAGAGATTTGCACCACCATTTGGTCTAATGAACTAACAGCTGGATTGAATGAGGGTGCACAATGAAACAGAAGAAAGACATCAATTATGAAGTGTTCTCATCAGCCAAAGTCCAGCTGACGTTGCATCCTATATTCACATTCCGCTTAGAACCTGAAGACTAGTTTGGAGACAATGCCTACTCTTCTCCCAGTGCTTAAAGAAAACCACCTTCTGCTCTTTTCAGTTGTTCCCCTCAGTGGGCTTTTTTCATTCATTTCTTATTCACCTGCAGCCAGTCCCCAAAACGTGTATTCTAGAATATAATTTCAATCTGACTGGTAGCCCTCCAAAGCTACAAGGCAAGAGGAAAAAAAAAATTAATCTTTAATTTTACCCGTTGGTTTCTTTCCTCTGGCACTGATTCTTTGGAATTATACTTTAAAATACTTTTATTGGCTCCGGCTATCATCTTCACAGCCTCAGGACTATTTTCAAGTTCTCCAGATTTTGGTCTGTGTTCAGAATTCAAGATGAAATGCCTTTGGTAGCGTTTCTTGGGCACGCCCTTACACAAGCAAGGTTTAGATCATTGCTTATTTGTGATACATGCTATAGGAAGCAAAACAAAGTGCTCAGTAGCTTTCTTCAGGTATTACTGACAGTGCATCTTCCTGCGTTTTTCACTCAAGAGGAACTCTGGTTGGAAAGCTTTCCCCAAATCTTAAGCTACTTCAAAGGCTTCTCCTGAATATTTTGATGGGAAAAAAAGGCAAAGGCAAAGGCAAGCAGGCTGCCCATTGCACAAGCAAGAGGGATACATGTGTCCCTATGACCAAGGTAAACTTTTAAAATATGAGTGACCTTGAGTTGTTCTGATGTGCTGTGCAGATGATCAACAGGGAATAGGTTGAGCTGTCTGTCTCTGTAAGTTTTATAGTCACATCATTATGGGACCTGAGTAACCATCACATAAATCAATAGCAAAAGCCTAGCGGTCGTGGACCAGACATATCCTACGTGACTGTAGGCACTTACCTGAAACACTTCTCAGATGATCCCAGGATCTCCTGCAGGCAGTGGAGCAAAAGGACAGTTCTGCCTCCCCAAGAGCTATTTTTCCTTGGGTGTGTTGGGACTTCTATGTTACTAAAGCAGAAGACTAGATTCCTAATTTCAGGGCCTAATTTAGCTGGGATGGATATCTTGCTCCACTAACCCTGGAGCATGGGGAAACTATGTGCCTTTCTTAGATTCTTACCCATGACAGAGATTCATGGAGTCTCTGGAAACCTTTTTTTCAGGACTTGCGCTTTCCTCTGTGTTTACTTTTTCATTCTGAACATTTGCTTTATTTGATTTTTGGAGGGTTGTTTAGTGTGCTGGGGAAGAAAAGCTTTGAATGTCAACCTTATCCTCACTACAGAGATTCCAAAATTTCTTGGCTTAATTGATCTCTACCACAATTTCTTGTAAACCATGATGCAAACTTTCCATCAAACTTGAGGTTGATAGTGCTGTTCTCTATAGCCCTATGGACCATCTGGGAGGGTTTGTCATGGACTCAAGCACTAATGCCTGTCTGGATCATCTGTCTAGGAACTGCTGCTCTAATGGAAAAGTGGGTTGATTTTTTTTTTTAAGAAAGGAGGTGGTTTAGTGCCCTTCTAGTTTGCCAAACAGTGGATTGATCTGTTCAGGTCTGGGAGATTGTCTGTTTTCCCTGCTGATTATCATTGTCTGTTTTCCCTTCAGCTTCACATACAGTGAAAAATGTTGTTCATCCTTGAGTGAAAAAAGCTAATATCATGCAAGTATCAAGGTCCAGCTTTACTAGTCAAAACAGACCTTTCTAGACTTTAATTCTATATTAGCTGCCCCTCTTCAGTGAGAAACTCAACAGGTCCTGAAGACTTGATGCCTGTTTCATAAATGGGATAGACGTTTTTAGGTAGGTTCATAATCTTCTCTAGCTTCTCCCAGCATTACTTTTCATGGTTTTTGCTAGAGGTTTCTGCTCTATGACAAAGAGCTTAATTCCCTTTAGTGTCTCTTTAAGTTTTTAGAATACTTTTGCATTTCAGTTTTACCGAACAGTGAATGCCTTTACCCCCTTTGAACTAAAGAAATTAAACTTCTGTTGCTGCTTTGTAAGGAAAAGGAGTAGTTATCAGTAGTGAAAATTGAGTACTGCGTGTGGCAAATTTAGCAGTGGTTCCTCTCACATAAGCACCTCTGCAAGCCTTAAGGAAGTGTCTCAAATTAATCTTGACACCCTCTGGGGCTTTGCAGCTCTCGTGAAAGTGTTAGGTTATGAAACCAGGAAAAGAACAAGCACAGAAAGCTCTTTCATGCTCGCCCTTCCCAGCAGCATCTCTAGGAGGGCCAAGCAGAAAAACCTTCTACAGGAGTGAAATGGGTCATCAACCTATAGATATGGAAATGAGCAACAGAATTTCAGAAGTGAGTGTTTGGGGAGAACAGGAAAAATAAAAGCACTGCATTTTCCCAATGCAGTAACTGTTGGCTACTTCTGAAAATATACTTTGATGAAACATTAATTCCTTGTTGCATTACAGCTCCTATATTCTGTTCTGGACACCTTATTATTAACTCAGAGATAAGTGCAGACAGATAGATCTCCCATGAATGCTTGTGAATAGATAGCTCCTGATGGGTTGATCTTTCTGTCTCATGAACATTAACCATCTGAAATAGTTAATTTACCTTCCTCACCCCAATCCCTGCAAAAAGCTCTCCAACACTTTCAGTGGAAACCAGTGCTCTGTCAAAACAGAGAACTACGTCTTTGTTTTTGCTAGATTTGCAGTTGGACTGCAATCAAACAGGGGTCCCTTGTGTAGGGAAGGACTACCTCCTCCTGTGAATTTGTACTGGTGTGCATGTTTCTGCCTGCCTGCACGATGGTCTGAAACTATAAAAAGTTGTTGAGAGATACTCCCCTGCCCATGAACCAAATTGTAGCCATGTTTAAGCTGGAGGAAATGCTTGCCACATATCTTTTCCTCCTGAGAGCTCGATGTAACCTCTCTTGACACAGACACTGAGACGGCATTTGGGACTTTTGCCAGGCTGTTTCTAGTGGGATGTGTGTATTTTGGGGTGTATTCTTATTTTCAAGGAATGGAACCAAAAGCTAAGAATAATGAATTTTTGAGCCAGCTTCCATGTAGACCTTGAATAAACAGAAGCTTTTTCTTCCTCTCTCTTAGCTCCTTTACAAGACCATGGTAACAGGTTCTCTCTGGCTTCCTCTGTCTTTTCTGATTACTTTTGCTGGTTTTCTGCTCCAGCCAGGCATTAAACAGTGATTCAAGCTATTCTCCACCATTACGTTGTTCCTCAGTTTCCAGCTAAACCTCTGGGCATCCACAGTAAAACTTGACCTTCAACTTTGCTAGGATGGGCCAACCATCACAAAGCACCTTCTATGGTGTCACATATCACTGAGTAGGAAAATAGCAAATAGCTTCGCCCTTCATTCAGAATTAAAAGCAGCTAGTATGCCCATCATCTCCCATGAGCTCAGAAGGTGCCCACAGATCAAAAGATAAGCCTAGTGGCAGTTGATTACAACCTCAAGCAAAACACCTGAATTTTTTGGAGGTGGAGGAACTGTATCTTTTCCAAGGTTTTTATCACCTTGCTGCTGGCGCTCACTGAAAGACTGACACCATTCCTAATCATGTGCCACTGTTCCCCTGGTGCTGGGGGACAAGAGGGATGCCAACCCATGGAGGACTTTCAAGCCATATTTTCAGCCCAAGCAGCAGAAGCAAATAATATTTAATGCAGAGGTGATTGTCATGGGGCTCATGCAACATTTGCAGCTGTCTTTTTTCATTGCACTGAGTGATGTTACTGTGATTTTACAGTTACAATCACACTATGAAACAAGTAGGGATGGATCAGTGGTTTCTGATCCAACCCCCCCTCTCTCAGCAGGTTGCTCAGGGGCCTTCTGCTAGATTGACTATTGTCCTGCTGAAAAAAATTTTTCATAATGTCTAACCAGGTTTTCTTTGTTGCAGCTTGGGTTTGTTTTCTCTTTTAGACTCCTGGGAGATTCCTGTAGCTATTAGCCATTTCTGGCAGTAATGTTACTGGTGTGACTTCTAACTTACCTTGCCAGTACTGGGGCTGGAGGGCAGTGGGGAGAGATTGCAGGTAAGTATAGAAAAACATCTCAGTAGACATGTATTCTGTGTAGGACGCAGGACTTTATTGAGCTCTAGAACATAAGGGGAAAAAAATATCTTCTTTCCTCTAGCCCAGAGATTCCCAAGATGTGGGTGTTACGGTACACCTACCTCTGAAAACCTTTCCCAAGCAGCTGTCTACAGAAATTAGTGCCTGCAGAAAACTGTGAGGAGAGATATCTTGAGCATGGTCTCATGACTTCTTTGTGCTACATTGTTGATTTATATCCATCTGTTGTTTCTTGTCTCATCTTTCATCTAGTGAAAAGGACTTGGCAACATGGCCTAGGGATTAGACCTTCATCTTGAGGCTAGGGAAGAGATGAAAGCTAGGTGTAATGAAAGGCACAAGCAGAAGTTAAAGATGTTGTCAGTTTGAAATGTTATCAGAAAAAGAACCAAATTAATTCATTCGCTCCCACATTGCTGTTACAGGTAACTAGTGCTTTGGCTTTTTCTCCACCAACTATTGCAGCATGCCGGTGACTTTCTTTGATGGTTTCTCCAACTTCTTTCCTAAAATCTGGAAAAATATATCCCACCTTTAAAGCTTGCATTTCTTGATGAATTGTTTCTGGAGCTGTCTGATCAATACTCCATGCTCTATCCTCTCCTCTGAAATGCATTAATGAGTGAGTAACAGAATGGGGAATTCATGTAACTGGGTTTTTCTAACATGTGGAGTCACTTGCCTTCACGTACCTAATGCAGCAAAGCACTTAAGCACATTCTTGTCTTTAGGAGCATGAGCATGTGTGCATCTCAGCATAGGTGAAGATTGATTGATGATATTAATAATGTCAAATTATATTCCTTTTTTCTTTAATACTCCTGGGTTATTTTACAGATAATGAGACAGACAGGTGCAATGAGTCTTAGGATGTTTTAATTTTGTCTGATTCTTTGCTTCTATTGTATTTTATTGTTTCCAAGAGGAGGTGCTTGGGAAATTTAGGCTTATGGTACTAAATTAACCTTGGTGGCAATTCCACAGAGAATACCAGAAATTGTTTTGACACGCTGAGGAGACACATTGCTGAAAGAAGGTGACCTCCGCAATTATATCTCCTGAGAAATTAACAAAATAATCTGGTTATCATTTTGAGGCGATCAGCCCTCTGTGTTTTTGACCTTTATTTTTTTGGTTCCTTGTTCAAGCCCAGCCTTTGATCAACAATAACCCCACCCAGATCGTTTCTAATCGAGGGCTGCCAGTAGATGACATGGTGTTTGATCACAGATTGCATAGCCCTCAGCCAGAGTAGTAACCATGTGTTTATAGTAAAAGATTCAACTCCTGCTCTTGGTTGTGCTCTGGAGGAGCCTGACATCTGAATTCCTGTTTGGCAGTCTCAGGAGAAAAAACAAGAACTGAAAAGGTCATAGAGACTTGACTTCTCCTGCTCCGCCAAAAGGTCAGGCACAGTGATGGGACTGTATAAGGAAAAAACTGACCTTTTCTTTGCCTTCCCTACCAGAAACACAGAAAACCAGACAATTTGTGGCTTTTGAAACTTTCCTGGGAAGATAATTCCTCACTAATGTTCCAGTTGAGTAGACCTAGTGGACGCACATTGAGCAGGTTGTCTCTGACATGCCATGGGTCCATGGGAAAACACTTGCCACCAGCAATGGCAAGGAACGGATGCTTGACCCCTTCAATAGACCCTACTTCTCATATCAGGTAGATGAGAGTGGCTTTGAAATTCTTTGAATTTGTAATGTGAAAGACACAGAGAGAAAGGGTCAGGTTTTCATGAAAAGATATCTTGGTGGGTTTATGAATGAGCAGAAACAGCTTATGGTCTTTAAATGTAGTGAAAGGAAATGGGAGTTAAACAGTAACCTAGTTTTCTGTGTTCCTACCTGTATCACAAAACCCTGTTTTTCAAAGGCATTCAAGCACAGAAATAGCATCATGCAGGGGGAAGTAAGGCAGTGGGACATAAAAGTTAGAGCACAGACTCTCACAGCCTGGGAGAACCAAAGAGGAACATTAAGATACCTTTGCTTTGGCAGTATTTAGGATATGCAGAGCATGCCCAAGCTTCCTTTGACCTTAGCAGAAGATATTAGAAGATGGGACATACAGAAAAAAGCCCAAGGTGTGTTTAACACTTCAATAACTAATTCCCAAAGCTGGCGCTGTGTTCATAGTGGAAGTGCTGTTGGTTTTGGTACAGAAACTAGGAGTCATTCAAGAAAAGAAATCTATCAAAGAAGCATGCAAGCAATATCCATCTTTCTTTCCTCTAACTGAATAAGAAAGTTGATGAAAAAAAACACTGAATGGGTTAAATATTTAAATGTGAATTGCCCCCTCCCTCTCCTCTCCAAAATTTCCAGAGCATGGAGCTGTGCAGTTTTTACTTTTACTACCCGTCCAGCTAATTAATACCTGCCAGTTTACTTTTCCCACTCTTACTATTTTTGGACTACTATTTTATTGGGAAAAAAAAAAAAAAAGAAAAGGGAGAGAGAGGAGGAGAAAGATAAAAGGAAAAAGAAAAAAAAACAAGTTGAATTTCATCTCCTCTGATGAAAATAATGCACATCTGATGTTAATTAAAATATTAAATCTGTTTCAAACTTTCCCTACATTTTTTCCCTCATTTAATTCTTTTTATGCTTTTTAAGTCATGCTGTGCATGATGGTCACTCTATTAATTTTCTCCATAGCAACCTGTTTGTATTGGTTCCTTCCTTTTTTCTTCTTTTCTTAGGTACTCTTGCTCACTGAAGGAAGTCTCTCAGTGACCAGCTTGATGAAGTGGCTTTATAGGTAGTGTTAAATGCAGGGTTGTGGCTATGGCTTAGTGTTTGCAATAAAGAGCAGATGCAAGCAGGTCCTCGGTACACAGTTACAAAGGAGGTTTCTAAAAAATTAGTGACAAAGGGAGTTTCTCAGGTTTTGTTGTTTGTTTGTTTTTTAAAGCCAGAGTGTGTTCAGTCTTGCTAGGCTGAGGTTGAGCCAGCTGCTTTTCCTTGTAGGCACCCTGATGGATTACAAGTGAGTTGGAAGCATCACTGCAAGGCAGTGGAGCCCATCAACATATTGCTGGCAGCAGTACTTGAGTGCCTTTCCATTCTTCCAGCTGATCAACTGTAAATGAACAGTAATAATCCAGGGTTGAGTTCACAGTCCCAATTTGTAGGCATTAACCAAGAATTCATCATGGTTTGAGTTATATTTTTCTACTAAAGAAGTAGCCAAAGCCTGAAAAGAACAATTAATATTGATAAATCTGGATGTGCAGGCAGAAATAAAAAACAACATCTAGCCAAGCCATATGTGACCCTGGAGTAAATCAGAGAAACAAGGAACTCACATGAGAGCCCCATGCCTTGCTGGTTGCCAACCCATGTCAAGCTGGTGAACTTTGCGTCAGGTCTGACAGGTCCACAGATGCAAGACAATCTGGGCCATAAAAATGCTGTGCACAGAAGGGAATCTCTGTTACTAAACTTCTTCCCTTTTTCAGTCGAATGGGTATTTAACTCATGTTCATCTCCCTTTGTAATGGTGAACAGATAAGAATGACTTCTAACGTTTTAAGGAACTGTAACATGTAGGACCTTGTAGGTCAAGCCAGACTTCTCAGTTCTCTCCAGAAGCCAGTGTGGAATCAAGACAGGTCTGGGGTATGCTTCAATCTAATGTCTATGTTTGTACCTTGATTTCCAAAACTCCAAGAGGTCTGAGGCAGGCAGACTGTTATAGAGATTTCAGAAAATCTTTTCCACTATTGCATTCAGCTACAGTTCTCACTATCAGGGCCATTATTGCCTTTGTAACAGGAATGCTTTGCTACTGTAGCAGGAGGACAAGTGCTTTAGCACATATGAATACCAGACTGGTAACACTTCTGTGGCCAGGCAGTGAAGATTGACCTCATCTCATGTATTCAGGATAGTATTCATCTGATTTATCTTTAGGGATGGGATTTATCCTACTGTTTGTGGGTTTCCACAAGGGAAGTGACTACTGAACAATTCATCCCAGGCTCTTTTTCTTCTCAGAGGATAGTGAGTCAGTGACACTGACGAAGGTCAGGACAAGATTCATTTTATCCTAAAGAAGGTGCCCCTCTCAGGTTTGATGAATCATATCCCTACCCTCACTGAATGCATTGACTAATTCAGCATTACTACAATGGCCATCTGATGGAATTACTAAATATGGATAGCTAAAATTAAAGAGGTGAATCCCAGACAAGTTCTCTATAAATCAGCTAATGGAAATGCTTGCAAACAGTTCCTCTATACATGCATCCCAGAGTCTGATTAAACCCATGATAAATGTCTAAATAAGGTCATCAACTGCCTAACGAAAGTGTCCACCTCTCAGCATTGGCTAGGTGGCTTAGCCTTAGACAACCAGGATTAGCTGAGCTGACTGGCACTCTGAAATGTGTATCATCACACACTTCTGTTTGGAAAAGTATCCCTTAGCAATGATGGCACTCAACGTCCAGTTTTGGGAACATTTTTCAACAGATTCTCCAACAGGAAAAGGATCCAGTTCAGTCTTTCCAGTATTAAAACTCAGCCAGCTTATGACAGGGCACATGATCTGGACTTCATGGACATTCATAATCACAGGGACTTTGCAAAGATGAAAGACAATGAAGAATTTCCTTCCCTGTGAGGAAGAAGTCAAGCAGAGGAGCCAGGAGACCTGCATGCATGAGCAAAGAGCTTCTAGAAAAACTTGAAGGGAAGAAGGAGGTTTACAGTGTGTGGAAAAGGGACTGGCCACTTAAGAGGAATATAGGAACATTGTCAGGGTATGCAGAGATGCAACAAGGAAGGCCAAGGCCCACTTGGAATGAAGTCTGGCAAGGGTTGTCGAGGATAACAAGAAGGGCTTCTTCAAATACATCAGCAGAAAAAGAAAGACTGTGGAAACTGCGGGCCCACCGCTGACCAAGGTGGGTGCCCTGGTGACGCAGGATGCAGAGAAGGCAGAGTTAGTGAATGCCTTCTTTGCTTCAGTCTTTACTGCTAAGGCTGGCCCTCAGGCACCCCAGCCCCCAGAGGGGAGAGAGAAAATGTGGAGAAAGGAAGCCTTGACCTTGGTGGAGGAGGATTGGGTCAGAGATCATTTAGGCAAACTGGATCCTCACAAATCTGTGGGCCCCGATGGGATGCGCCCACAAGTGCTGAGGGAGCTGGCGGGTGCTGTTGCTAAGCCATTCTTCATCATCTTTGAAAGGTCATGGAGGACAGGAGAGGTGCCCGAGGACTGGAGGGTAGCCAATGTCACTCCAGTCTTCAAAAAGGGCAAAAAAGAGGACCCGGGAATCTATAGGCCAGTCAGCCTCACCTCCATCCCCGGAAAGGTGATGGAACAGTTCATCCTGGAGGTCATCTCCAGGCATGTAGAGGAAAAGAAGGTTATCAGAAGTAGTCACCATGGATTCATCAAGGGGAGATCATGCTTGACCAAGCTGATAGCCTTCTATGATGGCGTGACTGGCCGGGTAGATGAAGGGAGAGCAGGGGATGTTGTTTACATTGACTCCAGCAAGGCGTTTGACACTGTCTCCCATGACATCCTCATGGACAAGCTTAGGAAGCGTGGGTTAGATGACAGGACAGTGAGGTGGCTTGACAGCTGGCTGAACAAGAGAGCTCAGAGGGTTGTGATCAATGGGGGAGAGTCTGGTTGGAGGCCCGTAACTAGCGGTGTTGCCCAGGTGTCTGTGCTGCATCCAGTTCTCCTCAACATATTCATCAATGACCTGGGCGAAGGGATGGAGTGTACTCTCAGCAAGTGTGCTGACAATAGCAAGCTGGGAGGAGTGGCTGATACACCAGAAAGCTGTGCTGCCATCCAACGAGACCTGGCCAGGCTGGAGAGCTGGGCCGAGGGGAACGTGATGAAATTGAACAAGAGCAAGTGTAGGGTCCTGCAGCTGTGGAGGAACAACTCCATGCAGCTGTAGAGCTTGGGGGTTGACCTGCTGGAAAGCAGCTGTGCTGAGAAGGCCTTGGGAGTGCTATTGGACAGCAAGTTGACCATGAGCCAGCACTGTGCCCTTGTGGCCAAGAAGGTCAATGGTGTCCTAGGGTGCATAGAAAGGAGTGTGGCCAGCAGGTGGAGGGAGGTTATCCTCCCCCTCTACTCTGCTCTAGTGAGGCCACATCTGGAGTGCTGTGTCCAGTTCTGGGCTCCCCAGTTCAAGAAAGACAAGGAACTACTGGAAAGAGTCCTGCAGAGAACTGCCAAGATGATCAGGGGACTGGAGCATCTCTCTTATGAGGGAAGGCTGAGAGACCTGGGTTTGTTCAGCCTGGAGAAGAGGAGACTGAGGAGGGATCTCATCATTGCTTATAAATATCTGAAGGGTGGGTGTCAAGAGGATGGGGCCGGACTCTTTTCAGAGGTGCCCAATGACAGGGCAAGGAGCATTGGGCACAAATTGGAACACAGGAAGTTCCACCTGAATATGAGGAAAAAGTTCTTTACTGTCAGGGTGTCAGAGCAGTGGCACAGGCTGTCCAGTGAGGTTGTGGGGTCTCCTTCTCTGGAAATATTCAAAACCCGCCTGGACGCGGTCTTGTGCCCCCTGCTGTGGGTGTGCCTGCTCAAGCAGGGGATTGGATGAGACAATCTCCAGAGGTCCCTTCCAACCCCTACCATTCTGTGATTCTGTGATTCTGTGACAACATCCAGGGATCACTGCCCCATGGCGCTAGGTGCTGTTCAAATACTATGCCATCAAGATGGAGTCTGTCCTTCACTTCCCATAGCCTACTTTGGACAAAACAGTCCTGTTTGCACGCATCCATACATTTTCCCGTCTGTAAAAAAAAAAAAAAAAAGTAAAAAAACCCAAACTCTCCATGATTTTTATTAGAGGCTTTTTGCAGTGCTACTCTCCCCACCGCATGAGCTAGACCCAGACTCATTCATCTGCAGGCCAGAAAATGCAAACACCTTGTGGTTATTACCACTTTGCACCAGATTCTTGCACTGACCTTGATGGGAAAACTCCTTAACCCAGTTACTAAATCCCCAAGTCATCTTGAAGCCAGAGAGTAACAGTTAATAAAGTGCTTGCCAAGTTTCACATCATTTTTAACTGACCTGTATTTTGACTTGTTACATGATTCTTAGTGTAAGAAAAACCCATGGGTAACACTCCTAATGCTGAGCACTGTGAGATGGCACTTGAGAATAAGGCTGAACTGTAGTTCTGCCCCTGATTTACACCTGTATAAGTTCAAAGAAAGGGGTGGGGGAGGAAGAAAGAAAGAGGGAAAGCTGGAGAAAAAGACAGAGAGAGACAGGAAGGAAGGAAGGAAGGAAGGAAGGAAGGAAGGAAGG
>WEKW01006987.1:153742-176916 GCA_013389905.1 Sula dactylatra
GGAAGGAAGGAAGGAAGGAAGGGAGGGAGGGAGGGAGGGAGGGAGGGAGGAAGGAAAGAGAATTAAGGACAAAAGGGTATTAAGAGAGGGAGGGAGGGAAGATTCAGCCTTTTCTGCAATAGGTTCATTGCATTTCTGAGTTCCTCAGATCAAGATCAGTTTAGGAGGCAGGGTGAGTTATGCATTTGTCATTGCGTGTGTAGCACAGAGGACACTGAACTTATTCCCCTTAGGGAACAAGGGACACATGGAATCACAGAATCACAGAATGGTTGAGGTTGGAAGGGACCTCTGGAGGTCATCTTGTCCAACCCCCTGCTCAAGCAGGGCCACTTAGAGCCACTTGACCAGGACCATGTCCAGACATGTTTTTAATATCTCCAAGGAAACTCAAACTTCCAAACTCACAAACTCCCTAGGCAACCTGTGCCAGTGCTCAGTCACCCTCACAATAAAAAAGTGTTTCCTGATGTTCAGAAGGAGCCTCTTGTGTTTTGGTTTGTGCCCATTGCCTCTTGGTCTGGCACTGGACACCATTGAATAAAGCCTGGATCAGTGCTCTTTGCAGCCTCCCTTTAGGTATCTGTATGAACCTTCTGTTCACCAGGTTGAGCTGTCCCAGCTGTCTCAGCCTTTTCTCATAGGAGAGATGTTCCATTCCCTTCATCATCTTCATGGCCCTTGAGGGACTCTCTCCAGCCTCTCTCTTACGGGGGACCCCAGAACTGGACACAGTACTCTAGGCGTGGCTTATCAGTGCTGAGTAGAAGGCACACCTCCAAACTCCCACCAACTAATGGCCTAGGCCTGAAGCCTTTCCTAGAAATGGTGTAACACAAATACTGGCATCAAGCTTTCACAGAACACATTTTGCACTTGCCTCTCAAAGCGTCTTTGCAGAGGAAGCCAGCATCCACCTCCCAGTTTGCCAAAGGGAAAAACAGCAAGGAAGTGATGTTCTCCAAATCAGTTGCAGAACAAGCTTTTGAAGACCGGATTTTTTCAGGTTCTACTAGACCACCTCATTTCCCCTGTGCTGGAAGGGCCCCAGGTGACAGAGCTTGTAAATCCTAATCAGATTGTAGCGTGTGCTTGAAGGTTTGCTGCCCAAGCCTACAGTCATTCCTATAAGCTCTTTGCACACAGGAGAGAACAGAAAATTTTAATGAATACAAGCAGAGGGGTTAGCACTGAAATACAAGCTTGCTCTCTGAAGACCCTTGGGTGAAAACTGCTATGGAAATGCATGTTATGATTGCTGTTACACTGTGGATCACCAACTGTGTCTATCCATAAGGAATGGTCTCTGGTTCAGGCTGTTTTTCCTCATGCTGGAAGGGAAGCATCCAAATAATCTGTGTTGAAAAGTGTTGCAGTTGGTAAACAGGTACATATGGGGAAGCCAACTCTGAAGATGCTGTCTGGAGAGTAAGAAGAGTAATTTTAAGTGTTTCAGTTAGTTAGAATCATCTGCATACATGCAAGAATAAGACCAGTCCTTAAATACTGACTCAAAGTACACTTTCTTATTTTTTATTAATATTTTGCCCAAGCTGAAATTTGCTCTCTGTGTCATATCTATGCTCTGCTCTTTACTCTTGGTGCAGTGGTGACAGCACTGCTAGTTTTGCACTTGCAGTGATACAATTGCAAATGCTGCTACCTGGCATTTCCATGCTTTCCATGCTCAGCTGAAATTACAACGTTGGAAAGACTGCGAAAAAGAAAGAAGAAGGTTGACAGCTCCTTAAAAGCCTTGTACAAATAGGACAGAGCGTAATGTCACACTGTTCCAAAATCAGTCACTTGGACTTGATTTGCAAGACTTGCAAGAACCTGCTTGTTGCCTGGGTTTTGCTGTGAAAGGTGGTTTGATATGGTACCTCTGGTTTTAACGTCCTGAGCAAAGCTGGGCAGATGCCATCAGTAAAAAACAGAAATGTTGCGGAGCTTAGCTTCATCTGGAGAGGAATTAGAGCTGAAGAAAAGAAATGTGTCTAAGGAGGATCTGGCTGCAGTATTTGCAACTGTAAATGCACATATACAGACATACAGGAAGAAAAAATACTTTCTGTGGCTGAATATGAGGCCACCAGTGAACCACACCCCAGTAGATTTCACAGGACCCTTGGTTTAGATATTTCCTTAAAAAAAAAGAGAAGTATAATTTTATTATTTCTCTCAAGGCTCTTGTTTGACCTTGTTCTTTAAATGGCCCCATTTAAATATCCAGGGATCTGAGATCTTCCCTATGAGAGCTTTGTGGCTGAGTACAGGCTGCTTCTCCCACCATTTAATCATGTGAGCATGAAGACTCATTTCACAAGGTGAGTGTCTGCAACATTAAACAAAACACCCTCTGGAAGTATCACCCTTCCTCTATCCACTAGAAAGTCCAGCTGTGGTGACTTAAGGAGAAACCACAGGTGAGGTGAACCCTACACTAAGTGACCCATCACAACACCATAATCTGAATTTGAGACCCCAGTTGCCTGCAGTGCAGTTGGTGCATGTTCCGACCTCTGAAGCTCTCCAAAGATCATCCCTTATCTGATACAGGAGGTGCTTTCATCTCCCTGCCCTGTGCAGAAGGGCAGCCAGGCATGGCTACTGCATGACAGAAGTGATGGCATGAGTTGGTCTTGTTATAAAAGCGGATGCTCTTGGTTGAATATGTTGCTCTTCCTCTGATATAAACTTTGGCTACTCCTATGGGATGCTTCCCTTGAAGAAGCTTGCAACCTTCCCTGTTTTTTTTACCTCCTGCTACTCAGCCTGCAGAAATGTCTAAACAGATTGTAGACAGCCAAGGGAGAGAGCTTCTAGCAATGAAGATGAGGAGATACTTGGGGTTGGATGGAGACGGAGATGGAAGAGTGAAACAGGAAAAACTTCTGCAGTGGTTTGGGAAACCCTTTTGACTGCTATTTTCCAAAGCAACTCCTGCAATGCTGCTAAATCCTGGGAAGCTTTGGAATCTGTCCAAGCATGGCTGAGAGAGAGACCAAAGTGAGCTGAGGAATGGTGATACCAGAGCAACAGAAAAATTTTAAAAGCATTTGAGTAGGAAACCCTCAGAGCTGGTACACATTCAACTAGGAGAAAAGACATCAGCAGGCAGTCAGGGTAACTACCTTCCCTTGCATAAAGGGATGTTATAATGTTGACCCAGATGAATTTCTCTGGCCCTGTAATGAGAATGGAAATAGATGTCCAGAGCACAACAGAGGAAGCATTAAATTGAGGGTGGCTAGATGCTAGAGGAAAGTTCATAAATTATCAGTGCCAAGTAACACAGAGCTGTCTACTGGCCCTGCAGGAGGACAGAAAGATGGTCCTGGGTTTGCTCAAAAGGAGGACAGTGGCCTCCTGGTCTGTGAGCAGCCCTGACTGGAAGGACCCTGAATCTATCCAGATCACCCACATGTCAGCAAGAAGCAACAGTCACCCTCTGCAGGACTCATCTCCCTTTAGGGTCTCTGCCAGAGGGCAGACAAGATCACCCCCTCATTTCTCAGAGTAGCAACTGCTGATTCAAAATTCAAATATTTTGCAGTCTCCCATGCTCTGCTTGTCAGTGTATAAACATGCCAGCCCTTAGCAGTGCTATGCAGCAGTAAATCATCTGTGTGGGAGAAGGCTGGGAGGGAGCACCAAACCTTGTGGGGCAGAGGTACATGTGGGCAACGAGGATTTTGCTTTACCTTAGCTGGAAATTAAAAATGCTCCCTGTCTCACTACCGCCTTCACTGCCTCGCAGGGACCTCTCTCCCCTCTGGGCTGCAGCCTCCCTGCTTGGGAAATACTGAGGTCCATAATTCACCTGTGTATCTTGCCATGCTAAATAAGCACTTCCAGAACCACACAGCAAATGGCTCTTGCTACATCTATGTCAGGAGCTGGAAGTGGGAGGCACAAAAAGAGTTGGGACCTTCAGGCAACTGTCTTCTTCATAGTTTGAGAGTGATTAAACTGCACATTTAATTGCTTTGATATATATTTGTTTTACATGAATGCAAGATCCAGCTAATCTAATTGGCTTATTTGCTGCAAAGTTGCTAACAATGGACCCTAAACTGTACATAAATGACCGTTAAATTATTAGGTATCGGAAAGATCTGCAATTGGATTCTGAATGTGAAATAAAATGAGGGCTCAGAGAGGCAATTATTATTTTTTATTTTTGTATTTTTTTAAGCAGCCTTATTATCTCTACAAGAGCCTTGCTCAGGAGACAAGCGTTCCCATTAGAAAATCAATAACAGAGCTGCTGTGATAGCAGCAGTAGCCTGTCTAGTTTCAATTAGTGCTTGGGAGAGGTTGATCCTCTTCCCTGAGCCTGTCGGTTGCTAACACCGGTAGAACTTTGTGCATATTTATTGTCCGGAGAAATCTGAACTCTTGGCAGTAAAAATTTGGGGATTGATGACTTTTTTCTTTTTTTTTTTCTTTTTTACTGACACCAGCTGGTGTTGCAGTGGGCCACAAAGACGCAGCTGATGGCTGCAGGCAGAGATGGTAAAAATTTGAGGTGGTTTGTCCTGGTCTATTATTGGCAATTGGGCAGCAGTAGTGATAGCATGGTCTGCAGGCAACCCCATCATTTTTTTGTCCCTGTTTTCTTGGACTACTGAAGATCCCTGAGACCATGAAAGACTTTAAAGGGTTTTATGGGAAATACATCAGTGAGGAGATGAGGGTTGTAGTCTGCTGCTCTCACAATTTCAGCAAGACCCCTGTTCATCTTGACTGAAGACTGAGTGATCTTTAAGATTTGTGGTCAGACTTTAAAATTAAATATTTATACAGTACCTAAAACACTGAAGACTTGATATGACATGGAAAGCTGGTTTCTGCAGTCAAAACATGGAGGAACCTGAGGTATTGTCATCAGTCTTGGTCACCATTTAGTTGACCAGCTCCATCTAATCTGCCTTCCTGGGCTCAGCTGAAGCTGGAAAGGGCTATCAGGAAGGTTAGAGTGGGAATGCACATTTGTGGACTATTTGGTAAGACCACACAACAAGCGGCAAAGGAAGAAGCAAGAAAACATCCCTCATGGGGACACAACATCAGCCAGATGTGTCACAGGCACCATTTTGTGGCACATAGATGTAAAATGTGTTCCTTTCCTTTCCTTTCCTTTCCTTTCCTTTCCTTTCCTTTCCTTTCCTTTCCTTTCCTTTCCTTTCCTTTCCTTTCCTTTCCTTTCCTTTCCTTTCCTTTCCTTTCCTTCTTGATAAGCTCTGCCAGTTTTCTAAGGCTGACTACCCTTCAGGGTACAAGTTTATCTCCTGTCCTTGGTCGCCTCTCACAGGTTGTCCCTCTGGGTATCCCTTATCCCAGCTCCACAGATGCAACCCTCAACTGGTCTGCACTACACCTATTCTCTCTCCGCAGTTTTATACTCAGATTTCTTCTTTGTTTCCCTCCCAAAAGACCTAGAAAGGGTATTGCAAGTGAAGGGCTCTATCCATGCTGCACAGGAAGATGAGATTTGCCTCCAAGTCAAGACTGCTTCTCACAGGTCAACCCTTCAGGTGTGCCACGGAGGATATCCCCAGTGGTGTCTGTGACCACCTCTGCTGGCTCACTTTGCAAAATTCATGGACAGTCAGGGCAGCCCTCAGAAAGATATGGAAACACTGCTCACCTGGCCTTTGCTCAGTAGAAAATGGGAAGATTTTGTACTCATAACAGGAGGAAACCTTTGTTTTTGTCAGCAAAATGAATAAACCCAGGTAGGAACAGATTGTCTGTGGGACATGCTGCCTTTTCAGGTGTCTCTTCTTGGCACTTTAAAGAAGAGATAAACCCAAGGCGGAACTGTACAGAAACAAGAAACAGTATATAAAGGGGAGGCAGGATCCATCTCACCTGCCTGACATGATACTGGCTACAGGCAGGGGTTTGGTCTCAACTGTTTCAAGAGCAACAAGGAGAGGTCAGCTCTTCCTGATCATGACACAACCCATACCAACACGGTAGGTGGTACCCTCTGGGAGAGGTCAGCTTCTTCACATTAACTAGAGAGGGTCCCCTGGTGAGTAGTTTTCATGAGATATCTAGTTTTTCAGATACTTAAAGTTCAGTAAAGAATTCCATGGTTGGTGGCTTATTCAAAACCTTGGCTCTTCACTTCTCTATGCATAAGAAAAATCAAAGTTTTCTCTCATTGTCATGTGTTACCACTTGGTTGTTGTTAATATGAAAGTTTCTTATCCTCCAGTGCCCCTCACCGAACAGATGTTTGTAAGAAAGGCGTACCAATATCCTTTCACAGAAAGTTTAAAAGTAGAGTTCTGACAAGATTAATTCCCTACTTCAGACAATGACTCCTCTATTAGAGATTCTTGAATACTTAATTATTAATCTACATTATTAATAAACACTGCAGGATTCATGGATTCACACTGGAATAATGCATACCCCTAAAGTTACAATGTGCCTGACAATTACAGAAATATACAATATTAGTTCAAGCATAGAAGTTAGCACTGAATTTACAACTGGGTGCATTTTGCAACCCACTAGAAGTTACTTTTCTCTGATTTTAGGCATTTTCAGAGCAAGGTTTCTGTACTACATCTTGCTCTCCTAGTGACTTAAAACTTAGAACCGTGACTGGGATGAGGAGACTGCTGTTCTGAAGTACAGGTCTGCATTTCCAGCTCCCCAGACACAGAGTTGCTTATTTTGAGACTTGCTATAAGCCAGTCAAAAATTTCCAGCTGAAAGTATTTTATTGGAAAAGGTAGATTCCAAACTGACAGAAACTCCATGTGAATTTTTGACAAGGAGGTTGAAATTTTTTCATCTACAGAAAAACAAATGAAGAAATGAAATCAAAATATTTCACTTTAATTTTCTCCTAAAAAAAGACACTTCCTTTTTATTTTTATTTTCTTTTAATTTGAACTGATGTTCCATTTAGATTTTTTTCTACTGTGTTAAGGAAACATTATAAAGCTTGAAAACAACATGAAGAAATTCATTGTGGATGGAAGACAACATTCATTTAAACTCAGATATGCTGGGCTTATTAGTCTGTTTGTTTTCCATTTTCAGTGAGCCGATATTTTTTTTTTTTTTAGTTTCATTGTAGATCTGCCTCCAACTTACTTATTTGCTTACCTTGCAGAATTGGCAGCAAAATGAAAAACCAGTTATTCCCACATCTCAGTTTAGCAAATAGCATGTCACTATCTGTGCCTAGGGGAGTCAGAAATAGCTCTAGGTCTCCAGATAACATTTTAATATAATTGAGAATAAGTATAATACATAATAGAAATAACAATAGAGCAATAATAACAATAGGACAGATTTAAGGAGTTGGGGATTAGTGGTGCTCACTGTGTTTTCCGCACTGGATGTGAATGAATGAAACCCCGACTCAATGCCTTTCTCAGTCAGCCTCTTCTTCTAAAATCTTCACCTTGGGTGAATATCCCGTTTCGCTTACTGCTCCCACCTTAATATATCTCTGCCTCTCTCAGACATAGCAGTGGTTGACCATGGAGTGTCCAGCACCACCCTTTGCTGAAGGCTGGTCTCCGATATCATTGTTGTCCCCAAATCTGGAGCAGAAACCATGAGCTGCTGCTCTTCCAGGAAAGCCAGAGGGAAGTTGCTCTGCCAGCCAAGTGAGGAGCAGCTGCTGCTGAGCTTGTCTCAGCTGAGGGATCTCAGTCCACTGTACCTGATTTGATGCACTGCAGATAATTTCCAATCTCAACTACTACTGGGTTGCAACAACCAGGTCATGGCTAATATGCAATAGACAGGGATGATCCTAATGTTGGAAGAGTTTCATCCACTGTCAGGCAAACAGGCAATATCCTACGTGTCTCTAAGTCTTGCAGAGACAGTGAATCATTTCTTGGTCTTCTACTGCATCATGACCATCAACTGATAGCCTCCTCAATTGAGCTGAACCTCTGAAGCACAGCCAGAGGAACCTTCTCCTCTGCGCTCAGCTACGCAAAGCCAGCTCAGCACCAGTGAAGACAGCTAAGCAGGAGGTCTGGATTTGCTTTCTACTAGAAAGAGCACAGTGTAATGCATCCTTCAGATGCATGCAGACATGCCCTTTGAACAATGCCTTTATATTCTGATTTTTGGGAATAGGAATACTCAGAACTGACTTTGTTGAAATCTACGCTGCAAATACATTAAATCTAGTTAGTGCTAGAGTCCGGGTTTGGATTTGAAGCAGGGTAGTGTGGTAGGCTGAACGTGCTTCTTCTGGAACGGTGCCTGCAGGAGTACGGCAGCACCTTCTGCAAACTCATTTGTTTATGCTACCACCCCTGACAAACAACAGCATCTTTACTTAACTGAAAAACAGATTCTATCACAACATCTATGCATGCTTCTCCCCAGTGAGAATAACAAGGGAGTTTAAGAGAAGTAACAATCTCCTTTTCCTCCTTCCCTGTGAGCAGGAGATGTAACTGGCTTAGTTTGATTTGGCTTTTCTTTTTTTTTTGGGGGGGGGGTTATTTTTGTGTTTCTTTTCTTTGAACAAGCAGCTAGAGATGGTTAGGACCAGAAGACCGACTGTTACCAGTCTTAGTCCCTTTTACATTAGTTAATTATGCAACTAACAGCTTGTTTCTAAACTTTGTGGTACAGGATCACACTTTTGCAGAGACTATTCCAACCCTCCCTGTCCTGAGTGCTGGTATTCTCAGCCTGGGAGAGGGAACCAGCTGTGGCCCTACCAGCGTGGGTTTGAACCAGCTTATCACTAACCAGTTTGGCATTTTCCCTGTGTTTTTCTGTGCTGGAGATATTTTCACTGGGTGCCCAATACTCTGCCTGTGTTTCACAGTTATATTTAGCTTGAAAGTATCTGACTCAACAGGTAAGAAAGATTCCTCTTTGCAGATATGCACTATTCTGATGAAGGGAGACACTGAAAATTGGTATAAAATCTATTGTTCCAAATTCTTGGGAAAACTGCTAAAAAAGCCAAACCAAAATAATATACTTTTGTGGCATAGTTCTGTGCTTATTTAAATTTCTTATGAGCTCAGGCTAATTTGGGTTGTCATCTTGTTTAGTGATCAGCCCTTCCTTTTAAAAGACAGTCCTACGCAATTAAATGCTACAGCCAGCAGTTCCTCCTTCTGCATAAGAAGGGCTGTGTGAGATATCAGCTCTCTGTAACCAGAAGGCTTCACACTTTATGTGCTGGAAGCCACATGCAGATACCCTTTTTAATAAGCACCGGTGAACTTACTCTTCATGGATTTGTCTAAATCTGTGTCAAGGGAGAGACATCCACACTGGAAAAGGGGGAAGGTGAACAAGTCTAAGACTAAACCAATCATCACCTCCCAGCTGTGTAGGGTCTATATGCCAATATGAGCATATTTGCCCAAAGGTAAGGTCATGCTCATGTGCACATGTGGGATCGTTGCTACTGCAAGGCCGTTGAAGTTGCCTGCAGATTGTGGGGTTTTTTTCTAGCTGTGCAGCACAGACAATCAGGTTTACACTGCAATATATGTCCTCTGAAGGCATAGGCCTCTTCTCTTCTGATTTCATCAACATCTTCATCAGTGACCAACAGCTCATGGCCAACGTTGCGCAGGCTCTGAGACTTCCTGGGGAAAGGCAGTAAACCCAGGAGACAAGTTATGTGTTGGTAAAATTGCGAGATATTATATGAATTTCTGTCACTCCTATGCCCTCCTTCGGCAGAGCTTCAGGGAAGGCAGAGCAGAAGGAGAACCATTGACTGGCTTCCACAATTAGTCATGCATGTAAAAATGTTACAATTGTGCAATTGGACCAAATATTTTAATGACACCAGGAAAGGCCTGGTGACTTCCAACAGTTTTCCGTGCAGCTTGAAGTAAAACAGATCACTAAGCAAAAAGAAACCAGATTCAGGGAAGGAACATGCAGCTGTATTGAGTAGGATGTTCTCAGTCTCTTCCAATTATTTCAAGTCATTCCTACACTCCTGTGAAGTTGCTGATTTTGTGAGTTTTAACATCCCTGGAGATCTTTATTCCCATTTCACCAATCCTTTTACAAGCTCCTGGGCTTTCTCTGGCAGGATTGCTTTGGAGTCAGTGATAAAGTCTGAAGGAGTTGAAGGAAAACTAGGGTGGTGCGTGGGACAAGACATCCAGACATGAGTGTGCCCATGTGCCTACACACCAGTAGTGCAGAAAACTAAGTCCATGCCTGCCAAAGAAAGGTATGTGAAATATTTGTGTGTCCCTTGATATAGGGCATATTTCTCAACCCCCTGCTCCAAATATACAAATAAAAGTGAAGTCTACTCTGCTTTCTCATGGCTCCAGCACCTCAGCATGGGCTTCAGCCTGTTCCCTTGATCCCAGATTTACATCAGCTGATCTGGTCCCCATCTTCAGGCACTCTCTGTAGTCCTGTGAGGCTTTTGTGTAGTGAGGAATGGGAAGACAGGGAAGGAAATTAGCAATATCTGACTGTAGATGTGGGTCTTGATGTAAAAGCACTCTTATTAGAAAGAAAACAAACAAACAAGCAAACCAACACAGTTCATAATATATTAAATGAGCCTCGAATAGCACAGCCTTCTTTGAAGGAAACATAGAAAGCAAATGTCACTTATGAAGAGGGAAAGGACAAATGCAATCAGCACATGTGCTTTTAGGTTGTGTTGCCAGGTCTGATCGAGGTGAGGCAGGATTGAGGATACGGCTGGTGCTGGAAATGGCCCCGGGGTCATCTGCTCCATCCCCACGCTTCTGGACCATGATTGTTCTCTCTGTCTTAATCTCCTTAGGCCCACGTTTTCCAAAGAAGATAAGCAGCTTTTCCCTGTATAAATGGCACATCAGTGGTTCTTATGTGCCTCTCATATTGCCTTCCAAATTCTCCAGCAGCCTCCAAAGGCTGCAGCTAAACCCAAAACACCTTTCTAACCAGAAGGGGAGATGATTTCCAGAGTCTGTGGACTCCCTTGGGTGGAGTGGGAAGTGCTGGGAGGAGGGTGAAGGTCTGAGTGCAAATGGTCTTGCTTTCCATTAAAGTACATAATAAAAATATTGAGTTAGGTTTCACTCAAACTGTAGCAGTTGCATTCATTTCTAGAAGTACAGCAGGCTACAAAACTTGAGGGCCATTCAAAATAAGAAGTAAAAGGGAAAAAGATAGAAAAAAACACACAATAGTTGCATTGCTTTTATATTTTGAGCTTAATATTACTTGACTGTGTCCCTTAAGCTTATTTAAACATTTAATTTTGTTCCCTTGTTCTGTCCCCAGGTACATATGGATTTCACAGAGGTTTATGTTTAACAGGACAGAAGAAAGTTTCTCATAATTGAAACAGGCTTTATGCACGAGTCACAATGTTATGTTGAACACTCAGAGGGAGAAAAACATGTTCTTTCTGTCTGAAGTGACTTATTTTCAGATTAAAGGAAACAGCTGTGAGAAGGGAAAAAATCTTCCCTAGAAGAGCACCAACAACAAAACAGTTGCTGAACTCTGTTCAAAGGGAATAATCTTAAAATTTTTGGATGGTAATACAGAGAAAACAAAGAAGGACTCATGTAACATCATGGCATGTTTCTGGGGAAGAGGAAGGTAGAAAATTCAGTCGTAATAATTCTCACAATTGTTTATGGTCAAAGTGAGCCTGGAAAAGTCTGGGTTCAGTTGCCTCCTCTGCTACAGAATTCCCATATGTCTGGGGTAAAGCATTTATTCACCATGTGCTGCCATTCTCCCTTGCCAGTGTGGGATGTAGGAATTGCCTTGCTCTAGAGAGGTGGTGTGGGACTGAAGAATTCAGCTGCTGTGGCGCTGCTGATAAAACAGGGTACTGCCAAATGCAAACAGCCGATCTCTGAAATGAAAGCCTTAGAAAAATCAATGAGGGGAGCGGGCAAATTCTAAAATAGCATGTTGCCATCAGAAAGTAAAATAGATCACAGGTCACTGCATTTAGAAATAGCATTTCACCTGCAGAAGTTTTGAACTTTGCCAGAAGCCTCTGCAGAGTATTTATGAGCACATGTCGCATCGAGGAGTGAATCGTACGCTGGTATTGAATGGCTCAACAGCCAGGCTTGTTCCAACTGATCTCAGTGATTTACAGCAGGAGGCAGTGATAAGCTGTCTAATAAATGGCTTCTCCATTTTCATAAACAGACGTGTCCCAGCATACATTATAATTGCACCTGAGGAAAAAACCCAAACTCAAAGGTTACAGGGCTGAGTTTGGGTGAATGCTTTATTTAGTCTTAAGGCAATTTTTTTTTTATTCCCTTATTCAGGATTAATCCCACCTTCTGTTGAAGGACTTCCAAGGCCAGTTCAATAAGCTACACATAATGGGATCAGCCTAGTATTACAGCATATAGAAGTTATGCTTAGGTCAAATAAGGTATACAGTTATGGGCTCAGCCTTTGATTTCAGCATGTGTTCTACATGCTTGGGTCAAATACAGCTATGGGAAAACCACAGATTTTCATTCATGTGAGCATAAAAGGAACAGATCCTAAAAGGTGCTGAGCACTTTCCAACTCCATTAGTTTCTGTGGTAGCCTAGAAACACTTGGTCTTGCAAGAATTAGACCTGGGAGACAATTTGAATTGCTTGAATCTTCAAAATGAGGCGGGAACACACCGTTGTGTGAACATCTGGAGGGGTATTTTGCATATCTTTTCTGGCATTAGTGAAAAGCTGACTTGGATCCTTATGTGTAAACCAACTGAGACGTAGTCCCTGGGTGCTGGGAACATGGGGGCAAGAAGGTGACCTACAGGTTTGGTCATTTTCTAGCTGGGATTATTTAGAAGTGACTGTTGGAGATGCCACCTTTTAGCGGGCTCATTGCTATGGGGAATTTTAAATGTGGAAGGAGGGAGTGTTCCTGCAGGAGACTTTTTTTTCTCCATTTCAAAGGGTTTTTTATTTAACTTCAGGTGTAAGCGTCATTAATTCTGCTGCAAGGGTGGAGAACATGTGGGTTTACCCCAGCCCTCAGAGGCATTAGCGGATCTGATGCAAAACCAGTACTCGTAGTCAGGAAGCTTAGGAGGTTTTTTTACACTAAACTTCAATTAATAAAGTCCCTTTCCTATATAACTTTATATATAACTATATAACTTTATATATAACTATATAACTATGTAACTTTGATACACCAAATGCCCAGCAGGAAGAGAAAGAAACTTGAGACAAATTGTGTATTTCTTCAGTATGGTTCTTTGCTCTCCTTTTGGGCTAGAAGGGTCAGTTCATTGTCATTAGACCTCAGTTTGTGGAAGTGTTTTACTATAAGGAGAAAAAGAGCGTTGGTATTTTTGTGAAAAAACCCCAAACGTTATTACTCTAAAGTTATTTTGAATTTTGAAAGCCAACCTAGTGATATTAAAGCAATAGCAAAACAGAAATACAAGTTGAAATAAAATAAAGTATTCTGTCCGGCTTGAATTAAATTCACATGCTATGCTTAACTGCTGGTTTGTGAAAGTGATCCTGGGATTCTGAGTTTATTTCAGGTTTTTGTGACAGCCAGCTGAGATATCTTAAACTTTTTTCCAGTATGGAAAATTGTTTTCTTGTTCAGCTCTCTAAATATCATCCCTGTGAAAGGGGATAGGCAATCCTGTACAACACAGAGGTATTTTACATTTCAAGCTCCGTTTGCCAGTACTCAGGCAAGGAGGCTTTTCTTGCTGTGTACTTCCACTTTCTCCATTGATTTAAGAGTTCTCATTCTGAGTGCGTTGTAACTACAAGGAAATGAAATTCTCTCGCTTTCTGCTAAAATAAGGAGATTTACTTGGGGAAACAACTCCGTAAATACTACATACTGCCATCTATAGCTCTGCTTGGGAAACACATACGCAAGGCGAGCCCTGCAAATGAATCTGCTTTTACACCATTAAAGAAACCTTTTGTGCTAACCAAGGTTTTAAAAAAGTGGCTAGCAGTTTCCAACAGCTATTGTGGGAAAAGATGCTGTAATTATTATTACCGTTGCTATTTTTAGGTGGTGTTCATCATTTTCTCTCTTGTGAATACAGTTTCCAAACAAGGATAAGGAAGAGCTGAGAACTTATTAGAGACATTCCCTTTTTGTGACCATTTGTGATGCTCCGGTTTTGACTTCACTGGCAATAACGTCACTCTGTGCCCCACTGTAATGCAGGCAGATGCAACGCAGCTCCCTCTAGGACAAACATCTTCAATGTTTTAACAGCTTCCTACTTGTTAAAATTATCTCTTTTTTTTTTCCCCGCCCTGAAAGTACGTTTTGCTTTTATTCTCAGACTACTGGTTCTTAGCCTCTGGTTCATGGATCTCCAACAGCTTTTGGCCTTGCCATAGAAGTCTGCAGAAGATGACTCTGCAATGTCTTACCAAGCTCTCCGTGGACACCTGGGAACTGCAAACACAAGAAGTCTGGAAAGCAAACCCCAAGACTGGGACAGCAGTGGGAAGTGGGTGCCAATTCACAGAACCATGGGGGAGGTCAGGAAAAGGAAGATTTACATTTCTCACTGAAGTGTCCTGGGTTATTTAGGGTGTCTCATTCATCCCTGTGGGTCTGGAAGGAGGGGGGATTTTGCAGAATAAGGGTCAAGTTGGGGCGAAAAAACTTTCACACATAATGATTTGGCCCTTTCCTCTCCCCCAGTCCATGCAAAGGGAAGGTCTCTCTGAAGCTCGACCCTTGGCGAGCTGGGTTGTTGTGTCCCTCCATCTCTTACCATCCACACTCAAATCCCCAGAGTCAAAGGGGGCTACATTCAGAGCCCAACATCTCTGTTGGGTGGTGGGGGACAATGGCTGGAGACCAGGGCTGGAAAGGAAGGGCTGGGGAGGTCTCTTTCCCTCCATACTCCGGTCAAGAGTGGTGTGTAAAGCTCCTGTGATCCCCGCAACAGTGTGTGTGCCGGCGGAATGGACACGTGGAGGAGGTGTGGGGAAGGGAGGAAAGGGGGCTGGAGCCAACTGAATTAGTGTGGCCAGTGTGGAGTGGGAAGGCAGCAGGAGAACTTCACCGTCATCTCCTCCCCACCCCTCCGCTTCCTAGGCAGGGAGGGGGGAAGAGGAAAGATCAGGATCAGTGCAAAGCTCTGGGGAAGAAGAGAGGTGCTGTGAATGTCTAGACTTGGGGCTCCATCACTCCTTCCTGCTGCCAGACCCAGCATCACAAATGCTTTCAGAGGGGGGGTTCTGTCCTCTCCGCTGATGATGCAAGAACTTTGGGTCCCTGGTGATGGCTTGGCTTCCTCACCAACAGTGCAGTCACTCATCTAAGCTCCAGCCACCACCACTGGCCATGACCATGTACACGCTGGTGCTTGTTCCCCTCATTAGGAGTCCTCTTTTGGGCTCCATGTAGTTGTCCCCTGGCCCTGGTGTGAAAAGCAGGCTGGTTAGGGGAGAGGACTGGAGTTAGGATTTTCGACGCGGCCACTTGGGAAGCTGCGACTGCTCCCTTGCCTCACTTTACAACTCTATAAAATGGTTTTAATGCTAAATTCCTGGTTTAGGAGAAGTCTCTCAGCACGTTGTCCAAGAATGGAGGTGCAAAGGCACTCCTTGAACACAGACAATTTTTTCACTTAATAAATACAGCCCATGTGAGGAGGGATAGGAGTTTTCTCTCTAACACTTAGGAGAGGCTGTGATTGTTGGATATGACATGTGATGATGTGAGCATTAACACTCCTGAGCAGCCCCTGCCAGCAGAAACCACAGCTGGTAACAGGAATGAAAATTCATTAAAAAAAATTCAAAAAAATCAACAACAACAACAACAAAAGTGAAGTAGAAACCACAAGCCAGCAGTCATGTGAGAGAAAGGCATGGGAAAATCCCTTTCAAGCCCTGTGTCCAGCTGAGTTATTCCATGTCACCCTTTGGCAGAAGGATGTGGCTGGCTGGAAATTGGAAATTTTCAAGCAGGTCTTTAGCCAGACACAATGCAAGGTGTTATAAATGTAAACACAGTGGTATCTGTTGCTGGAGGGGAATTAAACATTACTTACAAGCTGTCCTGCTTTGCAGTTATCCTCTTCAAACAGATCCTCTGGGAAGCTCAGACATTCCCTTTTTTTTCCTTGCTATCCTCCTTTTCAACTCTGATGGCTGGGGCTGCCACTAGCAGGAGGGGACTCTTCCAACAATCTGGGCTCAGTTTCTCCACATTGCAACTATGCTTCCAGCAGATTTTAGGGGCAGCTGGGACCAGAAGCCTAAACCAGCTCAGAACAACTACCAGCCCAAACAGCCTATTTCCATCACTATTAGGTGCTTCAAAAGAAGATGCAGAGATTGGGCAGATAGGAAATGTTTTGCTCTCTATTTCATGTCTCCCTCATGTACTTTGTAGTCAGAGACCAGCTGAGGCCCCTGAATTGTGCAGCTTATTCCTTCTCCCAAAATCACTTTGCAGATTCCCAGGGATGCTGCATTTAACCATAGATATTCCCCATCCCATTTTGATCTTGACCAGTTTTGCTTCTGACAACAAGAGGCATTTTCTGTGCAATAAGCATGGTCTAAATTCAAAGTGGGTTTAAGGATAGAGGGATTGCTTATCTGTATTGAGTTTGCTGTTTTCCTTTGTCAGAGACGGGCAGAGTTACAGCTGGATCCAACTCATGCCTTGCCATCTGCAAAGCCCAGACAGAAAACAGACCATGGGCAAAGGCAACAAAATTCTGGAGGAGAGGAGAGCAATTGTTGCCTCTTTCTTGTGTTTTTGCACAGCAAAGCCAGTGTTTGTCATAAAACTCACCCAGTACCACCCCAAGAAGTGTTACGGGTGGGTTGGCCTTATTAGCACCACCATGGTGGTCTGGGGATGGTGTGTCCCAGAAGCTGCTGTGTCTTGTAACCTCTGTTTTTGTTAGCCTTGTCTGCTTCTCTTTCCTAGGGCAATGACACTGGAAGGTCCTGATGGCACCTATATCTTCTCTGAGTAACCTCAGGTGTTACTAAGGTTACTGGTGGGACAGGGGTTGCCAGTTTGGGTTGAGCTCGGGCCTTTTGGTTATATCTGCATAGTTTCAAGCAAAATGGGACTGAGATCTCTGTTGCAGGGCTTTCTGTATCATAAATAAACTGTACTGTGCTAGGGCTGGCCAGCAAGGTCCATACGTGGGGAGCAGGGGGGACAACCACCAACACAAAAGTGTCTTTACATCTCAGTGTGCCCCAGTGCTGTAGGCTCAGTGATTCGCTTCAGAAGCACCTTTGGCAACTATGGAGACTGGCAAGGGGAAAAACCCTGTTAATGCAACTTCTCTGTCCTTTTCCATGTCATGGCTCTTCATCCAGGCCTGCTCTCCAACGTGATACTCCCCTTTTTGCTTGAGGACCCAAGGGCTGCCCTTCTTCACCATGTGAGTGGACCAGGATGGAAAATGACCTAAAGACTGGTCAAATCAGTTTATTTAGATGTAGATTGGTATATAATAGGCCATTCTCCCCAGGGATTACATGTTTTGGTTATGTTGGCAGGATGGAAGGAAGGGTATATATCTCCCCAAACTCAGACTTTAAGAGACCTGATGTGCTGAGAGCAACTCTTGCTCTGCAAATGGACTTCTTTGCCCTCAGAGGTATCCTGCAGCAGTAAGTTTCACAGATCCCTGTGCATTATGGTACAGTTATTTCCTTTTAATCACTTCACAGATGTACAAAACCAAAGAGACCACCTAAGTTATTGCATTTGGTTACCTAAGCCAATCGCACAGACCAACGCCTCACATGCTCTGTTCACTGTTGCAGCTCGCCCTGGTTCTTCCTGGAAGGGACACAGTGATAAACGGGGAGATCAGACCTCTCTTCTCTGTGTTTTTAAGGCATGAGTCTGTTAAAGGTGCTGGCTTGTTAAATAAGGTTCTGGGGATTCAAGGACTTCTCTACCTAGGACTGCATAGAAATGGGTGACAGTAAAACTTTTCATTGCATCAAGCCCAGTTCTCCCACAAAGATATTTCCGTCATGCCCTGTTGCAGCAGTGGGGGTTGGAAATGGGTTTAATTTTGTCTGTGGCACTTTCTGATACTGATTTCTTGTGCTGAGCTTCTTTGCCCTACAACACAGGAGAGATCTTGGCTGCACCTTGCTCTGCCTGACTTCCCCAACCCCAGGGCAGGAAGGTGAGTGCTCCCCCCTTCTCCCACCACCCAAAAGCATAGCAGAGCTGTCCCATGGGACTCACAGGGGCAGGCCCTGCTGCTTTGCATGGTCTCCTTTTGCCAAGAATCCTGTAATTCCACCAAAGCGCTCCGCTCTCCTGCTTGCACCTGCGAGGGCTGGAGAAAGAGAAGCTGGAGAAAGAGAAGCAGAGAAGAAATCCCTGGGGGACTTGGAGGAGCAGAGAAGCCTTCTCGAAGGAAAACAAACCAGCCACACAAACTCCAGAAAGGCTGGAGAGAGAAAGGGAGAGATTTCCATTCGGAGCATGCACGGTGCTAATCCAGCATAGCCGCCTGTCGGCTAAAAACAAGCATTTCAGGCCCCAGCTGCCCCTTTGCTCCAGTCCCTGCTTAACTGGAGATGTCAGGGATGCCTTTGGCCAGCAGTGCTGCAGTGCTGGCTGGGGACAAGGAGAGGCTGGTTCGCCGCGCTCCACCACAGCCAGGGCATGCTGTTCAGCTCTCACAGATGAACAATTTTCTCCCTTTTCCCCTTTCCCCAGAAGTTTTTTGGGGTAAAAGAGGTTCAGAGGTGTGGAAATGGGGGTAAAAGGGCTGGATGCGGTGAAGGGAAGGGTGTAAAGGGGAAGAAGGCCAAGGGAAGGGGATGGAGGTGCCCTGGAGAGTCCCTGGGGGGAGGAAAGGGGTGCTCCTCACCTTCCTTGAGGCAGAGGGGTAGAGGGTAAGGGTAGCTGGGATTTTTAGCTTTGCCCTTTGGGGCAGGTCTGTGCCCCCCTATTGATGGGGGGCAGCATCCCCGAGCAGGGAGGGAGGTGATTTCGTCAGGGAGAGGGGCTGGTTTCCTCCTCGTGGAGTAGAAAGGGTTAAAGACAAGGGGCAGGTCCTGAAGTCCGGCAGGATGCTGAAGTCCCCCTGCTCTCCCCCCCCTTCTCCAGCCTTATATCTCTTCCCTCCGTCCCCTTCCCGCACCCCCCTCTCTGCTCAGCAGGCTCCTCATTACCAGGGGACCTTCCCCGGGCTGTAAACCCGGAGGCAGCACCTTTACCCCAAAGCTGCTGGGATGCAGCACGTACCTTTTACCCCAGCCCATGTCCTCCTCCTCCATCTGCTCAAACTCTCCCTTCCCCTCCCCGTTCTCCTGCCACCCCGGGGTATTGCATTGGTGTGCTACCCCCCCACGCCCCAATATATGTGTCGGTTGACGGAGCAAGGAGTTGGGGGGGATGCTAGGAAAGAGGTATAAAATATAAAATAAGAAAGGGTTAATTGCTGTTGCTGTCTCCTGCCTGGGCAAACCGTGTGCCCTGGTGCAAAGCCACCGCCAAGCCGGGGGGGGCTCAGGGAGCTCCTGCCCCCGTCGGCCTGCCGGGGACAGGGGGACAGGGGTCCTCGCCGTCCCGTCCCGTCCTCCGTCCCCCTCCCCAGGCTGTCAGCTCCGGGGAGCAGCCCCTTCTCCCTCCCGGCACCCAGGGAGCGGCGAGCCTTGTCCCTGCGCATCCCTCTGCGGGCGACCGGCACATCCCGCGCTGAACCCCCGCAGGTCTGGGTTGGTTTTTTTTGGGGGGGGGGTGGGGGGGTGGGGNCGCTGCCCGGCCACCAACGCACTCCGGCTCTCGCTGGCTCCTCTGCTCCATCCATCCATCCATCCATCCATCCATCCATCCATCCATCCATCCATCCTTCCTTCCTCTCCTCCTATAGGCTAGCGGAGCATGCCTGATGCGATACCGTGGCAGTTAGGGTCCTTGCCTATAGCTGCCTGTTTTACAAAGCTCCGATCCGTGCGTGTGCGTGTGTATGTGTGTGTGCATTTTATTCCTCCCTCCTATCCCTCCCTCCCTCCCTCCCTCTCTCTCTCTCTCACTCTAATGTGTGATCTGGAAAGCTTATAAAAGCCTGATGTAATCCTTAATGCAGCCCCTGGCTACAAAGACTGGATCTAGTTTCACAGAGAGAGATTCAGAAACAGAATTTAAAAAAAAAAAAGAAAGAAAAAAGTGGGGGGAGAAGAGAGAGAAAGAAAGAAAAGCAGACGAGTGGATTTTAAACAAACATATCTTTCTGAAGAAGACCATTCTTGCTCTTTGCTGCTGGGAAAGCTACTCTGAACCCTGCTGTATATTTTTTTTTAAAGGAGAAGACTTGATTGTCTGCTTGGATCTAATGATTTACTGGCTTTCAACTGCATTTTTCCCCTCTCCTAAGGATTCTTCAAAAAATGGCTTAATTATTTTCAGCTTTTCTCTTCCACCTGCCTGTCTGCAGAGACACCAAAGGTTCTCCCTTCCTCTCCCTCCCCACCCCCATTTCATTTAGGATTTTTTTCCCCTTTTCTGTTTAATATATACATATATATATATATAAAAGTGTGTATGTATATATATATGTAGAGCCAAGAGTGGAGGGAGTGGAGGGGGAGAGACCTCTGCCATCCTTTTGGACTTCACACGCTGCCCAATGTTGGGCTGGTTACCCCTGGATATGTTGCTGGTTTCCATTTGGAATTTGACAAAGGGAAGAAGGAGGATATAAAACCTGGGGAGCTCTGCAAGGTAAGGGGCTCCCGGCCAGCCTTCCTTCTTCCTCGGAGGGGAGGGAGAGGGGGGACAGGACTTCTCTGGGCTGAGCTTTGCCTTGAGTGCGGGGGGGTCTCTCTCAATCCCCAGGGGAGGCAGGGATGGGAGCAGCAGCGGGCACACACTCCTCTGTTTTTGCCCCTGGAAACAGCACCCGGAGGATGTTTTCATCCCCTCCGCTCTGCAGTTTGGACTGATAGAGCATAATCGCTCCCTGCCATGGGAAGTTTTAACTTTTGTGCATGCAAGTCCTGTGGGCAAACATCAAGCGGCGGTGGAAAATATTGATGTCTGCAGGATGCAAAGGGGGAAATGCATTCGTGTCCTGGGGATAGGAGCTGGAGACTGGGTTGTTCCTGGGGGAAAAGGCAGCCAGGAGAGGGAAGGGGAGTGGGGGATCGTGATGGGAGAGCTGCAGAGCCAGCCAGGGCTGAACTGCAAAGTGCTGCGAAGCCGTGGTGCCTTCACGGGCAGCCCTGGGGTCCGGGACTCCTCAGCCTGCAACATTGGCAAACAAAGTCTCAGAGGGATAGGCAGCTGCCTGCCCTGGGCATGAAACTGCCTCCATCCCAGCTCCTTGCCTTCCTTCTTTCCCTTGGAGAGTTTGGGGAGGGAGGGGGTGTCTTTCCTTGCTTGCTTTGCGGCTCGCGTGGCAGCTTCCCAGGGCTGGAGGCAATGGCTGGGGAGGCGATGAACTCCTAATGCTCCCTCCTGATGCCGTTTATCAGCACTTTGCTTCTCATCGTAGGAGAAAATTAGCCTTTAGTCTGTGTAGAGATCAGACTATGGCACAGACACACCGACACGCAAACACACACACTGCTCCTGGAGCTGGGCTCCGGGGGGATGCTGGCACCCAGGCATGGCTTAGCCTTTCTTTGAGGGGGGGGGTGGGTGGCGAGAGAAGGAGTCTCCATCAGGGATGCGTAATTACAAAGCATCTTGTTCTGAATCACCCTGTGTGGGAATGAATCGCAAAATTTGTCTCTCCCTCTTCCCCCACCACCCCCTTCCCTTTCACGGCCTGACATTCGCTGATGGAGGGTGGCTGTTGATGCATCTTCAGACTTTCGCAGAGAGGTAATTCAGCCATGGCTCTGCCAAGGCTGGAAAGAAAAGTGGGATGGAGGAGAGCAGGTAGGGGTTTCGAAGGGACTTTTTAGCTTGGTTGTGCCCTGGTCCTGGCTGAGAGAAGTCATCAGTCCTCAGCAATTGAAGGCACGGGTTGCAGATCAACTCTGCAAGGTACCTTTGGTTGTGACTCACACTCGTGTCCCTGATCCTGCCCTGGCCAAGGAAACAACCCGTGTCAATCAGTTGCACAGAGAGGAGGTGGTGGGAAGGGGAGTATCAAGGCAAGGTCAAAGGGATGGAGGGTAAAAAAACCCTCCCCCCTCATCCCTGACCACCCCATCCCTTTGGAGCTGGGGCTTTCCAGGGCTCAGGCTCAACCCAGCTCCAGCACTGGGTCTGCTGAGCGCCAGGGCCAGCTGACAGCTGATGGCTGAGGGAGGAGAGGGAGGGGAAGGGGGGGGGGGGAGTGAGGAAGAGCGAAGCTACTTCGACAGATGCCAAAACCTGCCTGTACGGCAGAGCGAAAATTGCAGCGCCTCGAAAGCCAGTGCTCCCTGGGAGGGTGCCGGAGGGTGGTCAGGGTGCAGAGTGCACCTCCCTGGCCCCTTTACCTGTTGATTAGCTATAGGTGCGCTCTCGCCTGGCCATGCAAAAACCTATAGAAAGCCAGAAGGGACGAGCCCCAGGCACTCTGCGGAGTTGACTGGCGACCTCCACCGCGTAGCAGGGAGGACTGTGTATCAATGATGATGACTCTGCTTTGGCTGGTGCTGAAATATCTGTATTATCTATTATCAGCTGGGAGACGAGGCTGGAGGCTTCGCAGAGCTGGGATCTCATCCAAAGCCCAGGCTGCTAAAGGAAACAAACAACTCCCCATGCATATTAAGTGGGTCCCTAATTAATTAATGACTCATTAACCTGGGTCCTGCAGTCGTTACTGTGTCTAAGATCTCACTGAGGAAGAGGAGGGAGGTCACAGGGCAGAGCAGGGGAGATTTTTGCCCTCGGAGGGTGCTGAGGAATTGCACCAGCCGCACTGCCAGGGGACAGGGTGGCCACGGGGCTGAGCCAGGCAGGGGCCGGGGAACAGGCAGGGGGCTGAGCAGGCAGGATGTGCTGCCTGGTGGGTCTCAGCTGCAGCAGAGGGGCATGGGGAGCGCAGGGGTGCCGGGGAGGGGGAACCAGGGGACCCCCATGCTCCTCTCCTTGTGTGGTGTCAGGGTGCAGCATCCCTTCTGCTGTGGTGGGTGAAGGGGAAGGCCAGGCAGAGGCAGGGCAGGGGCAGAGGCAGGGCAGGAGCAGGGCTCCTGGCCCTTTCCATAGCACTTGGGATGGCGTTGCAGAGCCCTAAGCGAAGGGATAGGGGCTTGGAGCCCCCCCCC
>WEKW01006987.1:177213-365862 GCA_013389905.1 Sula dactylatra
CTGCTTTGCCACCCCAGGGAGAGCTGCATTGCCCTCCGCCCCGCAGGCACTCTGAGGTGGTCTGGGACACTCACACAGAGCCCTCCCTCCCTTGCAGCACCCCCTGCCCTCTCCCTACATAGCCCCCTTTTGCAAGGACCCCAAACTTAGTGACACCCCCCAACACACACACTCCTTCCTTCCCATAGCATCGGGGTCGTCCCCGCTGCATCTCCGGGCGGGAGAGGCTGGGAAAAGAGTGGGGGACATCTCAGCCTTGTGTCAGGGTCCCCCCCCAAGCTCTCCCAGCCCCGGCAGTTTGTGGGAGCGGGGTTGGGGGGCGGCCGGGGCTTGCTGCGGACGGCGGGGAGGTGGCGCTCGCAGNTCGCTCGCAATAAGGGCTACCTCGCATCCGAAACACAAAAACCCCGCGGGGTTTATTCCCCACTCTGCGACCATCACATTCCCACGGGCTTTTTACCCCACACCCCCCCCAATATTTTTTTACCATACTCCCCCGCATGTTTTATCCGCCCCACTTCTCCCCTGTCTCAGCATCCTTGTGAAAGAAGAGGCTATTTGGGCTGCCACGGGCTCTCCCTGGGAGTCCAAGTGGGATGTGCAGCTTTGCTTGCTCCCATGCCCAGGAGCAGGGGAGCAGCCCCCAGCCCCAAGGGCTTGCTCCCTACAAGTAGGGAATGGGATGCCCAAGCGCTCTGCTCCTGGAAGTCAGCCCAGAGTATCATCCAGAAAGGATTGTGCCCCATCATTGCTCCTGGGGAGGAAAATGATGGAGGGGCTTCCCGTGTGGCTGCAGATGGCTTTTCTTTCCCCCTTTTTTGGGGAGGGAGAGGGGGAAGCAGTGTAATCACAGATCCAAATTCACCTTCTCCCATAGCTCAAGTGTAGGAAATCCCCTGTCATCGATACCTGTTGCAGGGTGTCAGCTTGGCTCATTAATTAGCTCCAGGAAACCTGAGCTGGTAAACAAATGAGTCAAAGCTTTTCCCTGGGCCTGATCCTGGGTTTGCGGCATGCTGATTGCCACCTTTCTAGGATAGGTGCAAAGAGAGGAGTATTTTCTTCAAGATGGATGACAGGCTGTCTCTGTAACTAGCTCACCTCCTCCCCTTGGAGAAAATTCACATCCCCAAGCGACCCTTCAAAGGGAAGGGAGCTGGCACCTGGCCTGGAGGTTTGCAGAAGACTTTCTCGGTGTCGCAGCACATATCGGAACAGCTCGGTGTGGCTGCAGGCAAGGCGCAGGGGTCTCTGACACATCCCAGCTCTCAGCATGCACAGGATGCTCCTTCTCATGGCTCCTTCCCCAGATTCCCTGGGCTTTCCACTTGCCTGGGGTTTGCAGAAGGTGCTGGGATAAAAGAGGGCAGGAGGGGGATGTTTCTGCTTGGGTGAAACCGGACTAATGCATAGGTAACCTGCTGATGGGGGTTGATGCCCATCCTTATATTTGGGTGGGCTGGGGATTTGGGGGTCTGAAGCATGGGAAGAAAGGGGCTGGGGCACAGTTCTCTCAGCCAAGGTGGGGATAAGGATCTTTTTCTTCGCATCTCAGTTGCTTTGAACCACACCTCTGCCAGGGAAAACAATATTTCAGTGTCCCACCTTCACTGGAGAGGCAGGAGTCCCTGTTGATTTGAGATGCACTCTTTTTCTTTAGATTCATGCATGGCCCCCTCAGGTCCCAAATCCACAGGGGACCAGCCCTCTAAGTCCCAAATCACCGTGACAGGGAGCTGTGGCAACCCTCTTTTCTCCAGGTCAGGGCCACCACAGATGTCAACCTTGCCTTTAGCATCCTCCAGCTTCCCAGTACAGGAGGTCCCATCTGCTGTGTAACCCTTCTTAATGCTCCTGCTGCCCAATAGGCAATTCTTCCACAGCACCACACCATCCCCAACCCAGTCCTGGTGGTATTTTATTAGAGTGTAAGAAACCACCAACTGGAAGCCAAACTTCTCTCTTGAAGAGCAATCTGGCAGGACAATCCATGTGGAAAGCGTACATCCCTTCCTCTTACATACACTCCCTGTGATAGCTGGTTCTTTAATATGGTTTGCAGCACGCTGAGGCTACAAAACACAAGCACACGTTAAAAATAAAAAAAAAGGAAAATGAGCAGTAGTTGAAGTCCCTTCAGAACATCCATTCGTCGTCACAGCTTGGGCTTAGAAATTCCTCATGGTGCCTCTTGGAGCAAGGGTTTTGTATTAGTCTGATTATGCTGAGATAATCTGTCATGCTGCTCCAGGAAGCTCTTAGGGCCGGGGAAAAAAAAAGAAAAAAAAAGAAAATATTTTAAATCAGAGGGCTGCTAGATTGGTGACTGTCTCACAGAGACACACATCACTGCCCCCTTTATGAAAATTTAAATTGGTTACCTCTATCAGAAAATGAGAGAAGATTTGCTGATTTTAATTTGTTGTAGTGAATCACCCCCTGCCAATGTTATCAAAATCAAACTAGGGACGGTTTCCTACTTTCCCTCTCCTACTCCCTCTGCATTTTGTCTGAAATACCCCTACATAAAACATAGATCAAGAAGTGACCAGCTGATGATAAATGAGCTATTGAAACTGCAAGCTCTGCTGTGTTTGGTGTCATGCCTTATCTCTGGGACAAGGGGGACTGGGGAAAGCAAATCATATCTGGAAGAAGAATGAACAGAGACCTCGTTAGGAAATCTAGACTTTCTATTAGTTTGGAATATTTTGAGGTAAAAATTGAAGCAGATGGCTGTAAACTTATGTGGTGCACTCTGTGTTAGCCTAAGTGCATGTATGAAGTACTTAAAGTATGAAAAATCCTCTGCCCAGTGAGCGTCAGAGTTTTTAGGGGGGTGGTTTACTCCAGGTCGAGCTGCTGCTTGCTGACTCGATTTGGCCTGAGAGAAGGACAGAGGAACCCTGCATATATTTGGGACACCATTTTGTGCATGCCATATGCATGCACCAGTATATATTATTGCCAACTCCTTTTCTGAACATCTAGTTTTGGTCAGAGGCGGGCCTTGTGATACCTCAGCCTACGGTTTCAGCATTCCCACCTGCACGCTCACCTTGTCTCCTGCCTGTTATCAGGCTAGCTTTGCTAGATGGAGATGTTTCCTCAGTTTTTGATCTCAGTTGGCCTATAGCAAAGTCCTTGCTGCTTGCAAAATGGCTCTTTTCTGTCCTCTCTCTGCCAGATATTAGGACTATCCCGTTCCTGGCAGGCCTACCTATTCCATATTCATTGAGAGTTAACACAGATCTCTCTCTAAATGCTTTCAGGATAGGAGTCATCACGATTTCCATGCTAGAAGAGATGTGGAGCCGAAACAATTTGCCTCTGTCCCATTTGTGCTGCTGTCTCCTTGTGGACCTCTCAGCTGATCATTTAAATCTAGAGCTCCACAAGCCACTGGAAGTTTGGTCTACCCAACACAAAACCCCATGGCTTGATTTCAAAAGCTGCTGTAGTGCAATCCCCCCTAAGGGCTAAGGGTGTTGTAGGGCTGATCCCACCCAATGTCAAACCATGTGTTCAGGTCACAGTTGTTTTAGATATTGGTCCTTCTGCACTTTGGTGTTTTCATCCGTAAAATGGAGACGCCTGACTTCCTCCTTCCCAATGGGGCTCTGCGCCAGCCATTCAAGTGGACTTGATCAAAAAACAATTCCTTTGGGATTCTGAGATGACAGACACCAGCCAAACATCAGGCATGAATTATTCTTCCTGTTCTTTGACTGCGAATGCGTGTCCGCCCTTAAACATTCCTCCTGACTAATGTTTTCTTGTCCTTTGTCCATCCTTATTTTCTTGATGCCTTTCTAGAACTGAGGCTCTGGAAGTATGCAGGTCTCCTGTACCTGCCTTCGGTTCTCTCTGGATTAAACACATGCTTTTTCAGGAGACCTTCCGTAACCGTAACACTTTGTCTTGTAAAGTGATCCTTTGCATAGTCCAGCCCGCTTTGATATGCAAGTAGATTAAGCCTGGGGTAGGAGGCTGGTTTATACGCTGTGTTGTTTAGCAGCAATCTAACAATGGCTATCTTCTCGAAACAAATATCTGCTGGTTCCTGCAAATGAAAGTCGATACACCTTCAGAAGGAAATTTGTCCCGATGGGGTCTTTTGTATTGAAAGCCCTGTTGGTAGATTTATTCATTGTGCAGGTTCGTTCCCTTAACAAGTCAGTTATTCATTGGCCATCGCTTGAGGGTGTGTGGAATTTATGGTCATAGTCCTGTAATCAGATATTTTGTTATAGAGGGCTTTGCCACTGTGGAAGGTTTGAATAAATCAGAATGCAGCAAAAATTGATCCTCTCACAATCTATTTCTGGACTCAGCTCCCACTTTAAGAGTATTTTCCCCTTCTCGAACCACGCTACTAAAGCCTTTGCATGTTTGTGCTCTGGTCAGCTCTACCAAAGCTACGCATTAGTGCCCATGCACAGACATACGCACACACTTATGCATGTTTTCTGAGCATGATTTTTGTTCTGACCACGCTTTAAGTACACACTGTTTCCATTTCCCAGACAAAAAAAAAAAAAAAAGGGGGTTTCTCTATCACCTGACTTAAGCATCTGGAAGTTGGAAAACACTGCTTGAAAAATGCTTTAATCAAATGCCAGTGAAGAAAGGGAAATCTGATTTTGAGTAGCTGCACTGATGCCTTAAGTACTAAAGAGCTTGGCCTGCTAATCTCCATTTCTCAGATGTTGTCCTACAGTCTGATCAGCCCAACTGAGCTGAAACAAAGGTTAATTGCTAACAAAAACCTCCTCACCTTTGTTCGTACAAAGAAAGGGACAAGGGTGAGCACCTTGCTTTTTGGAGCTTAGTGCAAGCTCACCATATGCAGGCAGTGGTAAGGGACTTTGGTGCTTGCATGTGTCCCAAGAATATCTGTGGGAGTACAATTACAGCAAAGCCTATGATTTTTACGGCAGAAATCAGGGATGGGAGGAGAGAAAAAAATTCTGTAACCTAGCAGCCTGTATCACTGCTGTCTGTTAGGTCGTTGGTGATGTTAAATGTGTAAATGACAGTGAGCCTCTCCCCTGTGAGCAGGGCTGAACTGCCTTTGCACCTGCACTTGGGATGGAGCTTGGCTTAGTCAATGGTCTGACATGATGCTCACCTTGAAAGTGTTCCTCCGGGCAGAGCATCTTTCTTGGGAAACTCTGATGGCTCTAGGGATGGGTTTAGATTTAGGAAGAGTGTGTGACAAAGGGCATTTAGTGCCTGGTCTGCTCTGGTGAGTGCAGCCACTTGTAGCCGCTAACACTTGCAGGTTCAGCCATGAGGGCAAGTGGAGGAATAAGTAAATAGCAAATGTACATTTGCTGCGTATTCTGAACGCTTAAAAAAATAACATGAACAATATTAAATATTGTCTGTCCTGTGTGACTTGCTGGCTCCTGCCAGCTTGGGGTTTTTAGATACGTTAATAGCGATAGCAATGCTGTGGGGACTTCCAGATTCTCCAGATGGAGATGATTCTGCTACCAGCAGGAGAGATGGTGACAGTCAGAAGTGCAGCAAGGCTGGGAGGGCACAGGGGAAGCCAGGAGAGATCCCAGCAAAATGCCAGTTAGCTGTCAGATCCAGTTAAGTAGGATGCATGGAAATATCAGGAAGGCATCCTTTGCTGTGAGAGTTATCATGCTTGTATATGTACCCAAGGCATCCCTCAGGGACTGGACAACTGCCTGTCTGTGGGCAGTGTCTGCAGGCATGGAAATACCACTGGAAGGAGAGGTTTTGCTAGCAAGCCCCTAGATGGGGTAATGTCAATCCAGAGCCTGGCCCTCTACCAAGACTGAGGAAAATGGGGGGTGGGTTGGATGAAGTTATTTCCATATGTCCCTTCCAACTTCAAGCATCTGTGATTCTGTGAAGATGGGACATGAGTGTTGCAGGGTTTGATGCCTCCACTAGACATAACTGCCCTCAGGAGCTGCTCTGTGGCCTCTATATGGTGAGCAGAAGGCCTGCAGGGTATTTCAACGTGTGCTGGGAAAAGCACTTGCAGGATGTATTCCAGGGTGGGACTGTATGACAGCACCCTTTGGGCTTGGTATCTCAGAGGGGAGGAAACATGATGGGGACTGAGGTCTGTGGGCTGAAATCTAAGGGTGCTGAGGTGTTTTGAGTGAGAGCACAACCTTCTGTGAGACAGCCTTACTACCCTTCGAGAAGGAGAGACTGCCTTTGCCCTGTATTGGGACAGAGCCCTGTATTGATGCCTTGATGACTTTATCCCACTTTTCTAGACAAGGATCGTCTTAGTAAGTCCATACCCCTTCATCTCTCTGGAGCCGTACACTGATTTTATTTTGGCTGGGCTGTGGCCAGTGGCAATGCTACAGCATCTTTGATCAGAAATGTGAACACACATTGCCCTAAGATGTGATTCTTAGCATGTTTTACTTCTCTTACTGAAGCAAGTAATTGCCTTGTTGTGAATAGCCTCCTCTGATTTCTGGGCGAAGCTGAGCATTCAGGCTTGCTCTAGAGCTGAGAGGACATCTCTGGGATGTGGAAAGAGGGGATCCTCCACCACAAGCTGTGATACCTCCTTCGTCCTGGTTCTGTGCACTAACAACATCAGGTATGATGTGGATTGTAGTGCCAGGGACAAGGAAGGTGGCTGGTAAAGCTGGCTGGGATTCCTACTAGCTCCCAGCACGTGCAAGGACTATTTCATGAGTTGGAGCTGGCCTTAAAAGGTTCAAGGAACTGAACTTTATCTTTTCTATCTTGAATAGATATCAGATCTGTTTTCAGAGGAGTTCACCTCAGTGGTTTCCATTTTGTGCGGTGAGGGGAATGTGGGACAAAGCAGTGATTTTTCTCACCTCCCTTCCTCGCCCAAAAGGGTGGTTGGATCTAAATAGGACGTGACTCTTCACAGTCCTGGAGCTGGGTCACAAGAGTGTGCTTGTGTGCAGGTGACAGTGCTGGGGAGTGATAGGAAAGCTGGTGCTAAATACAACTGCCATGCACAACTGAATACGTCAATGCTCCACACCAGACATGGCTGCCTTTCACGTGGACTGAAAAATCTTCCTGTAACTTCCTGTACTCATAAATGCAGTTATGAAGTGCAAAGCGCACAGCATGCCGTAGCGATGCGGTTATTAAAACCCAGCCTCCCACCTCAAATTACAGCCCAAATGCTGTGTTTGTTTCCAACTCAATGCTGGCCCTCTGAGTTTTTCATTTAGTGGTAAGCCCTTTCGAAGTTGCTGTTGATTGCAGAGCAGACAGCATAATCTCCCTGTGGAAGTTATTTGTAGCTGGGGAGGAGGAGTGGGGGGAAAGAAATCGATCACCCTAGTGCAAATGCCAGAAATGGGGTGGAGAATTAATGATGCTGCTCAGCCGTACTTTCCATTCAGTGGCCCATCCTGCCACTCAGATGTCCTTTTCTGAAAGTGGTGGTCTGATTGCTACAACTCCTTAGACAGTCAGAGAAGGAGTAATTGGAAGGAGGGTTCAGCTGTGCAAATTGGCTTCTAGTCTGGAAGGTGACTTCAGCAGTGTAATTGTTCTGTCCAACCACCAAGCCCTCATCAAATACTGGCAGCTGGGGCTCTGCCTATACCCTTATTTTCTCTGTTCTTGCAGCAACAAGCCTGGCTGTTTCCTGGGTCATAAATGGGGCAAATCACTTAAAGTCACTGTGTTTTATTCCTTCCCAAATTATTGGCCAATACTGTCTGCTGTCTCTGAACTTTTCTTGATGATCTCTTTTAGGCTCTCGACACTTGATCACCATGAGTTTTGCAGCATTGAATATGAGCATGGCCAATGTAGAGCTCCTGAGCACAGAGGCAGCTGATTGGCCTAGGACTTGAATTAGGTGGAAAGTGAACCATTGGCAGGGGTGAGGTCAATGTCAGGTGGTCTTGGGATCTTGCTTCACCTCCAGCTCATCCCTAACCCTCTGTGAAGCTCCTGGAGAGCTTTTGCCATCTCTTAACTATGAATTTCTTTCCACCTTTTCCTACACACTCTCAGTCTCAGGAGAATTTGGATTGGGGGTTCTTGAGGTTAGGGAAGTTAGTCCTCTTTGCTACAATGGGATCTGACTCTTAGTTGCTGCCTTCTGGTATTACTATGGCAGAAACAGGAAGAGCTCTAGGTTGCCAAATATCTGGTATGCAAGTAGCTGAATTTTCTCTGTGAAAATCCAACTACAGTTTCAAAGCTTGAAATTATTTGGGTTTTTTTTCTTTCTTTCTTTCTTTGGATATGACTTTTGCTGGTGAGTCTTGTCTTCCAGATGTTCTTGACTTGATCCATCGCAGGTTCTGCATTTGCCGAACATTAGCCATGAATAACTTTGAAATGGTAACAGCACAAGGCCTGGCATTTTTGCACTGGTGTGATAGGCAGGCAGAACTGGGAGGTGGAGGGCATCAGCCCAGACCAGCCCAGTGCACCAGCTGCTGATTAATGGCTTTTTCCCTTTACTTCATAAAATCTGTAGCAGACTGCAAAAGTGGTTGAGGCTAAATAAAACATTAACAATTCTTTCCCTTGAAGAAGAAAAGCTCTAACCACTAAATTTTCAAGTTGAGGGAATAGTGAGGAAGCCTAGGTAAAAACAATGCTGTTGTTAGCACCGTGGTGGCTAGTAGAGGCTCTGACTGAGGCTGAGCATTGTTGTGCTCTGTAAAACCAACTTTTTTACAATCTCTTTCCTTCTTATTCCAGGAGTGCAGGTGGGTTTCACCTGGGCATCATCAGTTTCTTTTTCTTCTAGTTAATCCTTGTAAGTACTTTGCTGTGCCAGCATCTCTAGTGTGTGTGTGGGTCTGAATCCCTACAGATCTGCAGTCAGTGAAATATCACATCAAATGTAAATCAACGCTAAGTGCCAGGGTTTGTTCTTTGACTAAGTGGCACAGTGCAACTTGTTGCCACAGAACTAAGTTCTCTCTGTCTCCTCACCTGCAGCTTAGGCTTGATCATATGGTTTATCAGTAATAGTCCCTGGTCCATGCTGTCCCCTGGATAGTGCTTGGTATTGCCTTGGTAACAATTATGTAGTATGGATGGCCGTCAGACAGTTCTTAAGCCCAGGCTCTTTCCCTGTGCAGTTCAACAGTATAGTTGCAGACAAAAATGCCACTATCAAGCCAAATAATAATAAATAATGTGTTGCACTGTGGAGCATGGCATCTCAGATGAGTTTCCATCAGAGCGTTGGCCTATCTGGGCTGCACTCCTGAATCCACTCTTGCCGTTTGATGGAGGCTCGTGGCTCACAGGGCAACCAGAGTCCAGTGCACACATAGAAGAGATAGACAGACCTGGCAGCACTTTTTTTGTCCAAGCTTCAGTGACTTTCAATAGCTGGGAAGGATCTTGGCTCCTCCTTTGCACCACTTCTCAGTAGTAATGAGGAAACACACCACTGACTTCCCTGAGCATCTGTTTCATCCGTGGCATGGGGGAAGTGATTTTCTTCACTTCTGTACTGATTGGAAGTCGAACAGCCTTCAATCCTGTGTTGATTATGTTCCTTGGAGCATTGAGTCTCCTGCAGGCTCTGAGAGACTATATACATGAATGCCAACCTGCAACCCAGCAGAGTCTGCAAAACCATATTTTCTTGTGAGACAAAGCCTGATAATTTCTGGCCATTCAAAAGCATTCAGGAACATCCCAAATTGTGTCCTCTGGGCTGGATTCCAATGTCAAGTCTTTTGTATTTCAGACTCTCCTGTATGATTATTGGGGCAGGAGGATAGAGTCACTGCATGATCAATCAAGGACATTCCACTCCCCTTTTCTTGGCCACTATGGCATTTTGCTGAACCCCAGGGTACTTTCTAATCCTTTCCCCATCTTGCACTGTAGTTAAGGCCCAGGAAACTAAACAGGGGTCTGACAGAGATCCAAAAACTGCCCTGCATTTGTGCAGATGCTTTAATTTTTAGAACACACCCTGACGTGTATTCAGCCCTGCTCAGGCAGCACTCTCGCATCCTAAGCCCAGCCACAGTTAGGATTACAGCCTGGCCAGGGACTGTTCCCAGCAGGGCCATGGGTCACCCTTTTCTGGCAGGGAGAAGGGTGAAACCCTCAGCCATACAGTTGCCCTGTGTTAATTGTAAACCAAGCAGCAGCACATGGGCTGAGCTGCGTGGAGATGCCTAGCTGGGGGCTCCTCTCTGTACTATAACATTGCACTGCAACAATCAGCCACTTTTACAGCTCCATAGATCACTGGATAAAAACCACATTTAATTCTATGGTAAGGTCACTTTTTAGTTAAAAGGGACAGAATGGATTTAATTTATAAGCCTCTCCAACTTTATGGCTTACATTTAGAGTTATATCTATTATGTAGTGCCAAACACGTATTATAAAAATTGATTCCCCCTTTCTCCTCCCTAGATTTGCTGTGTCAGGCGGATTCTGATTACCCTCCTGTTTGCTTCAAGCCAACAGATAGACTGAGGTAGATCTAAACGTCGAGGGTGACATCCGTGACTGCAAAGTGCAAGTTTATAGGGAATGGAACTGGCACAGATCTATTCCTGGGTGGGTGGGAAAGAACATGTTTTCTACCAACCTACCACAATACAGGATAGGAGGACAGGGCTGCAGTCTGCAGGGGAAAGTGCAAGTCAAAGTGACTGCAAGGTGCAAGGGATCAAGAGGTTAGCAGATGTTACTATCTTTGTGTGAGTCCTTTCATGGTAATGTGACATAGACACAGCCTCTAAATTCAACAGCAAATTTCAGGCAAATGAAATAAAGTCCAGAGGAGGTCTGGGAGAAGAATCTTTATTATTTTTCTTCCAGGAGAGCTTTTAAACATTTCCAAGGGTCTTAATGGTGGTGAGAATGAGGGATGGAGACAGACCATTGACGGGAAGAGAGGGAATGGGGTGATAACAAAAGGAAGTTAACCAAATTTATCACCTAATCATCACTCCCAGCATCTCAATAGCTGGTGCTCCAGCCACACCTTGGCCTTATTTGATTTAAGTGGTCTCTCTGCAGAACAATGAACATCAGAGAGCAGGAGGCAAGGAAAGTCAGCACTTGCAAGGTCAGAAGGAATCATTATAATCTTGTGTTTGAATTCCTTGGACAGGGATGGTAGGTTCATCCCATGATGACTGCACAGATATTGTGACTTGTGATAGGAATCAAATGAACCTGTTATAGAGATGCCATGCCTTGATTTAGAGGCTTCCAAGTGGTGATGAATGTTATAGCATGTTATACAAGTGAGGGAGATTTGAGACAGGGTTCTGAAAGGAATAGGAAGCCTGGCTCCTCTTTGGAGCATCTCTATATCATAGCCTACGCACCAGGAGGGCAGCAAAGCAGGGATCTGCCTCCCTTTCTTGCAGCTGTGTTTCTCAAGCAACTGTTTTCTATCTCTGTGATTAAGTTGTGCTCATAAAATTCAGAGCAAACACTCTAGACAAGCTGTTAGCTGCCCTTCAAAGTTGAGGAGGGAAGTGAACTGCATTTGCTTATATACAGTCCTGGCCATGCTTGACTGAGTGACTGCAGTAAAACTGGAACTATAAATAAAACACATGCGCCTGTGTCCACTATGGTAACCTCCTGGGAAGATGTCATTTGCCTCAGGACTTCAGTGAAATATCCATATTTTCAGCCTCTATTTATATTAATTATGGGGTTTTTAGTGAGTTGTTGGGGTTTTTTTAATTTTTATTTTTATTTAGTGCAATGAGAACAAGGTACTACAAGACACCCAGTCTAAAATAGCAACATGAATAAGGTGTTAAGGGACACTTGGACCAAAATAGCAGGCAGTGGTGAGGAACAAGAACAGTGCCAGGCAGGGATGAGGAAGGACTGTACATTCATTGAATGGGATTACACTGTGGCAGCAGCGGCTGTTCCTCTCATGGGCTTGAGGCACTCTTCTCCAAAAGCTGTGTCCGTGCTGGGTTTAACTGTGAATTGCATAATCTTGTTGGAGTATTGCATGGGCCTGAATGGAAAGATCTATGGCTTGTGTTGTTCATCTTTGCTCACCCAGTTATGAAGCATGGCCAAAATAAAAAATCTGAAAATTGTGGAAGTGGGCCCCTTCAAGTCTTGAGTTGCCTAGAAATCTTTTTTATTTTTTTAAATCTGGATTTTGAACTGTGGTCAGCCTCTCCAGCTTGTTTCAGCAATGACAGCTGGGATTTTGTTTTAATTACTACTTGTATATATATTTTTAATATTATCTGTCTTTTATAATTGCAAAACTCAAGGAACTCTGATTTCACAGAAGAATACCAAGTATTACGAGACCTGCCACAGAGGTATCAGAATCTGAGGCCACAGGTATGTCCAAAAGGACCAGGAGATTACCAAACAGTAATAAAGACAGAATACAGTGTCTGTGGGGAGTGAAATATTTGCCTCTGCATCTTTTCTTTTGGTCTCCAAGGAGCTCTGTCTCTCTAACGGCAGCGTCTTAGAAACTGAAAGGAGCAGTTCACAGAGAATGAAGGTCTCTGGCACTGTAGCCACATCTATCAGCATCCTGGCTGGAAAGGGCATGTCCTTTAGGTTCATTGTGCATGTGGAGATAGAGGGTCTTATTCTGAGAAACCTAAACTTAAATTTGCCTAAAATCAGACAACTGAAATGCACCAACAGGAACTTTGAACTTGAAGGTGAGATTTAAACATGGGATAGAGGTTGAAAGGCACACCTACATGAAGAAAGATCAAAGAACCTTGCCCCTCTGTGCTGGAGAGGGTAACGATGGCAGGAAGCATGTGAAGGTGTGACTGAGGGGAAGAGGCATCATAGGATAATATAGTGGGAGAGGATTAAGTGTTCCTGTATCCAGAGTGACTGTTTCTCTGGATTCAGATTTGCCCATGCGCAGAGGTTTCTGCCATCTTAAAAGGGGCAGGAAATGGTTCAGCAAGTCTCTTTCATCTCTCCCGGCTACCATCACCTTGCCATCAGAAGGAAAGTAAGGCAGGAGGGAAGTAAGTGCATGAAAAAGAGGTTTCTATCCCCAGTACCATGGTGCTCAACAACCCCCAGAGGTTTACTAGGAGTCTAAGGCTCAGAGAAAGAGGAGGAGAACTCCGAGATAGCTTAGTAAGGATGGAGTAGGGCTGCTGGGCTTGGACCCCCTGGTTTGAATATGACCTGGCTTGTTAACGTCATGTTATATCTTATCAGGATGAGGTTGCTCTCTGGAATTTGCCCTGGACCCCTAAAATATCTGTATCCTTGAGGATAAAGCACTAGAGATAGAAGATTTTGAAGTAAAAATGAGTATGCAGTGAAAGGAGTCTCTCCTGCCTGCAGAAGGTAGCTGTCAGGTCTATAGGTTGTCACATGTGTCCTTGAGCTATTGGGGACTTTAAGGTTAGACCAGAAAATTCTCACCTTGTTGCTGATGACTAACCAAACACCTGAGAGAAAACAGCAAGGAGGCATCTCACGGGGTACAGAAACACACATGCAAAGGACCCCTCTTGCGCTCAGCTCTGTAGATGGAGGCTACAGATGTGTGAAGATGTTTCCATCTCTCTGCATTAAATGTAGGAGGACAGAACTAGAAGGCCACTTTCCGAAGCTAGCTGCCTTCCTGGTGAACTCCAGCTCAATGGTAGGAAGGAGATTGCCTTGTTACTCATATATGATTGACTGTCGAGGACAATAATTTTTATGGTGGCTAGAAACCTCAACATGGGTATATTTTTTTGCTGAATCAAGCCTGTTTATTCTCGTGGCATCACTGCCCTTTAGTTTGAAGAGTCTTTCTTCCCCTCCTGCTTCCTTCTCAGCATTTAAATATAACATTTTAATCTTCGGTTCACCTTCCTTTTGCAAGGACAAATATGCCAGTATCTTCTGATAAGTTTTATGTTCTTCTAGTCATCTGAGTGATCTTTCTCTGCAACTCTGTCTCATTGTGAATTCATCTTTCTTAAATCTGAGCACAAAAAAGGATACAGTATTTAGATATGGTCGAAGATAGTGTCTTCCCTATATTTGGTAATCTGGAAATATCTCCCCCAGTGCATCCTAGATTGACATGTTGCCTTTTTCACAGCCATGTTGTTTGTACTCAGCTTGTATATTCATCCTCTGTTTTTCTTCTGCTCCGTAAGAGTCACTTTACTCTTACAGTTTTAGCTTAGGAACGTCCCCATTATCTAAATGTGACAGTATTACTCTTATGCTACACCTGGGGAAACAGAGGCAGAGGCAAAAAAAGTGACTTGACCTTCACGAAGGAGGTTGTAAGCCTCGCCAAACACATTGTTAAGGAGAGAAGCTCTTCAGGCTTCAATGCCAGGCTGCTGTGGACATCAAGGCTTTGTCCTGTTGTCACTGCCCTCCAACATTGACGAAGTCTAGGTTCAAATGCCTCCCCGTGGGCAGAGACTGCCTCTACCAGGCGGGCATTATTATAAGGAGACTGGTTGTTTTTCCTGCTCCTCAGCTTATATCCCCCCCTCCCTTCTTTGCCAGGCTAGGGATGAATGGGAAGAGAGAGGCTCTGAGTGGTCTCTGTTCTCCAACGCCAGTCGCTGCTGAATTTCAAATAACTCCCCAAACAAAACCCAAACAAGCAGACCCTTGTGTTCCTCTATCTCCTCTCTCTTTGGCCTTAGTCACCAGGCTTGGCAGCACTGCTGCTCTTCTGTGGCTCGTCACATGCAAGGCAGGGAGGATGGGCTGCTTTTTCGTTCTTCTTTTCCCTCAGGGGTCCTGAACAACAGAGCCCTTTGCCTTGTTTGCTTTGCTGGGGCAGGAGGGAGCAGGGCTAGAGGAAGAAGGAGGGTGGTATAACCCCCCTTGGCAGGGCTTTTGGTCAGCAGCAAGGTGAAGGTTGGTATCTTCAGAAAAGTGACTGCCAACCTTGTCTCCTGCCTCCCTCGTGCTGATGGTGTCTGGTCTCCTCCTTGTAGAGGGCAATGGGAAGGTGCTGGCTGCTCAGAGGTGGAGGGAGAGGAAAAGGTGCTGTCCAATGCCTGAGGACAGAGGGTTCCTTGTGTACCATGGGATTTGCCAGCTGGCAGGGGAGTGCCAGCTTCAAAAAATTCATCAATGCAACTGGCTCAGCTTTTGTCTTAAATGCAGGTAGCAGTGAAAAAGGGACCAGCAGGACAAACCCACCTGGGAGCTGTGGTTTGGCTAGGGTGTTCATCTTGAGACATCTGGGGTGGACGCTGTTCTCCTGGCACTGGTGTGCACGGTGGAGTGGGGAGGACAGGAGAGGGGAGGAGAAAAGCACAGTTCCTCTGATCACCTCTGCACCACTGCTCTCTGAAGTGGTCTGCGGCACGGCAGTCACGGAGAGAAACCAGGCCAATTCATATGATCTGAGCAGAAGGTTTTTTAGGGGTCTTAAGACCCCTAAACTCACTCCAGTTGTGATCCAAGATGGGACTTGAACTCTTTCAACCTGCAGGGAGAAGGGTCTCTCTGGACAGAATGGTGCGGTCAAAGCTATTGCAGCCTGGGGCAGCTCCTTATGACCTATTAATTTTCAGCAAGCCAAGCCTGATAGACTGGGACCATGTAGTTTGTTTTCTGCAAAAAAAGAAAAAAAAATGGGGGGGGGGAGATTTAGCACCATTTCTTTATCTTGTGTCTTAGACCAGAAAAGCCCTCTGTGCAAAATTCACTCAAGATGCACTGTGAGTATTTGGCAGCATATTGCGGTGTTGTTCACTCTGCTGTGCTCAGGCACAGGTCTCAATTCAGCCCAGCTTTTACTGGATGAGAGGGGCAGCTCATCCTGGCAGCCCGCTTGGCGTGCACTGACTTTAAATGGCAGGACATGACCCCTTGCTTGTGATAAGGGATATTAACTCTACCTAAATAGGGCAAAAGAGACCCGAAGTTTATGGAAAGCCTGTTCTACTGGTCTGAGTAAAAGCCAGCCAGTTTCTGCCTGTGATCTATTGACCAGAAAGAGAAAATCGTTAATAGCCATAGATTGTCTATCTGGAAGAGCTTAAGTGATAGCTGGTGCCTTTGCAATCTCACAGGATGGGTCAGGAGAACGGAAGCTGACTCTGTCTTGTAGATAAATACATCTTCCTTCGCATCACTACTGCTTTTTTATGGGAAAAACAGCATCCAAGATATTTTTGTTGTTGCTAGTCACCACTGCTGAATGGCTTATGGGACTGTCAGAATATACACAAGTAAGGCATAATTGTGGGGTTTGTGCTAAATCCAGGTTTCTGGGCTAAGCACAGAAATCCTTAGGTGAGATTCAACGGCCTCGTTCTGCCTGAGGACAAACTACATGAACTTAAATGTCTCTTCTGGCATTATATATATAAAAATATATATTTAAAAAAGCCCAAAATGCAAGACGTTTTATAAAGAATGACCTACACCTAGTACCATCCCAGTGTTTCCCTCGAGATGAAGATATGATCCTGAAAAACTCCTTGAGAATGATGCTTTGTACAAGTTGATTTTTGCATCTGTTGCTATGTATCCAGCACTGATTTGCTGGGCTGAGCTCGTGCCTCTGACTGTGTGATGCTCCTCTGCTTCTGAAAGGGTTTGGCTTTTTCCAGTTATACTCAATACTCTGGTTTTGAAAGGAGCTCCTATTAATATATCTTCTTATATATTCCTACAGATGATCTTTATAGCTGACTATATATATGAAATAGGGAACAACTCCAACTGGGAGTGGTATGTGAGGAGTCTTTTACTGCTAGGCAACCACTTCAGATCCAAGGCTGCAAATTGTTACTCAGTCTATGACAGCTCTCAACCCCTGAGCTCTTCTGCTGAAACTGGGAAACAAGAGGCATTTTGAAATGAAGATGAATCTAACTTGTTCCAGAAACAAAGTTCAAATCTTTTCAACGTGGATGCTCTCGAAACTGATTGGGGAAAAATAACGGATAAGAGTAGTTAGAATTACTAAATAATAATAATAATAATAATAAAACCAACAGATACAGCAACAAAAACAACCACCCAAGTTAGGTTAGTCTCTTTTCTTTCTTTGGGAAAAGATTTTGAATTTCTGTGAACAAATTTGTTAGTTCATAACAGCTTATGTCAGAACAAATTTTTAGCCAGTGATTTTTGCCGAGCTCTCTTTGACGGCTATGTATTAATGATCCCTTCAGTTGAATTCTATATTAAACTACATTTGATAAAATATAGATCATGAATCATGGTCATTTCACCCATAGAGTGGTTTAGGTGAGTCGTTATATAACAAGTACAGGCAGTTTTCCAAGCTTTTTTTTAAAAAATGAGACAAATTGGTTGTATACTAACACTTCCAGATTCAGATATAGGGATTTCTGAAGTCTTATTTCAGCCTTGGGTGCATGTGTGTGTATGTCTCTCTCCACCTATGTGCTATACACATATACATACTTTTAATTCTGTTCCTTTTGTCGGTAGCTGATCAGAGCAGAAAGATGACAAGTGCTGAAGAGTTGTTAACAAATAAGGTATTTTTTCACCCTGTCTCAGGCCCAATGGTCCTGGAGAAGCTCTCTATGGAGAACTAAATCTTTAACTGATGTCTTTGAGGGTCTTGCTCCTCTCTGATGACCCCCTGAACTGCTGAGACGTTGAGAATCCTCAGCCTCTATCCAAGCCTTGTCACCAGAGGGAGGCAAATGGCCACCTTGTGAAATGAAATAGTTAACCTACAGCTCTTTCGATGATGAACATTTTTCCAATTGTTTCACTAATCATCAAAGTATTAATGAGTAATCAACAATATAAGCTACCAGCAGCAAAGAAGGGAACCCCTCCTACCCCCATTCCAGTCTCACCAGATTTATGAAATCTGGAGATTCTCCATCTGTAGAAAGAGATTGATAAGAAAAAATATCAGAAGGTGGTCAGAGGCAAATGGCTGGGATAATAAGGAATTTGGAAGATTTACAGAACATGTTGTTGAAGGCTGCATGAAAATCAATTTCTGAAAATGGCGTATGAAAAAACTTCTTAGATTTTAAAAAAAATTATAAAGGTGTAGTAAGGCACAAGCTGCAGAGCTGCTGGAATAGCAACAGCATTTGCCATGCAAATCACTGCACTTGGAAAAGTAGATTCTTTTTCACTACAGTGACTTTTCCATTACCTAAAGCTCAAAAATTAAAAACTATATGCTTTTATCCTAAACAGCCTTACTGCTAAAGCTGAATGTGTGAAGATTAAAAGCACTGCTTAAAGGTTACTTACGTTTCTAATTACTATTTGTCATTAATGGCCAATCAGAGTGTGAAGAATGTCTTGGTATCTTTTCCTCCCACGACATGTACTAGTGAGTCCCACTGGCTTCTTACTCCTATGAAGGATTTGCCTTCTATCCGTCTTAAATAACTACCTTTCTAATTTCCTGGAGTATCAGCCAGAGAGGTTGAAGTTCTGTGCATTCCTTTTCTTCTCAGTGTGCATTTGTGATACTTAGCATTTTTCTGTGTTTTAGGAAAACCAGATAAACATAAAAAATCTTGTTAGATTTTGATCTTGTTCACTTGGATGGTAAGGCACCATCTCTTCCCTGCTCACCTAAATAGAGGTTTCCACACCCCGCATAAGCAAAATCACAACAGTTCCATATAAAGCATCTGTGGTCAGGGAAAAAATCCAGATGGAGATTAGTTACCTCATCTTTCATCAGATGATAATGTGCTCTTGTTCCAAGGCTTCCAACTCCCACACTTGTGAAAGGTGTTTTATAGCTAGCATCAAAGCTGAGCCAGGGAATTCAAGAACCAAATTTTGATCAGTAAAATCTTTCCAAGTCAAGACTCTCCATGAACCCACGTCATCTGGAAGGATAACTCGAAGCTGCGACTGCCCAACTGTAATTTTATCTGTTTGTCTATCTTTATGAACAGTGTTGACCTCTAGATGAAAGCCTGATGAGAAGAGGTGACTTGGGAATTTATAACAACTCCTTATTGTTCTTTTGCACATCTCTGCGTTTCTGCTTTCGCCTGATCGTTTCCCTACAGGTGGCCAAAATGAGCTAAAAGCCACAGCTGGAGTTCCAATATCCATGAGTTACTGTTAGTGTTGGTGGCCTCAGTTGTTTTAAGTGCTCGGGTAATTCTGGAGGAGAAGCGTAGGCCACACTTTGTCCACCTATTATGTGAAGGTGGACTAATACAGCCTCTCCCTGGAGTTACAGACTGAATGCCTCTTATCCAGGTTTGCCTGAATGTAGCTCCCCAGACACTCAATGGACATCCAAGTAAAGCACTGGTAAGCACTTAAGTCACAGGACCTCCCCAAAAGTCTCATAAGCATGTGGATGCCTTGGAAACCCTGCAGCCTAAAGACCAAAACCACCCCAATATAGAAACCATCAAGTTTGTGTCACTGAGCTTGTCTACCAATAGGGCCTCCTTGATCCACCTCTTTTCTTTAGGATGTACCAGGTCTCCTTATTCTCTCTGCAGAGAGGGGTTCCCTTTTAAGCTGATGTACGTCTTGATCTCTGAAAGCAGCTCCAAATCCCTTGTCTCTGCTGCCACAGTAATTTCTGTGCTTTAAGGCCTCCAGGGATGCTGAGGATCCTTCAAAACATTAAAAGCAATTTCTTCAGTATCAACCACTTGCAAGATACAGGTGTCCCGGGTGAAGAATGGAAAAAGGTGTCAGGCTGGATGGAGAACAAGGGGTGACACAGACAAGAGGTTCGATATTTCCCTTTTTGCCTACGACTCTCTCAAGGTTTGAGTCCCTCATGTAAATTCTGAACAGGGAATGAGGAAGAGAGCTTTTTTAGGTCCCAGTGGTGACAAGGGGAACAGACGCTCTTGAAGGTTGCCAGAATGCTGACATTTGATAAGCAGCAGTAATGGAAAATTACAGTTCTTGACCTCCTCTGGCACAGCAGAGGACGTACCAGCACATAACCATCCCAGGGGAGAGGAGCTGTGACTGCACCTGCCTCCAAAGGGCAAGGAGAGGACAAACGTCACGGAGGGCTGGAATTCCTAATGCTGCCAGGCCAGACAGTGTCCTGTTGTCCTTGCCTGGGGGTCACTGGGATGCTCTGCACTGAAGTCTGAATAGTTTGTCCCTTCTGAGATAAATCCCCTTTCATGATGGCTGTCCATTGCAGACCTTCCTGCCCAACATGTGCATGCTAAATGCTATTTATCTCCATTTATTTATTTTTTTAATCCTCCCCAGTTGCTTTAGAATGAGTTGGGTGTTTAACCTGGCTCTACTTCATGCTCAGCGAAGTGGAGAATCAAAACTAACTGCCTCTCCTGTCCTAATGCAGGTGGTAGGGCTGTTCCAAAGCCTTAAATGATTAGTGTGAGAAGAAAGACTTCCTTACTGAGGATAGGAGAGTGTCTCATTTCTGAATAGCCATTCAGAAACACATCTCATTGCATAGCATCTCTATCCACTTTTATCACTGTTTTGCCTCTAAAATCACACCACAGACCCCCATGTTGGTATAGTTTATGCAATCACTGTATGTGGCCATCAATTTAAATGATCCTCTGACCCACTCCTTCGCACTCTGACTGTGGATTCTTCTCTGATCTGGGCTTTTCCCTGTGATTACACTCATCAGTGGCCTTTCGTGACTGTGAAGACAAAAGATATGTGATAACAAGCCCAGAAAGACAGAAGCAAGCTGCTCTATTCCTCCTAAGCCCCATGCTCATTGCTGAGCTGAAGAAACAATCAGTGGATTGCCTTCAGCCTGAGTAGGCTGAAACAGAGCATCAGTGGGATTAGAAGGGCTTAGGGGTATTAGAATAATTGGTGGTGCTAATTTCCTATGCTGGAGACTTCCAGCTGAGTGAAGATACTGCAAGATGCTGGTCTCTTCAGAGCAAGATGCACTTTAGGGAAAAGGAAAGGTAGCTGGATTATGTTCAGGAGGAGTAAAGAGATGCAGGAGTTAGAGTGGCAATATAAAATGATCCCAGTGCAGCAAGATCTGTAGCTTTGGTACTAGGTGAAATAAAATACCCTACAAAATACCGTGTATAAGTTTGGTGGAAAGTGGCAACCCAGGGTGGAGGGGGAGGGAAGAGAGGAGCAAGAGACTAAAGGCTTCATTTGGAGCTTGAACTGGGGAGGGAAAGAGGAGGTACCGTTGCATTTTCTTGATACCTGGGGAAAGATGAACAAACCTCTGCCCTGCCCTGCCTGTGAGGAAGCAGCGTAAACTGCTTAGACTATCTGATATCCTGTGTGCACCTTGATCTCAGCCAGGGCCTGAGAACAGGATATAAAAGTACCTGCCCATCTCTATACTGGGGCCACCAGACATCAGAGCTTGAACAAAGCCAGGACTCTTAAGAGAAAACATGCTGGGACTGGGAAGTGAGAGTAAAGATGAAATAGTTGAGGGAAGGGGTGTCTAATGTCCAAAGACAGGACGGATCTGTAAGCTTTGTTAGGAGGTTGAAGGAGTTATGTTGCTGACAGTGAAGAATAAGGGAGGATGCAATGGGCTTTTTAAGGATTGCCCATTACCTGAATTGTTTAGACAGGATGAAATAAATCTTTCCCTGGACTGGAAGCAAATATTAAATGGGACCTGCAAGTCCTTTCCCACTTCAGTGTTCTTGACTCTTGGGCTAACGCTTTCCCTTCCTGTTATGTGCAAAGATGACCCTGCACAAAATGAAGCTCTCTACCGATTGCTCACCTTTCCACTGGATTCACATCCATTCAGTCTCCAAGTGATTGCCTCCATCAATATGTTCAAATTTGATCTAACACGTTTCAGACAAACCTGTCATTATCTCGAACTCTTCAAGCCCCACACCGGGTGCCAAAACCACTGTCGTGGTTTAACCCCAGCTGGCAACCAAGCCCCACGCAGCTGCTCACTCACTCCCCCAGGTGGGATGGGGGAGAAAATCGGAAGAGTAAAAGTGAGAAAACTCGTGGGTTGAGATAAAGATGGTTTAATAAGTAAAGTAAAAGCCACGCACGCAAGCAAAGCAAAACAAGGAATTCATTCACTCCTTCCCACCGGCAGGCAGGTGTTCAGCCATCTCCAGGAAAGCAGGGATCCATCGTGTGTAACGGCTACTTGCGAAGACAAAATGCCATAACTCTGAACATCCTCCCCTTCCTTCTTCTTCCCCCAACTTCATATGCTGAGCATGATGTCATATAATATGGAATATCCCTTGGGTCAGTTGGGGTCAGCTGTCCCAGCCGTGTCCCCTCCCAACTCCTTGCGCACCCCCAGCCCACTCGCTGGTGGGGTGGGGTGAGGAGCAGAAAAAGCCTTGGCTCTGTGTAAGCCCTGCTCAGCAGTAGCTAAAACATGCCTGTGTTGCCAACACTGTTTTCAGCACAAATCCAAAACCCATACTAGCTACTCTGAAGAAAATTAACTCCATCCCAGCCAAAACCAGCACAGCTGTTGATTCTTGAAGTGGTATCAGAAGGTTTCTCAGATGCCTGCTTGGTTAGTCTTGCCATTGTATTGATGAAAACTACCCATCAAGTCACGTTTTCCTTGGTAGTGTTAAATGTGGTCTGTTTAGGGCCATCAAGGCATTTTCAGCTAAAAAATTCATTGCTGTGGCCCAGCCCTAAGATTTTTAAACATCATATCATTCCTTTTGCTCTCTTAATGTGGTGCATTATGGTTTTGTAGCTTGTACGGATTTTCTTCAGAGAAAATCTGGGTTTTTGAGGGCTTCCTGTGGTGGATAGAGAAAATCCTTAGTGGACCCTCCGTAGCTGCATAATGCCAGCTATAGGGAATTCCAGCTCTTTAAGTGTGTTTTTCCTTTTAGTACTAAGGACAGTAGAAACTTCCTTGCTAGACTTTGTCGCTTTGTCCCCAGGAACGATCCTATGAGTTCCTCACATTTACTGCCTGAAGAGTTCAGCAAGCAGCTGGTTAAATCCTGCAGAGGCATGGAAGATTATTGTCTTCAAGAAGAGCCACGAATGCCGAAACTTTGTGAGCAAGTCTTCTCTGCTTCCATCTTCAGGGAAGTGAGAAGCGATAGCATATGATTAACTTATGAAGTGCTCGCTGAGGCAACATCATTAGTTCAAACAGGCCCTTGTGAAAATGGGAACTGCCAGAACATGAATTTTTAACGCCTGGGCTGCATTAAGGTCTAAACGTGACAGAGGCTAAACTTAGAGCCTGAACTCAGAAAGCAGTGCTGCTATTTGTGGCAGAAGCCAGAGACGGGTTTAGGGGGAAAGTAACAGAGTATTTTTAAGGGGCTCTTGTGTCAGGAGAAGCTACACCAGTTTTGGGCAAATTCCAGCACAAATTAGACTAGTTTCTAGATGATGAGCACACCTCTTTCTCTGCCTGGGGTCTCCAGCAAGCTAATTCTGTTTCTGCCTTTAACTGCTTCTTTTCTATCCATCACTGCATTCACCTTCGCTCCTGTCTGAGGAGTGGGTCTGTCCTCACCCACTTTAATGTGATCCTTCCTTCTTCCAGGCCACCTCTTCCCATCCTGTGCTGACTGCTGGGCCCCTCTCTTCACTGCTTTGAGCACACACTCCCTCTCTGCCATCCCCAATAGGAAAACTCCTCTGCTCTGAAACCAGGAGCTGGCACTGGAGGGAAACAGCACTGTGCAACCCAAGTGATGCGGGAGATGGCCAGCTAGAGGCTGCCATGGCAACAGCTGGATTTCCTTCATCCCCCCACCCTGCTTCCCTGGAGATTATACTAAAATGACAGAAAAAATAACAGCTAGGGGGGAACCAAAGAACCTTCTTATCAAGTAAAATCACCTGGCCTTTTTACATGTTTCCCAATGCAAATCCCTGGCATCCCTGTTGTTGGTACAACCACCTTGTGATTGTTGCTTGTACATGGTAAGCAAAAAAGGGGTTGGTTTGTTTCCCTTTGGTGAGGAAGACCTTGCTCTGCACTTCTTGTTCTGTGATCTTCGACCTGAGTGACAGAGCTGTGGTCCAAGAATGTATTTGGAGATGACTATGCCTTTTGGGGGCCTGTTGCAGTTGTTCTGTATAAAGAGGGGCACTTGGGTGGATTTTGGGGTGTGCATGTGTGTAGGGATGTCTCCAGGAGAGGTCCCAATGGTGCTGCTTCTCCTGTGACAAACCAGAGGACAGGCAAGCCCAGCTCTTTGGCACAAGGTTGTTACATCTGTTGTTAGCATCCTGTCTGTGCAAGCAGTCACATGTAAGTCTACTTGGCAACAGGCAACACAAGTGAGATGTTGACTGACTGTATGCTTCAAACACAGGAAGAATCTGACTGATGTGCATCTTTCCAAGTAAGATTGGCCCTTCGTATCTCCTGGCTTATTTTGAATAAGATATAGTTGATGTGCTTTTTTCCCTCTCCCTTCTTAAGTCCCTTTGTGGCTGTTTGCATTGGGAAACACCAAAATTGTATGGAACGTTGAGTGGAGAAGGAATTCCCCTGAATAAACACGAAATTCACTCCAACTGCAAACTGATATTTAATGTTGCATCAGAGAAGAGCGACTGTCTGGGGATGTTTGTGCAGTACAACCTTTCAGTTTGTGCTGCCATATCACAGAACCCTTTATTCCCAGCATCCCCTGCCTGGCACAGCTCCCTTCAGAGTTGCGCAGTGATCTTGGGGTCTGTTTGCTACCAAAGACAGTGAGGTATGTGCACCATCGTCCTCCAGCTCTCAAAGCCTAGGCTGGGTCCCTGACGAGGTCCAGGTGGGCTGGCATCCCACCTCTGCCTGTGCCCCTTCATGGACAGACAGATAAGGGACAACATCTTCCATCCAAATCTCTAAATTTATATGCCAGGCTTAAGCACTGAAGCACAAGAATGGATATCCCTTCCCTGTGCCTATCAACAGTGATAGCAAACTTGAAATTTTTGATTCCTACATATGTCTCCGAGCCCACTCTGTGCTACTTTTGACATATATTCCCAGGGACTTTCCTTCAGACTGAAGGCCTTGAAATGTCATAGTAGGTCAGGTTTTGGAAGGCTTCAAGCTTGATTTCTGAATGAAGCAGCATCTAAGAAATATCTTAGCAGCTGTAGCAGCAAAATAACTCTGTCCAAGTCAATGAACCTACAGCAATGAATTTCAGCTGGGAATACAACCCACAAACAGTGAGACTCGTCCTGCAGTCAAATAATCTCCTCCTAGTACCAAGATGCCCTTGTTCTCCTTTAGTCCCAACCTGAACAATTTCTCAGGTGAATGCTGCTGAGATATTTTCAATTCCCTGCTTTAGCTGTTAATGGGGCTGAATACTTTCCTTGGGAGCCAGGGGTTTGGCAGTCATTGGTGTCCATTCAGAGAAGTGAGGAGTGATAGAGACATACGTACACAGGGGCATGCAGTTAATATGGGGCAGGGAAGCTGAATTTCAGCTTTGTGTTGAGGACGTCAGATCACTGAGCTCTGATATACTCACTTAGTTTCACGCTGTTTGTTTTTCTCCCCCCACCTCCTCCTCAACAATTAACTTTGCAATTAGACTTAATTATATTCAGTAGCTATTGAATGTGTCCTCTGCCCCAGTTGCTGCTGTTGGAGAAATGCAGCAGTTGGGGTGAAAGATGCACAGTCAGCTCAGCAGACCATTCAGCAGTGATTCACACGTCCTCTGCATGAGTGAGAAGAGGGATATCTCCTAAATATGTGGTCTTGTGATTTACCTCTCCTCTCACTGCCCCAGAATTTCACCTTTCTGTCTTAGGTTAGGAGTCAAGGAACTACTCTGAAATATCAGGAAAACCTGGAAGGATCCCTTGTGGGATGTTTTTTTTTCACCAAAGGTGGCAAGTCTCAGGACAGTATTAGGCAACCAGAAAGCTGTTTTTTGAATGAATCCTAAAACCAAGGTAGAGTCTTCATTAGTAGAACATGATGTCCATCCTCTCCCAGTCTCTAGGGCACACAGAGATCACCTATGAAGCTGGCAGACCTCAAATCCAAGTTTGTAAAAGGTTTTTTGGTACTAAGTATCTTTTGGTGTTACTTGACTCTGAAGTTTCCAGAAATTTCATACCCAATAATGCTCTTGGGGTGTCAGTGTTAGCATCACTGCCTTTCCTCTGTTGTGGGTAAATGGCAATGCGTAAAGAGTGTGTGTGTAGGTGTGCTTGTACGTGTGTGTGTGTGCGTGTTGGCTTTCATACGACATGCAGTTTTTTACCATGTATCAGTAGCTGAGATATCGGGTAATTCAGCAGTCTGTTAACAACTTATCTATTCATACAGTATATGAATTTTAGATTTGCTTTCGTTCCCTTTAGGGACATAAGTGGCAGTCTTCTTTCCGGGAGGATAGGGTGAGAAGTAATATTGCCAACTTATTATGCAAAGTAGGGATTGCTTTACCTCTTGGAAAGCAAGCATTTTGGTTCAGCACAGCTCTGTGTGGAAGTTACTGTGGAGGGCAAGTGGTTTGCAAAATCTGGGTAGAGAAAACCTTTGAAATAGAGGTTCAAGATCTTGCATGAAAATGACCTTTTGTTGATAGGAAGTTTTTTATTGCTGGAGGGGTATCTGGAGAAAAAAATTTGGGTGATTCTTGGTCTTAGATTCCTCAAAACAATGATGGTCATTGGATAGGAGGAAGGATGTTGTGGTATGAACTTCAATCTGCTTGAGATCAGATGTGCAAGCTGCTTTGGTTTGATTATAAGCACAACACACTGATTTTGAAGGAGAATGCAGTTATCTCTCTGATTTGCAGGATCAGACCTTTGCTCCTGGAGGACTGATACTTTTATAGCCAAAAGGCAAGTAGTACTCTCTGCATTAAGACAGAGGCCACATCTTCTCACAGTAAGTAGTCTCCTAAAGGCAAGGATGGAGGGTGGAGCAAGAGTAAACTGAAGCAGCAGCCCTGTAAGTGCCTGGCTGTACTTGTTCCGTGCATAGAGGACTTCATTATCTTGGGCTGCCAATGTAAATTAATTTTTAATACATAATACCTCCCCCATCACTTTTGCTAGCTGGAACTTAACTAAACAATGCATCTCTTGAGATAAAAAGGCAAAAATCGCAGCCGTTGGGTCAATATGCTGCGAGCGGAGACATCAGTCAGATGCAGAACATTGGCCAAGCGCTTCCTCGGGTACGTCATTTGGGGAACCTTGGGGGAAAGCTGAAACCCTCCATCTGCTTGGCGAGAAATCGTGCTCAGAAAGCTGAGGAGCCTGGTCCTTCCCAAAGAAGCAGTCCCTTCTTGCTTCCAATTAGGTAGTCCATATACTGCATTGTCAGAAAGACATGTAATTGATGGAGAACATAGAAATTCACATCCTGTTGCTCCCTCCCCATCCCCTACTGTGAGTGAAAACTTGATTTTTGCTGAAAACTTCCTTTTTTCCCCCCTTTTCCTGAAGCTTATTTATTTATTTATTCCTGTGCTTAGTAATTACAACATTGTGTCTGGCCAAATAAAATAAGAAATACCCAAAACCTAAACACCCCACATTACCAGAGGCAAAGAAAGGCTAGAATTGCCATAAATAACACAGTAGTTCATGAATAATTCAAGTCAGAATATACTTGTTATTGTAAGGAGTTATCACAGCTAATTATAGTCTATTGCTATCGTTCTCTCCAAAGCTCTGGCATTGATCACTGCAGGACATGCCAAATATTTCACTAAAACAAAATATTGTGCTCGATACTTCCCTGTTGATAAGCAGGTCTTTCCCTAAGAGGCATCCCTGTTCTTCACTGGCTTTTGTTCCTTTGATCATGGCTGGTAAGAGATGGAAAAGGCCTTTCACTTAACTGACTCGTTCATCTCTATTAGTCCAATTGGTCCCTGCAGACTGTTCTCCCCTGTCCAACCCTGTTCTAACTGCCTTGGCACAGAAAGGGCTCAGGCTTCCACTGTTCCAGAAAGCAGGGAATATCATTCTAAGATTTTCCCTTTTTTTTTTTTAATATTCTGATTTTTTTTTTTAAATTCTGGGGGTTTTTTGTTTGTTTTTTTTTTTAATCTGTCCATCTCCTCTTTAGAAAAGCCTTGCATCCTGGGATGGGAGGAGGATTTATGCATATTATACAGTACTATCTATCAGGACATGTGGCTTCCCTGCTAAATTTCCTTTCAGATTTCCCCCTGAGCTGCAAGATTGCTGGGTGTATATAAGACTTTGCGAGTTGTAGACTATTGGCAAGCAGCAGATGTTGACAAGACATGAGCTTGGAACTGGAGACATTTAAGGAATGAGCACCAGAAAATCAGAATATACCAAAGGACTGACTGTAAAAGAAGTTTTAATGAGAATATTAATCATGAAATGCAGCAAAGAAAGTAAAATAATGTAATAGAAATATTTCATGAGAGAAATGCAAAGGCAGAATTATTTCTATAAAATTGACAGACAGGGAGGAAAATTACTGATATCTTTAGAAGTTTGAAGTGGCTGAGGAAGGCTAACAGATGGCCAGCCTGGTAGGGGTAAATCTTTCCCAAGCTTCAGATATTAAGTTGCAAGGAAGTAAGGGTATTATTTTACCTGCAAGTGGGAACCTCAGCATGAACATGAGCCCAGTGCCAGCAAAACACTGCTCTAGGGAAGAAATTGCCTATTGTCCAGTCTCTGACATAAGATTTACAGTATGTGGCATCATTGCAAATAGTTGTTGTCCTTGGTCAGACTAAATTTAACTTTCAACCTATTTTGAAATATGAATCAATCTGATACTGCTGTATGGTAGAGGCGATACTTTTTTTCCTTCTACACTCACTTATGTCTTTGATTCCTTTCCCCCTGACATCTCTTTTTGGCCTAACTTTGGCTAAAGGCCTGAATCTATAAGGCATAAAATTTATATTCCTAAAATCTACTGAGAAGTCTGCAAAAAAATCTATTATTATTATTATTACCATTACTACCTCCCATATAACATCATTATGTGTGTGCATTTCCCACAAGATCTTTGGATAAAGTGAAGATTTTTACATGATTGCACAGTGCATGATACAGGCTTTCTCCATCACTTGGACTCTTAGATAACCTTAAGATGTCTAAGAAGAAGAGAGTTTGTGGGTATGCTCCAAACTCCTCTGAGTGGTTGAAAAAGCCTTGGCTTATCTGCATTGCTCTGAAGCAGTGGCTCTGGACCAAGGTGAATATGGTGTGCTCCACATCTCATTTGAGCAGTGGCAGGAGACCCCCAGGTGATTTGCTGGCCATCCTTATTTGAGGGAACAGAAATGGCCTTCTTGGCTTCCCTGACTTAAGTCATCAAGCCTTTACTTGCATTAGGTAGGATGGGGGGATATATGAGACAAATGCAGCACATTAGATTCCTTCCAGATTTTAAGTCAAATTATTTCAGACTAAGAACTCTGCTTATTTCATAGATATATACCTATTTTGGTTGCTTGGAATAAAAGGGAAATATCCTCCAAAATGTTTTCCAGACACTTACAGAGAAGATAACCTAAACAGTGGCTGGCTTTTTTGGGTGGAGAGAACTCACTGTGTTGCAAGGAGAAGAAAACTGTGCATGCATTTTACATGAAGAGGTTATTTGAGAACGCGACAGCTATAATGAGAGAGAGATCATCTTGCTTGTGGCTGTACAGAGTGGAGGTCAGACAGCTCTGAATTAGCAGAGTCATTAATATTCTACTACAACGTAAGGCTGGAAGGGACCTTCTAGGTCATCAAACCAACCATGTCATATAATCCCATTTGAGAAGAGCTGGTGACATTGGAGGCCAAGCAGTAGAGAAGATGCTTCTGGAGACATAAAGTACCGGTCACTGACCGAGTGGGTAACAGAGAGTAGGGGAGATAGTTTTCTTAAGGGACTCAAGGGAATTACGTACCTGACTGAGATGTCTTGGAAATTTCCAGTATTTCTAAAGTAACTTCTGTATTCCTTGCTGTGACTGGGGACGAGAGGCCCGACTCTCCACTAAGCACCTTATGTTATCAAACTTCACAACATAGGGGGAAATGTGTTCCTACGTGGATCAGAGCAAGCTGCTGGTACAGAGCAAAAAAGGACTAATGCTGCCTGCTCTTTGGTGCCTTCAGTTCTTCCTGAAGCTGAGGGTGCTCAGCACTGTGGAGGTCATCCCCTTTGTGGTTGTCTCTGAGCTGTGAAGGACACATAACCTTGACTGTTTCTGAAGCACAGATGCAGGAGACAGTGTCATGGAGCAGGAATTGAGGTGCTAGGTTTTCTTCCTGGGAATCCCACTTGATTCTCGCCTTAGTTTTCCTGATTAGAATTTTAATTCCTCTCTCCCTTTGTTCTCGTCCATGTAACGTGCCAAGATAATTACATTTTTATGTCTCGCAGGGATGTTGTGAGGTTTCTGTAACATTTATCAAGTGTTTGAAGATCTTATGAAGGTAGAGTGTAAGTACCAGAAATTGCTAATGGTCTTGATAAAGATCCTTCCTTTGAGCAACATAGACAAATTCAAGCTGGAAATATAGCAAACATTTTTTTAATAGCAAAATTAATTGACTGCTATATCAGCTTCCCAAGGAAAGTGGTAGATTTTCCATTGCTCAAAATCTGTAAGTCAAACCTGCCTGTCTTTTTGAAAAGCAGGCTCTAGCTTAACTACCAGTTATTTGGTTCAATGCAGAAATCACTGGATGATGCAGGTAATAGATATGATGATCCTGTGGAGTTACAAATTTACCCCCCATCTCTGAATGTCTTTATCCAGGAAGGAGGGAATCCCCAGCAGATTTTTCTGTTAGTGACATATTCATCAGGTGCCCTCCCCAGTGCATGGTCCTTGTTTCTTCAACTAAGTTTCCATTCACCTTGTGACACCAGCTCCTAAGTACTGTTATCTTATTTGGGGGCATAATGGTTATTCTAGGAGCCACTGTGACATCACTTTTGTCACTTTTTTAGATGACAGATAGCTTTCACTGTTTTTTTTTTTCTTTCTTCTACCTCTGGTTTAATAGCGACTATGTGTTGAAAAAGTTCTGTCTCATGACAAAGACCAGCCAAGTGACATCATGCTCTAGCATGGTCAGTGCTAGAAATACAAGCAGAGCCAGAGTATCTGAAGTACCTGTGAAGGTGTTTTGTCACTGTATTTACCCTCGTTCTTTTTTCCCTTATTCCACATGCTGCTATGCCAACAGTGTGCAATTCCGTTTTCTATTTATGCACAGACCCCAGATACCACATAAAAAAGTATTTTGGGAAATGAGGCTCTCCACTTCTCTGTGATTTCTACCTGGGTACATTTTCCTTCACATCTTTATGAAGTTAGAAAGGACACAGACAAAACTTTTTTGCTTTCATCTTCCACACAGTGTCAGCCTCCCTATGATATCTGCTTGGGATTTTAGACAGACTTCCATCTCAGGGTTGTCACTTTGTGGCCGTTGGGTTAGAGTTAGTTTTGGGAAGAGTGTATTCGGCAATGGATAGTATCCAATTCTCAACTGTGCCTGAGCACGGCTAGGTGCTTTCGTCACGTTTAGCAGTAATATTCATGTGGAGAAAGGCAATGGACCTGGTGACAAGAGTGCCTCGGTCCCATAAGTCACTTTGCCACATCTCCTGCGTACACAAAATGTTGCCAAAACCAAATCTACATATGACTTTCTCTTCTTCTTTGTGAAAGAGGTTAGACTGCCTTGTTGTGCCTCAAAAGCAAAAAATGATTTTTTTCTAAATCACCCCAAATGTCCTTCAAAGATCAAAAGTGATTTTCTACTTATATCAAATCTGCCAAGTCAAGTTACTCCTATAAACCTCTGTACTCAAAAGCAGCATTCAAATAACAAACTGGAGGTTAATGTCTTCTAATGTGATGGATGAAGTTAAGTTTTAGGAGAGGAAAGAAGGCATTGCGTAAACAACAACTTGGTTATTCTTACTACTATTTTGAAGCGGATTAGAACAAGAACTATGATGAAACAGAACTGAGAGGTGACCTTTGTGTTGTAAGGTGGAGTAAGAAAAGCATTTCATCAAAAAGATCACATCAGGAAAATTACTTTGATAGTGATGATACAGTAACTGCTACTGTAAATACAATTTTCTCTATTTTTAAAAAAAACATTAGGTTTCCAGACACACAATTCAACATTCCACTAACTGGCAGCTTTGGTGTTTAAAAATGGATTGTGTCGAGACAAGGTAATACCCAGAGGCAAATGTGCAGTTAGAAAAGAGCTGTACAGGTTTATATTAAAGTCACAAAAGGGCTTTGTGACTGTCAGGAGGGAGACAAAGGGCAATCCTAAATCTCATCAACACACTTAGTTGGAGTTTGCAGAAGTCATCATCTGTCTTATGGCTACATGGATTAACTTTCAAAAATTCAGAAGCTTGGAGGATGGACTCTCGTGTCCTTATTTCCATTATGTTCAAGCAAGTCTTGGGGGTGCTTAGCATTCAAGATATTGGGCTAGTTTTAGACTGGGATAGTTTTTGGCTGTAGAGATTTCCTAACATACACCAAACAAGGGTGCTTTAAAGAAGTTTTTGTTCTCTGTTGCCTTCTCCTAGGGCTTCCAACAACAGAAGGTAATTCCTCATTTTTCTTTGTCATGTGCTGCCAAGTCTATACATGCCTCTAGGTGTTCAGGTGCCTCTTGGACACCTGGATAGAAGATAGTTACTTTTATGCATCTAACTCCCAGATGTGAAAAACTGAAACCATGTTTCTCCCTTTCATGTACTGGTTGATTCCCCAAACACATCTAAGCGAAGGGAGATCCTTGCTGGGCAGTACAGAGAATAGAGGACCCCCTAGGCTTCACTACACAAAACCATTTTAAAACCAGAAGGGAACAGGATGATCGGCCATCTGTGTGATGCAGACCAGAGAACTTCACTCAGCAATTTCTGAAACAGTCCCCTAACTCAGGCTGAGCAGGAGAATTAGATCCAGTCTGAGTTTAGGATTTCCTAGTGACAGAGAAGCTTCTGTCCTTTCTGTGTTTAGTTACCACAATTTAGAACACACACACACATATACACTCACACACAAAGACACTGAATTTCCATCCTAAATTCCTATTTGTGCTCCATATCATAAGCTAATTGCAGGTTTTATCCATGTAACACTGACGGAAGGGGTAGGTGAAAATCTTAGCTGGTAGAGGATTTCTCAACCAGATTGATAGAGGGGCTGAATACAACCTGGTTCCTCATCTCACATACACCTTTCTGTTCTACCTGCAGGGATGCGGGAAATACCCATATTCTCTCTTTTCTTTGTCTAGAGACTTTTCTATTAGGGACAAAACCACCTTCATCTGTTCTCTCCTTGGGCTCCTTCCAGTCATCTCCAGTTCCTCCTTGAACCATAGATCCATTATTTCTTGTCTTGGGCAGCAAAGAAAAAAAAAAATGAGTTTCATTAATTTTTAGTGCCATGTTTTACCTCCACAAATTAATGTCAGGAAGAAAAAGGGGAGGTACCACCTGCCTCACCTGTGTGATAGCCAGGTCATATGTGTTGGTCAGCTTGTTTCATTGCCTGTGAGACTGTGAAGAAAAGACTTCAAGAGAGCTTTCTGGATGTATTCCATAGTCATCTGCAGTCCCTGAAGAATAGATTTAATGGTTTAGATGAACTTCACCAGACCTTTGTGCCAGGCTCTGCCCCCGGTTTTCCCTCTTTAAAGCAACCTGTCCACTCACTTATTTCTAAGTCTGTAGATTTTGATAAATTCCTCAAGGTTTTTGTCATCATTCATTGTGATTGGCTTGGACTGGCTGCCAGCAGCCTGCTTTCTGCATCTGGGTCTTTTGCCCCTAAAACGGGAAAGACTGTCATCTGTTAGGTGTGTCTCCTCCCGCTCATTTTGCTTTGAGTCCAGTCCCCAGTGCAATACACAATAGGACATATCATCTCTACATGGCATTGTTGTCATGAAGGGCAAAGGACATCTGATCTCCATCCATTACAGCAAGGAGAAGTTTGTGCAGAATGCAGGCTTGATGCTGAGAGACAGGAACCTTGTTAATTAAAATGTCAGTGACTCAAATCCCCTTAAGGTGAGAGAGCATTTTTTATTACCATTGCTGAGAATGATACAGTCAGCTGTACCTTGTAGAGGCATAATGCATTTTATTTATCTTGACAAAGCCCACACTCTTTGCATGCTTCTTCTGTGCCTCATATACAACTTTTTAAGACAATCATGAAATAAGGCTAAAGATGGAAAGAAAAGGGAAAAAGGCAGCGGTTTTCTTTCTTCTATCCAATTAAAGCCGTTCTTTATCATTCTCCAAACCTTGAACTTGATATTGGAAATTAACATCAAGCTCATGGAAGGGGAGGAACAGCCCATAGGGAAATGGGAGCCAAGCAGGAATAGAGGTGAAGCTGGGAAAATGCTAAGGTAACTGCTACAGGATGGTTTCAAAAAGGGTGACTTGTGTCTTTATGACATGACCTGCTGACAAACCTCACTCTTTAACCAGCGCTTGCATCATTGCAGGTATCTACTCCTCTGCCCTATTTCACCACGTTAACTGCAATGGATGTTGTAAACTTGCCCTTCTCTTTATAAAGGATGGAGGAAAGGGCTGTAAAAGGAAGGACTTTAAAACGTATCATGGAAGGGCTTAAAAGCTGTGGCTAAAACTGTACCCCATTTTATTGGGTACTTTACAAATACATAGGGACATCTCCATAACTTATTTAAAGCTCCAAGCTCTCACTGAAATCATAGTGCTAATGAGACACGAACCCTATTTTGCCTCTGCTTTGCCAAAGATAAGCAATGAACAATGTGACCGCAGTTTTTGTAGGGCAGAAAATGCTCAGAGCTTTCTCATTCCAGCTTGGTAGCCTAATCAGGAGGCAACACTTCTTTCACAGCTACTTAAGCACCTGCAAGATCCCACTATAGCAGTAAGCATGTGCTTCAAAAGCTGCAGTGAGTGCAAACTCAGCTTTGAGGTAATGGGCCTTTTCAGGCCTTGAGATACAAAATATTTCTGTCAGGACAACATCTATGAGTCAGGCTCCAGCGATTCTGATTCCACCTGGGAGTAGTTCCCACAAAGGCCAGCCAAGTCATTAACAGTCTATGACTAATTGCCTGTTGCAAGATGGGTATAAAGCAACTTCCCTTTGAGGCAGAGCTCAGCTTGAGCTCTGCTGGTTTCTCATCGTGGTGCATTTAGCCAGGATTTATCTGCTGTCTTGGTGTGGTCATTCATGGCAATTCTGGTCACAGGATGGACCAGGAGAAGCTGTGCTTAAAAATCATGTCTTGGCATGACCTCTGCCCCTGGTGAGCAAGGTATAACATGAGATCCAGATATGAAACCTGCCCCAGCAGCCTTTGCACATGTTTGCCACTGCAGCTCTGCACGTGCAAGAATCCCATTAGCATCGTCTCACCGTTGCTAGGAGATGACATTGTCTTCGGCTGCGCCAAACTGTGACTCAGCAGGTTGTAGTAGCATGTTTTGTTGTTGCGAAAGAAGAGGCATCAACTCTGAGCTGTAGAGATGAGTTTGAGGAGCAGAATGAATGCCATATGAGGAAGAAAAGGTTGAGCAGGAGAAAGGCCCCGAGGCTGTGCTGAGGAGCAAGAAGGAATTTTTAGGAGTTAAACCTCAACTTCAGAAGTACCTAAGACCGTTACTGCATTAGCACAGCACAGAGCCATAAGGATACCCCGTTAAGTCCTGTACAGATCAACTCACACTTTGGGAGCATCTTGGACATGTTAGCATGGCTTATCCAAGCAAATATAAACTGACTACAAAGCTAAACTCTTTTGGGGCTTAGCCAGTTCCCTGCTATGTGCAGTGTGCATGGAGACTTTCGATGTACCTTCCACTGAAATTTAGTGGGATTATTATTGACTCTGGTAATTAGGGGGAACTAATGTATCTGATATTTGGTATATTTTTTAGTAAAGAGCTCTGCAAGGCTGTGATTTTGTACCCCAAAGGAGGAGAAGAGGTAATCTTACCAAAACCCTAAAAATCCAAAGTCTTGTATGAATATTTACTCATATTTTGTAAGAAACAGCAGATATCTGATTATCCTGGTGTTTTAGGCTCTGTTATTAACCAGTTGCATGCTAGACATGCACAGTGCGTGGGATAATCACAGTTTCTGTTGAGTGACCCAGGCTTCAGGAAACTACTGCAGGACCAATAAATAGCAATAAATACAGTGAGTATTTAATTGGCAGGACGAACAGATTCTGGAAGGGAAGAGAATTAACTTGTGCTGATTTTTACCCTCACAGAAGAGTGTTTCTGACAGCAGGACTATTGTACACTGCCCAACAAGAAGCAGAAACAGCAATCTGTGATTGCTCTGACCAATACCACTAACCAGCATTGCAGCCCAATAACTCTTCTTCTTATTTGTAAGGAAAGTGACATTGAAAAAAAATTGCATTCACCAAGGAACAAATAATTGAATAAGTGAAATAACTAATAAACATGCTGAAAACCTAATCTCTCAGTAGGGGAATATACAAATCGTATTGTATCATTACCTGAAGTTGACTACTCACTAACTTCTACCTTGGGACTCACATTTCAGTGTGGACAGGCAAAACACTGGAAAATGAACACTTGGGCAGTCTTTCCTGTCCTGGAATGGGTAGATAAAATAAGCTGTTGCTACAAATCTTGTTCTTTCGGTCTCTTCTTTTTCATATGCATGCCTTGGTATTATATGTAGAGAATCAACAGGACACTCTTCACTAAAGGTTTGTCCAAAAATGTCTTGAGATCCTCTTCCTGATAGGAGAGGGAGGCATTCTGTACTGGATGTAATGCTACCAGGATACCACTCTTTGTGACAGAGTAACAGAGCCTATTTTCCTGCCCCTGAATTGCAGCTGCTCTACGAGAGATGCATATTCCCTGCAGCAGCAGAGGAACCTCTGTAGAAAACCACTGCTGGTTTTGGACTGCTGCCCCATCTCCCTGCTGGAGAGTTTCTCTCCTGGCCTTTTAAATTGCTGCCTTCTCTGTTCCTCTCACTGTGGGTTACTTTCTGATGGATAGCACTGACACGTACATGGATGTGGTCTTCCTGCTGAGTTGATGGGTGACAGTTTTTAGGGTTTGGGTTACGCCCAAAGTACTTTGCTTAGGAGGCTGCCAGATTAGTATGAACTGTCAGACAAATGATAGAGGCCTTTGTGTAATGATCCTGACAGCACTTTTCTGGGTTCACCATCTAGATGACTCCAGGACATACAAAGCAATCAAATCCCTTGTCTACATGGTATATGTAAACACAGTCAGCTGTACCCAGTGTACCAGAAGTGAATCAGACCTTTGGACTCTCTGAATTAAATAGACAAGTAAAGAAGAGCTAGATCCAAGATTGACCATCTCGAAAGAGGAACAAGAGGCCAGAGCATCACAATAGCTCTGACTTCTACAAATTGCTGCTTTATACCTGATACTTTCCTTTTCTGCCCAAGATCTCCTTAAGGGGTGAAATGTCTTATGTGTCTATTACAGGGCTTTGTTTAGGAAGAATCCTCCTCCCTCCCCAGCCTCCCGAATGACTCAATAATTACTTTAACTGATTCAACGCTCCCCCTCAACCTCCAACCGCCCCCCTCACCACCATTCAACTTTAACACAAGACCACACTGTTTCTCGGTTTCCAAAGTGCCTGAAGCTATTCAGGCCACTTGTTCCTCTCTGAATGGAGCTGACAGAGCTGCTTTTGTACAGAGGCAATTTTGGATTTAATTGGAGGCCTACTGGGGGCAGGGCTGGGGGGTGGGGGAGGGAATGGGGTCACTGGGTCAGTGTTTTGGAAAGATCACCTCAAAGGAGAGTCCAAGGAGAAAATGAATGTGGGTTAGAAGTTTGGAAAGAAGTTTTGTGTGTGTTCGTGTATGTGAAAGCAGTGCTCCACATCTTCCAGAAATGATCATGATACCTATTTGGCATCAGAAAGCAAATCAGGTCAAGCCCGGGGCACATGGCTTTAATAGCCATTTTGAATCTATAATGACAGATCCCAGGGTCCTTTCTGCAAGGATCACAGAATAATTCAAACTGTGGTGAAGGAGGTCTGATGTCGGAAAGGTCATTCGCTGCAGTTCGTCCCCTATGGTCAGGCATTCATCATGCACATTAAAGGAGCCTCCTTAAATTCCCTTCTCCAGTTCTGCATCCCTCCCTGGAGAGAAGTTCAGCTTCAGCTCTGTCTACACCACTTATGGGGCACAGTTCATGCCAGCACTGTGAATGCACCACAAGAAGGGAAGACCTTTTTTCTAGTGAGGCACGTGGTAAGTCACACCATGCTTTGAACTAGCGCAGTCTTGCTGTGCAAGGGGACCATAGGTTGTAATCCACATGAAAAAAGGACATCAGAGAGTTAGCAGAAAGGTAGTGTGACTCTCTTACTTCACTGCTCAGCTTCTTTTTGGATTTCCCTACTTTCTCACCTGACTAAAAAATATAAATTAAACTGGAAAGAATTTTATTGATTGTGCTGCAGAAAAGCCAATATAATCCTGGCAGAGCTAGGCCACAGCCCAACAGAGACTCAGTAAAGCTATTTGTGCAAAAAGAGACCCTTTTCTGTCTCAAAAGCCAGATGGAGATGGCTTGAGATATAACACGTAAGACTGCTTTGAGTGGTTTAAAAAATTCCCCCTCCCCACCCCTGCCAATCCTCCCCTGTCCACTTTACCTTGAGGTCACCTCCCCTCAGCTGAGGGGTTACCAGTCCTCATCCCGACTTCTCTTTTGCTTGAAAGCCATCAGAGTGATAGCTATCAATTTGCTGACCTAGCTGACTTCATTTTTAAAAGGACTGGAAGCACTAAGAGAGGTAGCCCTACCTCCTCTTAAACTCCTCCAGGCTGACGATAAGCATGGAACTAACAGTGCCCTTGTACAGCTCCAAGACAGACATCTGCTGGGAGCATGTGCTGGAGGGGTGATACATAATTTAGAATTAAAACAACAATCATGCTATTATCCTGAGGATGCACTTTAAAACCTGACATCCCTTGCCAGCTGCTCCAGGAAGGGGCAGACTGAAACTACCAAAGCACAATGACCGGGAGGAGCTCCTTTTTTTTGTGGGGGTGCAGGGGGATGGCCTCAGTCGAGTGAACAGAGACAGGGTGAAAAGCTGTTTAGTCAAGCTTGTTACACCCCTGAGAATTATGTTTCCACCCAGCATCACATCCTTTCTCTGCTTCTTTCAGTTATGAGCCTCTGGCTACATGTCCCTCTGGGATGCCTCCGCTGCCATTTCACATCATCCCTACGGATCCAATTCCCAATTTCCTCTAGGGAAACAGGGAGAGGTGTTTAAGGTTGTCAGAGACCTGTTGAGTTACATTTTCATCTGCAGCCCTGGCAGCATTAGTCAGATTGAAGTAACACAGGAACACAGTAGCCTTTGCTCTGTTCCCCTTACCTATTTGAAAGCAGACAGGCTGACATAAGGCATTAGCAAGCCTGGGTTTAGCATTAGATCTACTCTCAGATTCACATAAGCTATAGCATTCCTATCCTTGACAGGTACTTGGTCTCAAACTGCTTGTTTCTGGGATGGCAGCAGGTAGGAAATGATGGGCTTGCCATGCAAAAGGCAATGGTGGCTTGGAAGAGGCAAAGACCATCATCTATCCCCTCTCAGCTTGAGGGAAAACACATGGGGCTGCCTTTTCTTAGTACATTCCTGTTCCCAGGGTGTTTAAGGTTACTGTCCAAGCCCAGGATGCTTCACTGTTTTAAGAACCACCCTGTGATGCATGTTGCAAGAAAATAGGGGTGAACTGTGTCAGGCAATTTTACCTTGGTATCTTTACTGGAATGCCCTTTGGAGCACTATTCTGGGCTCTGACTGCATGTAGAGCTGGCAGTAGGAAGGCCTTGCTGCATCAGGGACATGAGTATGGCTGGAAACTCCTGCTAATCCAGCATGCATTGAGCAAGACTACCTCATGCTACTTCAGGTCGATGGTGCTGTTAGCTAAGAGCCGGGTACCAGCCACATCACAGGTAATGAGTGAAGAACTGAACATGCCTGGTCAAGGCTAGATGCAGCACAGAGGTCTTCTTACTTCTGTCCCCAGACCCAGCTGGCAGACCAAACCTAGGCATAACACTCCTGGCCTCTCTGCAAGGCAGACCATGGCATACATCAGCGCAGCACCTCAGAGGAGGGCCAGCAGCATACCTCGTGCTTGGCAGCATCCCACAATGCAGAAGGCTCTTGCTGACTTTAGGTTTGGCGTAACAAGAGAGATGTACTGCTTCCCATCAACCTCTGGGTCACATAGCATTGGACTCAGTTCCTGGGATAGGAGGGCATGGGAACACACAGCATGCTTAAGTCACTGCCAGGTGGGCTTTTCGTGGTTCTCAAAAATCAGTGATTAACCATTGCTGCCCATACTTGAAAAGTTCTTATTCCCAGTGGCTTTGGATGAGGAGCAAGGGAATAAACAGGTTGGCATTTTTTGCTCTAAAACCTTCTCACCTGGGACCATCTCTATAAACAAATAAGAGTTTGCTAGGTATCTTCAGGGGAATGAAGAGAAGCAGTGCTGATCCAAAGCCTTTATTATATATTGAACCTCCTAAAATGATTGTGTTTAAAGAGAAAGCATTCTGCCATTAATAAATCAAATGAACACCTCGATTTTCAAGGCTAGGATGTATCACCAGTGTATATATCTCCACCAAGACTATAGACTGTCACAGAAAGTATAATTAATGTGCCTTTAGCACTGTGAAGGTGTTTGCTGATGTATATATACCTTCTAAATATGAGTCCTAGTATACCAAAGCATGACCCCAGCATCTCAACCAATATTCTCTCACTCAGATGCCAAGATCTAATGTCCAGGCATAAGTGTGAACAATCACCACGGCTACAACTGCTATTTCCCAGCACTGGTCCATCAGTATTTAATCTGCTGCTTTACAGAGCACCATAGGGGATCCCCAGAAAGGAAAGCAGCTGCAGCCAAGTTCTGCTCCAAAAAGTATTTTTGATGCCTATTAATCCAGGCAATAAGCATTAAATGACGTAACAGTGAAGCTGGAGGGCTGATATGCCCTTCTACCCAGGGCAGGAAAAATTTCTTTTTTTATTCCTAGGAGAGTTGCTGTAAAAGAGGGCCCTACAGGAGTCTAAGAAATATGTTCCAAGATTATTATTTGTTTCTCTCTTGAAGTGGCAGCTGTTGGCTTTTTATTTTTTTCCTAAGCCAAGATACTGTATTTAATTTCTTTGGTTGTTGCAGTAATTGGTTAGGTATCCACAGACAACAGTCAATTGAGTATTTTCAGTGCAAAAACACCCTGGAGCTGTATGCCTGTGTTCCCAGCCATTTCCATTCAGACAGTTTCACTTTTTGAGCTTGCAAAGATAGAATGTCTCCAAAGATGGGTTGGAGGGGTTTCCTAGGAAAATGGTTTGCTTAGACAGCAGAAAACTACAACTCACTTTCAGGATCCCTATGTGACCCTGAAAAACTTATTCCGTGTCTCTGTGCCTGAAGCTCCAGTCTGGAACACTGAAGCAGGCAAAGGGAACATCAAAGAAGGAAAAGCTCTGCCCTCTTTCATGGAGAGGTGGTGAATTCTCATTTTTGACTTGCAAGAGCTCATTCAGAGCTGAGATTGACATGTAAAACATATTGACTCTTCACCTGAGAAACAGCAGCCAATGAATCTTATAGACCAGAGAAAGGCAAGTGCTGCTTGATCATCTTGACTCCATCTCACAGGGCTTACCCTGTTATGAGAATAGTCCAGTGTAATGGAGATTAGACAAGGTTAGTGTGACTATAGTCAGAAGTGTGAAAATAATAAAAGCTAATTCTCCTCCAAGCAATTCCCCATCATTTTCTAAGCTACATCATCAATATATCCCCGTATATTGTTTTTTTTTCTTTTTGCACCTCCTACTTTGCAGCAAGTGAAACCTGAGATGAGATGTTTGGTATCTCCCACAACGACAAGATTTAAAACTTCACTGGGTATGTGATGTCCTGATTTTTTCTATTTTTTTCTTCTTCTCCTGTGTTTGAAGGTAAAGTGAAGAGGCTGAATACATGAGCTGGGACCATATCAGTGTTTAAGGGTAATATCAGAAAGCTGTTCTCACCTTCACATGTTGGCAGGGTGTACACAGTGATAACATAACCTGTTCACCCATTTTTAGTAAGAGGCATAATATTAAGCTTTAATCTTTGTAAAGGTTGGGTTTCTGACCGCTTTTTCTTCTAGGATCCCAATCTTTGAATGGTCTAATGCTATTAATTCCAGATTAACACATACAAGTGATTGCTTTTTGGAAACAGCAGCAGCAGATGAGAAATATTTCCTTATTTGACTCATTGCTCCTGCTGCAATCCAGATCATATCGGGCTTTGAAAGTTATTTTTGACTCCATACAATGGACACTTTACACAGAAGGTAGATTCAGTACTTTTGTAAAAACAGGAGAAAAATAGACAGCAATAAATTGCCAGAAAGCTGAAGTAATAAAGTATCTCATTGGACTGTCTGGTCTGCAACTTGCTTTTCTCTCCTCAGAGTGGAAATACAAAATCTTGTCTCCTCTCTTTCATCTCTACACTCCCTTCACTTTCCTCTTAGACATGTTGATTCTTCTGCCTTCAGAAAGAAATTGTTTTTCCCTGAAATTGTTTTGTTTGCCTTTCGTGACTACATCACCTGACAATTTCCTTTCATCATCTGCCAATTTCTTTTATAAACTTGCTCTTTAATCGCGGCTCAGACTTCTGATCAGCTTTTGCCTAAACACTGCTTGGCTCCCAGTCCATCCAAAACCCACTGGCTTTAATAACAGCACAGCATGACGTGAAGATTATTTGTAAATGTGTTTTTCTGATTGTGTGTTATGAATGAACATAATGCAAAGACGCATGTTCATTTCCCACCCTGCTGAAGGAACTGAAATTGCAATCATTCTAGAGAAACACTGTTCATGAACACTTCTCCCAGCACACAACAGGTCTGGCCCATAGTGGACCTAATTTCTGTGAAGGGTGTCAGTCTTAGGGATTTTTTCCACCTGCAAGACACCTATCCGTGGGTGGCCATTCCTCCTACCGTTATCTGTATTTGGAGACCCTTCCAGTAATCTCTCTAAGTCAGCTCCTCCACCTCCTCACTAGTTTTGTCCTTTGAGCTTTTGGTCACTGCAGAACAAACTCCAATTAACATCTCTGTCTAACATGCTGGCCAGTCACCTTCTGCATTGGTGAAATACCCAGTGAGTATGCACTGGTTGTTTTCCAGTAAAATGCCACTTGAAATTGCAGTATTATTTCTTTTAGGAGTTCTTGTACATCTGAAATGTCCAGAAATCACACAATTTTGCCAAGGCAGTCATTGCTGTAACGCATCTGGAGGGTACATGGAGAGGTATCTACATTTCATCTGATGAATCATGTATGACTCTTTATTGACTCTGTTTTCTAGGTTACTACTGATTATATAGGGAGCCTACAGACCTGTTTATATGGAGGGACCTACCCTAAAAACAGATAAAGTTAGGAAATAGAGTGTCTACTGTGTATATCCATTAGTTTCAGACCCTGATATTGGGAAGTGAGGGCTGAGAAAGCTCTGTAGCTCTCATACATGCCCAGCTTTTGATATAATTGGTCTCTAAATCAGCAGTTTTTCAAGGTATCATATCATTTGTTCAAAAACCATGTAGACGTGGCACTTCAGGACGTGGTTTAGGAGGCATGCTGGTGTTCAGCTGATGGTTGGACTTGATGATCTCAGAGGTCTTTTCCAACCTTAATGAGTATGATTCTATATTAGCGTACATACCATCGTGCAGTATCATTAGCTGTGAGATGAAGAGCAGAGATAAGCTTTCTGGCTGTTAGCCAAACTTTAGTCTAAGCTTTAGTATGCACACCATGCTTGGAAGGGCCTAAGCAAGTGAATATCTGCAGGTGAAGCTTGGTGCATCCTGGTTCAATGTACCTAGACCACCAGGAGGGACCTGAAACTCCTCTTTCAAATATATCTGGAGATTGGGCTCAGGAATCTTATCGGAGTAGGTTGGTGGTATCACTGTGGATGAAGAAATTTAAAACATGGCTACATGCACACTCAATGTGTTGACTCACCATGTGCCAACACAGGATGCTAACACTACTCCATGCCTCTGGTGTTCTTACACCAGAATGTTTAGGTGTTTGGGACTCACACGGCTCATGCAATACCACAAAAGCAACAGATATATGAGAAAGTGCTCTAGCATTGATTAATCAGCTTTTCCCAGGGCCAGTTCCACTGCAGTTTAGTGCCATGAATGTCAATTAGATGCCTGGCACATTTTCCAACTCTTCTTCCTATAGCCAGTATACTCTTTTCCAAGGCCATGTAGATTGTTGCAGGTCACAGCCCCTGTATTGGATGAAATCTTAATGGTTGTAACCTTTGGCCTGCAAGATGAGTCAGGATAACTGCATTGCAAGTGCCTCATTGCTTTCCAGGCATTTCTTTGAGCATGTTTTCTTCACAAGATCTCCTCTCAGGGCACAACTTCCAGCTGCCAGTCATGTAAAAGAGTGTTGGTCCAAACATCTGTGTTCTGGACCAGAGTTGAACATGCAACTTTTTATACTTTCCTTGGCTCAGGATCTGAGTCACCTTTCTGAGATTTGTCCTTCATTGTCCTTGGATTAAACTGAGTGCTTATGACTGGTTAGTTAGTTGAAGTTACAATGGAGTTTTGATTACTCCATGTTTTATTAGCAAGAGATGCAGTAGTACTATTGCAGATTTAATATTCATGTCTAGCATTTGTTTACTGTTTTTAAAGGATCCTCTGATTTTATACGCATAGTTAAGCATCCATCTTGATTCATGGGGTGTGAGGCTAAGAAAGAACACAAGAAGTTATCCAATGTGGTCCCATCACTGAGGAAAACTAAGCAGCAATACAAATAAACCATAATATTATATGTTTTTTTGGGATGGGATGTGGTCTAATCATTCAACAATAAAACTGGTCAGCAGGGCCCCATGATTTTCCTTCTACCTCTGCTACTAACTAAGCAATACAGCCAAAACAAGTCACCTTGTTCCCTATGTATTGTGCAATGTAAGATAGGGTTAATATTACTATCTCTTGGATGTGTTGTGCAGGTGTGTTGTGATGGAAGAAGCCTCACTATGTAACGACTCTTAGTTAAACTAGGTAGATGTAATCAGGAAACATGATGCCAATTTTTAAACAAATAATAGCTGTTCACAGGGTCAACCTCACAAGAAATCAGTAAAGAGTATGTCCTATGCAGGCTTTCACATTGCTGTGATACTTCTCTCTTACAAAACTACTTTCATCTTTAGATAAAAAGCCCCACAATTCAACAGAAAATTTCCCAGTTTGTGGGTAAGGAAGCTGAAGTAAAGTTAAAAAAAAAAAAAAAAAGAGAGATTTGAAATTAGACTCCATGCAAAAAGCTGTCAGAGCTATGAGGGAAACCCTGGTGTCCTGGGGCTTAGTGCTCTAACAAGCTTTGCACCTCTTGATTTAATCTGTATTGGTTCTCAAAGACACACTTTAACAGCCGAAAGTTCAGGAACAGTGTAATATCTAAAGACATCACCATTCAGGAGGTAAGAAAGAGAAGGGTCCAACTAGCCTTAAAATCCAGGTCTCTGTGAATGGCTGATTCTTGTGAGTCACTTAAGAGTAATGTGTCCTGCAGGAATAGCTCAGATAGGTAGGGACACACCAGCAAACCATAGAGCACCTTATGGATGATAAAGTAAAATAATTCAAGGCTCATTATGAAAGGAACATGTATGGAAATAATCTCAGTTAAAAGCAGAATAAAAGAACAAAGGAATCAGCAAGTACCCAGAAGGGTCATGTAGGGCACCCTCCCCTGATATGATTAAATAGATGAATAAGTGAATAAGTAATAATCTAATCATAGAAGGGGGCAGGCAAACTCGGCATTAAACTACTGGAGTAGGCAAGTTTTTCATTTGTGACCAAATGACCTCATATTTTTTCCATCTGCTTCTATTAAGTAGAGACGTTTCTTCCGTCAGTGCAGTGGTGAAAAATTTCTTCAACTGTTCCAGAGAGAGAGGAGTAAATGGTTCCTTCTGGAGAGGGAGAGCAAGAAATTAATGCCATGACATGTTCTTTCCTAAAATCAGTGAGAATTTTGCTATTAATTTCAGAGGTCTATTGGGGGAGGACTGAGCCCTGGACAGAACAGGACTGATATTCTATCACTGAAAGCAACAGTCACTTTGCTGGTGAGTTACAGGGAACAGTATCCGAAACAGAGATTGGGGAGTATCTCCTATTTCTGCAGAACAGGTAGAGTCTTGACCATTTGTACAAGGGGATGACCCATGTCTCAGTAAACAGGATCAAATGTTGGCTCATCTGGAGCCCATGTCAACAATGAACCCACCTCAACTCTTCTCTGTACCCATGCTCTCTTCTGTAAAGTTGCACTGCTCCCTGCCTGTGTTGAGTGTTGTGAGTCTGGTCTTGTTAGCATTGGCGACCTTCAGGCAAGCGACTTATGTGACAGAGCAGGAGGGCACTATAACATTGCTATTGAGAGGGGAGATAACAGAGAAAGTTGGGACTTTGCAGACCCACTTGCATCTGCATGAAGCTGGTGTGATTCGGCTAGTAACAGCTGCTCCCTCCTGCAGAGCTTTTCATGTGAGACTTTAAAGCATTGCTTGAGACACTCTAAGGAAGACTCAGTACCCCACAGTGCATTTTTTAATAGGCAGAGCAGCCAAGGTGCAGAACTGACTTACTCAAGAGCACCCAGGAAGTCACACACCTGGGAATCAAGAGCAGGCTCTGATCTTCTGCCTTTCAACACAGTTTCCAATCTGTTAGCTTGTTTTAAAGAGAAATATCTATCCCATTCACATTTCTTTGGTCACCCTGTTTCTGCTGGTAGAGATGAGACTAGACGTTTGCCTACTGGGTCTACATGTGTCCGAAACAGAAAAGGTGATGGCCACCCATCCCAAATTTGGTGGCATGGCTTGAATCACAGCTTTTCTGCTGGCCTACTCCAAAAGCTGTGGTGTTAGAAAGGTGCCTGTGGAGGTGGGGAGCTCTGTTGTGATTTCTCGAAGCTCAGAAGACTAATGGCAATCCTAATACTGCTCCATTGTACTCAAAGTATTTAAAATGGGTATTTCTTGGGCAACAGCAAAAAATTCATCCCAGGGTACAAATTTTGTTCTATCAAAATATCTGTTGTAAAGACTGCCAGTTGGTGAATTTGGTACCACACCACTTGTCAGGAGGAAAGCACTCACAGAGGCAGCTCAGACATTCATTTATTTACAGAATAATTGGAGGTTATTAACTAGTTAATTAATAAAGATTAGATGGAGCGGTGGTGGAAGGGAACTTGATATTAAAAACAGTTTGGCAGCAGTAGTAGCTGCTGTATTATAAAGGACTGTAAATCAGTGGAAGAAGAAGAGGAAATGAAGTCAAATTGATCGTCAGGGAACAAAGGAGTAAGACAAGTAGGGACAGTCTTAGTAGGACAGCTCAGTGTTTAAAAAAGGAAACAAGAGAACATCCTCTAACCCGCTCCAGCTGGTGAATAAGATCAGTGCCTCACCTTGCAGGTTCCAAGTGGAATGTGAACTGGGGTTCCCATCCCCAGGGCTAATTCTGGGCAAACAGATGCTCAGCTGAGTTGAGAGATTAAGTCAGCATGAACCAATTGATGGTATGTGGAGGAGAGACTTTTTAGACTATTCATAATAACTTGACTTTTCTCTCCTAGAGTTCTCTCTACCACAGGATCACAAAGCATTACATAAACCACAGTTGGCTAAGTTTTTTGATGAAGGTTTTCCTTTCTTATTTTAAGGAGTGGGCAAGAGTTATTAGCTTTGTTCCACTGATGAGGAAACCAAGGCATAGAGAAGTCAATATACCTCTACCCACAAATCCCATTGAAAGCATCCCCTGACTGCTGAGAGCCATGCAACGAAATCTGGGAGACATGCCAAGACAGCCGAGTGCCAGGATCAGTGACTCACATTGTCATGGGGAGATGAGAGATGATTTACACCAGTGCAGTTCAAGCAATCAGAGCTGGGTTGGGCTGATGCCATCAATGCAGACTGCACCAATGCACTGTATCCACTGCTGCCCCCAAAGACGGAGGCTGGTGGCAGAATTGGGCATGAAATCAAAACCAGACCTTGAAACCACCATCATCATCTGCTCATAATGCCAAAGGGATGCAGCTCTTCAGTGAGCTAAATCATTTTTAGGAGATTGTTATCATTCTCTTTTGACTGTTTGAAGGCTTACACTCTTCCTGTCTCTGTGTCTCCAGCATGGTTACTATTAAAACCAATAGTAAATCTTGTGTATATGATGACTTGGACTTAAAGACCTTCATACTTTTAGCAGGGGGCTCACATATAAGCCTTAGCAGAATACAGATGTCTCATCTTAGGACAGGAGGTCATCAGCTGCAGCTGTTTTCCTACAGAAGAAGAGTTTATTCTACCCCACTCCTACTGCACACACACATACACGCACACGTTTTAACAGCCTTTTAACCCTGCCTACTGACCTCTAAACCATCACCTAGTCATACCACCTTTTTCTCCTACCCAGTTCCCTTTGTCCATACCCCCATCTCCATTTCTTTTGTACTGGGAAGAAGTTAGTATCCACTGTAGTGTTTGTTTCTGGAAAGAAGGAGCAATAAGAAAAAGATAGTCTAAGTGACATATAACTGGTTGAATAGGTAAAGGGGATAAAGGAGCTCTGCTCCTTGGATACGACAATTCCCAAAGCTCCCAAGTGATATTTTGACACTCTCTTTTGAGCTGAGTCCATCAGTGCAGACTGCAGCAGTATGATGTCCACTGGTGTCCTCTAAAGCTGGCTGGTGATGAAGCCGGGTGGATATTGAAAGGGATACCTGCCAGAGTCTCCTCTAATGCCTTTGAACCAGCAGTTCTAGATTCTGAATAGGAGAGATGGGCCAAAAGTGTCTATGTGCTCTCCCTAAATAGTGTCTGCTATTGGCACTGCTAGAAACAGCGTATTTTCTGGTAGGGCTTTTTTGTTTTGAGCTCTGTTATGAGCTGGTGAGTTCAAAGTTTAGATGAGGACACTACTGAAGTTGAAGAATAAATAAATAAATAAAGATGAGTTTTTCAGTCTACAGAAAAGTACAATAAAAGGACACATGAGACTGGTTTGCCTTGTGTGAGGTTACAGGAGGAACTGTGACAAAAAAGGGGAATAAGATAGTTTTCGGTATCTACAGGACAAAAAATAATTGACTTCAATTGCAGTGCTGGATATACAAATCAGACATGGCAGAGCTTTTCCTAGAGAGGTGGGTAATGACACACTAGGCTGTTTGGGTTGGGAGGCTTCTAAAAGCAGATTTGAAGGTCATTGTTCAGGGGTGTTTTCTGCAAGGTGAAATTCCTCTAGAGGTAGGAAGATGGACTAGGTCTCCTCCTATGTTGTCTATGATTCGGTGTTGTTCTTCCAACCCTGGGTTGTTTAAGGACCTGGGAAGTGTTATGAACACACTAGTTCCTAAAATAGCATCCCTATGTTACACATGCTTCTTTCAGACAAGCCTTTTCAGTGTCACAGCAAAGGAGCTCACTTTGGTCATTCAGTCATTCAGTATCGCACCTGAGGAAATGGGTTTCCACTTATATGTGCTTTTGCCCAGCATTGTAGACTTTTAACAAGAGTTTTAAACAAAGAAAAAGAAGAGTCTCCTTGAACAAGCTGTTGAAAAGCTGAGTATAAGGCAAATCACATTACATGTTGGGTTCATTTATTTTCTAGGTAAAATGTTTCTTAGAGGGTTTGTTTTCTGGCATATGCATTTTTTTCAGAATAAACTCCAGGTGTTGATTGGTTATTGATTTCCAGGGAGCAAGCAATTTCCTGAAATAATCCCTTGCTTGTCCTGGACCCTACAGAAGGAAGAAAAGACTAATAGAAGTGATTCTTTGGTGGGGGCTGTTGATACGGATTATAATTGGTCTTCATCACCAGTTTATCGACTGGTTTGTTAGATCATTAATTGCCCTTGGCTTTGATCTGGACCATTAACTAACAAACTTGTCATTAGCTGTTGGAAAATGACCAGCTCTTTTTTAGGAATATTGCACTGAGCAATCACCATTGTTAAATCCCAGAGGGTGTGAGGCAGGACTCTCCCGAGTACTGTTTGCTTGGTTCATTGGTATGGTATGAACATCAAGTCAAGCTGTTTCTTTTGCAGGGATCAAGAGCTATCTAGGATGCTGGGGCATGTTTTCTTGTTCCTTCCTTGAATTACCAAAGAGAGGTGTTGCCTTACTGTAAGAAAGGAAACTTTCTTTCTCTGGTCCCTTGTTAAAAAATAATGAGTTAGTTTGAAATGATGTTGCTTGCTTGATAATGTTAGAGTTTTCCTGGTTTATGCCAGCAGAAGATCTTTGCTTGGAAGCTTATTTTCATGCCTGCAAAAGGTGTGGGACTGAAAGCTGTGGAGATGAAAATATGCAATACAAGCAAAAAGAAGCTGGACTCCATCCATCCTTCCTCAGCAGTGTCTCTCAGACCAGATCTCAGATGGCAGAGGAGAATTGTCACAGTTTCCTTGAAGAATATAATCAATAGGGTTGTTAGCACTTGTTTGCCTTGAAGTTTCTGAGGTGCAAGCACCAACTTGGTCAGAAATTCAGGAAGGACCTCAAAATCCATCAGGGAGCCATGAAAAGGAGATTCCCTTTTCTTGTGACTGATCCAAAGAGAAACTTCCTTTTTTTCCTCATTGGTCCAAACAGGAATCAAGCCAGTCCTCTAGAAATGAAACTCCCCATTTTTCATTCCAAGTTCCCCCGAGCCAACTTCCCACCATGGCTCTTCTCCAGGACACAGAGAAGTTGAGCTGTTCTATCTCGGCTTCCCCAGGAAAAAAAGATCTTGCTGTAAATAGGTTCGCCCAGAAGAAAAACCTGCATCTTTCTAGCACTGCAAAAGCAACTCCCTTCATTTTTGGTAAAGCTGGGTTTTTTGGAAGAAGCTAGCCAACAAGCAAAAATAAACAGAATTCATGCAAACTCCAGTATTAAACAAAAGTGCCAGCGCTGTTTCATTTTACAAACACTATTGATGGCAAATTCTGTTCCAGCTCAAGATCTGGGAATTCAATTCCATTGTCACTTTGGACCCACTGCCTGCCCCTCCACTCCCTTCTTTCCTCCCCAGGAATTCATTCATGTCAACATCCTACTGCTGGCAAGGGAGACATGGAAAGGAAGAATACATAATTTTTAGAGTTTGTGTCTCCCAGACAGATTTTGACCCCCCGAGTCATATTATTTTGAAATCCATAATAATAATAGTAGCAACAGCTAGGAAGGGGGGGGGGAGGACTTACGTCTGCATGCAGCAGACACTGCAACACAATTCCTTTCTGCAGAGCGTCATTTGTGCTAATGCATCCCAAAAAATCTTCAAATCTGATTACAGGCTGTGCAGAGAAATGCAAAGAAACTCACTGGAAGAAAACTGCTTGGGGCTGTAATCTTTTAGAGTTCATCGACTAGGCAATGAGTCGAGGCTGATCGGTAGTTCAGCTGGGAGTCCACTGAGGAAGGAAGAAAAGTGGGGCTGATATTTGGGCAGGTGAAGTTCTGTTTTCTTCAACTTATTAGTCACTCAGATGTTTATAGCTACCCCCCCTTCTTCTCATTTCCTAGCTTGCCTTGCTTGAATATTTGCAGATGTAACAGTAAAATACATGGTCCTGACAGCTTAGTTCACTGAAGATATGCTGGGCATTTCAAAAGGCTAAGGATAGGGTGAGTGATGGGTGAACATGATGATGGATGTTGTGGCCAGTTGCAGTACCCTTGAGGTCTTAGAGGAAATTTTTAACTGATTTCTTGCCCCAGTTCTGAGAAGAAAGTTGGATCCCTTTAAATTAGGAGGAACTTACCTCATAGATCCCACTGGATCACTTTTAATGTCACGAGGTATTCAGGGACATCTCAATAACAAAAGCCTCAGCTCAGCAGATGGCCCAAATGAGGACACTCAGAAGGGTCTGGCCATCAGGAAGAGCTGAGGTCTCTTTGAGAACTAGCCCTGCTGTGATTTCTGAAGCTGACTATCCACACCCTTGAAAAAAATTCGCTCCCTGTAGAGGGACTCCTCAAGGCGTTCAGGAAGGCTTATGGCATTGAGTCCTTAGCATTAATCATGTTCTGAGGGAAAGAAGTCCCACTGATGCTACTTAGTAGATCTATTCTCCATCTATTCTTCCAGTCCTTCAAGTGGATTAAACTAAATGACTTTTCCCTCCCAGAGTTGAAAGTTGCCTCCTGACTTTTTTCTCTAGTTTCTGTTGGCAATCCTGCCAAACCTCCTTCTTCCCACCAGCCAGTCTTTGATTTCCTCTTCTGAAGGTTGTTTTCAGCATATACCATGACCTGACAGCATAAATGAGTCCCAAGGATCCACAGCATGGAACATCCTTTAGAGATCTTCCTTTACATAAACATAGTGTTAGAGGCATTGACATGTAGGATTCTCCCTTCTTTAGCTACCATGTCCCTAAAACATGACATTTTTCATCCCTGGAGATGGGTCAGTAAGTACCAATTTTAAGCTAGTGTTTTAAATGTGCCATTCCTTGTTACTTAGAGAATCCTCTGACAATAGCATACGGTATATCTGTTTAACTGCATTTATCTGCGTACACACATAGGTTTGCACAGCCATGAATCCCCAGAGTATTAAAGGATCCAGACTCTTCTTAGCTGATAATTTATTGAAGCAGCATCTTAGCATAACACCATGCCTTGTACAGTTATTGGTTCTGGCAAGGTTTTCTTTGTAATAGCTTGATCTGCTTTCTATTGAGCAAGAATGGAATTGACTGTAGGAGCGCGGTGTATTTTCTAGGAGTACAGGCTCACACTCCGAGTATCCCAGAGCACTCAATAAAGTAATGAGTTAGACTGGCAGCACAGTGACTGTGGAAAGAAGGAGAATTACCAGCTCAGATAGGCTTGTGCTTTATGCATTTGGGAGTTTTGGGGGTTTTTTTTGGTTTGGATTTTTTTTTCCTACATGCCAGCACTAAGCTTCTCTCTTTGTGATAAGGTGTTATGGGAGCATAGGTCTCTTTGACAAGGATTCCCATCAGAGATGGGCAGGAGGATCCTGCCTGTGCTGTTTTCCCTGCAGGGTGCATGTCGGCTTTCCTCCCTCCCCACTTTCCGTAGTGCTGCAATGCAGTGTCAGCATTGGTTGCAAGCCCAAGCCCTAGCACACAGTCTGACTCTGCCACAGTCTCCTGGCTCTGGGGGGAAGCATGAAAACACTTGGCCCCTCTCTCACAGCTGCTGCAGTCTGCCTGCATGCTCCGGGAGAGAAGGCAGAGCTGGAGCTGCAAGGCAGGATAAAGGCTCTTTTGCTTCGTGTGCCCATAGTGCTTCTGCTGCATAAGGTGAGAAAGAGCAAAAGTCAAAGCAGCAGAAGCCAGGGTCCCTGTCAGTGTCTCCCATGGGGATTGTAGGCCAAAACAAAAATCCCAAAACAACACACAAAAGAAACAAAAAAACCCCTTTCTTTTGCTGGACTTACTCCTTGCAGTTGAGAGGAACCTTGTTTTTGTGGAAGATCTGGGTTAACCTGTTGCCTGAACTTCTACTTTGAGTCTTGACCTGAAATTAGCTAATTTTTCAAAAAGAAATCCAAGCAAGACACCAGGCTTGAATACCTCTGCAGTGGCAGGCATTGGGCCATGACTCTGAGCTCATTGCCTATGCCACTGTGCTTGCTTCAAGTTTCCTTGAAATGTTGTGAAAATTCACAAACTGTTTCCAGCTCTGGAGACACAATTCAGTGGCTCCAGACTGAGAGAGACTGTCAGATGAGCAGCCCATGATCTGCACGGCGGTATGGTTTACTACACCATTTCGCCAGAGCCTGCCATGCATTTATTAGACACAGGATCTCACCAGAGATTCTTCCTGAACTTGGGAACCAGGCTGGAGTCTTTGCCGAATGCTGATCCAGGCTGCCTGGCTCTGCCCCTCCCTTGGTGTCACTGCTCACCTTGCAACACTGCTGGTCACCAGGACAGATGGGAAGTTTAAAGGCTGGATATGACTTTGAGCAGAAAAACTCCTTAACACCCATGCTAAATGAGATCAATGGTCTATGGAGTTAGTGCCAATAGCAGATGCCTATGATGAGAATAAAACAAAAAGGAGTAAGCGTAAAGTAATCTCATCTTTGATGCACGGTCCTTACTTCCAGCAGTTGCTGAATTAAGGATTATTATCTTTTTCTGAGCTGGGAATTGTGTCTGAACAAACATGTTCTGTAACCATGGATGGATTGTGCCTCTGTGAATCTGTGTAATCCCTCCTGGAGCCCACCAGAATATCTGGTCTCTAGAGTATGTCATGGCAATGAGCCCCAGTGTTTAACTGTTATGTGGTGCTCAGTCGGTTCAGGATGTGTCTCCAGTCCATCTCCCAACCTCCTCCTCTGTTGTTTTTTGGGGTGGTTGTATTTAAAGTCCATGAAAACTTCATGGTCAACCTGTTTTCAGCTGGGATTGGGTCATGCCCTCATGCAAGTAATGAACAAGAGGGAGAACAGTTCATGAAATCGTACAAAGTGTTTTCACCAGTAATCACTGGCCTACACAGGAGATGGACTGGGGACAAAAAATCCCATTATTTCATGTAAACATTAAGACAAAGATGGAGAAATCAAAGGTAAAAGAGTTCTCTTGAACTGCTTGTTGCCATGGCTACCATATCATCCAGAGTATCTGGGAAGCACACAGGATTTCATTCCCTTCCCAACTTTTTCATTGAGTTTGATTTTTATTATTTTTTTAAATGAATAGGAAATAAGAGGGAAAATGGAAGAACAGAGGATACTAATTGTTCATCCCAATGCTTTAAACTGAAAGATGCTCTGAGGCTGCTGATGAGATAATTGTCTGTTACCATCCAGGAGGCTTCCCAACCCTTTCTTGTTTCTGAGAGAAATAACATAGCTCTTCAGAGCTGCTGTGGAGCAACATCTTCCATTGTCAATGACTTCGAAGGGACCCAGGAGTGCTCATGGCATTGTATCTTGAGTAAGGTGGGATCAGCACGAATAACCTTTCTTACGCTTTCTGGGTAGGCAGCTGTCCTGAATCAAGTGGGGTTTTGGGGATAAAATGAAGAATTAGGTGGAATAATACTCCTCTTCCACTGTAAACATTATAGCGTTTTCAAATAGAGAGGAAAAAGGCCTCCTTGAAAGCTGACAGAAGGTGCTAAACAGAGGGTAAGGATCCATCTTTTGGCACCACATCTTTCCATTCAGTATTTTTTGCCAGATTTTTTGAGTGCCAGTGATTTTCAGGTACCAGAGACATGAAGAGTTCAGGAGGGCTACTCAGCAATGTTGCTCTTCATAGTTAATTTTCCAACACTAATCCAGGTTTAAGTTGAAATAATTGATCAATGACGAATCCTCTTCTCTTGGGAGGCTGTGCAATATTACACAATAATACGATCTTTTAAAATTATGAGAACAATGTCTCACTAATCTGATTGTTATTGGCCAAGCCTAACAGTAGAAAAAAGTGTAATTACAGCAGAATTATATTGCAATTAAGATGTAATTACACTGTAGATTTTTCTTCTCAATCAATAATTATTTCTGTTGATATAATAAGCACATTAACTGCAAGAGCAAATGGTTTGTGTGAGCTCTCTGGTGTCCTTATGCTACCTGAAATGAATATACACCATTGCAGTGACATTTACAGTATTTATTCTCAGCCATACCGTGAGCCATTCAGTCACTTATTTTGCAAGACATGAGGGGGTGTGTGCATGTGTGTATGCACATATGTAAAATACTAATACATATAATACAACCTATAATTACCAATTATATTATTACATTAATGTAAAATTATATTGCAATACTAATATATGTTGTAATGGACTATAATTATATTACATTTGTATTTGTGGTATTAAAGTGCGTCAGAGAACATACTTATCATAATTACACTGCAATTGCTCTTTAACAAGAGTGGAATTATAGTCACCATATTATGAAATATGACAGTGTTATCTTTATACATTATTTGTATTAAAGTACAGCTTAGAGGGCCGTTTAATTGGTATCTGCTTAAGAAGATAGCGATCTTCCACTGGTACTGGGGAACAGACCTGGAGTGAGCTCTAGTAAAGGACTGTAGCTCAATAACAAGATTTTTCGTACGTGGTCCTGGCATGGGGTCTGGATCTCTATTTTAGGGTCCTGTTGCTGTCTTTCCAAGAATTGTCCTCACTGAGCAGTGCTGCTGATTAATTTGTCCATGAAAACTTAGGCCTCTTCCCAAAGACATAGGGACAGTAGTGGTTCACAACTGTGCTCATGAAAACGTGTCTGCTGGTGCAGGACTAACCAAGACACTAAGATTTTTGGATCACAGTGGCTTGTCCAAAGTCCTGGACAAAATTCCATGGACAGCTCAAGAAGCCTCAAGTGGTCAGTTCACGTTTGTACCTCTGTCTTTTAGTCATCTGAGGTTAGTTCAAGGAAACTCTTTCTGAGTATCTTCCAGGTGGTCCTGCCTACATCTTAAACATCAAAACCTAGTGGTAAGAGCATTACATCACTTTTCAGCCAGACTGAAAGTGCCCATTTTTCTCAAGCCTTGGGGCAGCTTGTGCACTTTTCCTTAAAAAAGCTTCAGGTAAAATGCACAGTATCTTTCTATATTCTAGTTCAATCCACAAGTTATAGTGGCACAATCTACTTTATCTTCTCTTTCTTGCTCCGGGCTCTTCCTGCATCCTCCCCTTGGCCATTCATCAGCCTGGAGATGTTGGTTTGCAGGTGAGGTGAGTGAGGTAGGGATGCAAGCACAACTTTCCTCCACCACCCCTGCCACAGCTATGGTGAACCCTGGCAGGGACAAGGTTCCGCACCTTATATCAGAAGAATCCATTAGTCCTTCATCTCAGGCAGGGGAGACTGAGCTGGAGATATTGCTGTCCCAAACAAGGTTTGCTCTCCAAGATCTGGTTACTGGCCAATGGAGCAAAGACTCTGATCTATGCAACTCTTAAGCTGCCTCACCAACCAGTGTCAAAGATGCTGAGATTGAAGCGTTAACAGACAGGTTTGCAGATATGTGGGCTTTTCTCAGGTCAAAATGTAGGGAACTCCTAATGAATAGCCATTGCCGTCAAAGTTTATTTACTGAATTAAAATCTCAGTTTCTTAAGGAATGTATATACTCTTATGTCTTGGTCTGCCAAAGGCAGAAACAAACAACCTGAACAAACATTTACTTTCTGCAGTATTTATGATTCACCAAAACAATTGCTCTTGGCAATTTTGCAAAGCAGGAACTTTATTTCAGTAAAAATTAGTTGGACAAATGTACTGCAATGTAGGCTTGGGCAAGAATGTGTCTGAGTGTGTGGGCTTCTTATAGGATATTCAAGGAGCTCCAAGCAGAGGAGGATGAATCAGGATGAATGAGTGAGAGAAAAATCAAGAGGATGCATAAAAGAGGTCTTTACAGCTGCATGAAAACAATATGTAGGCATTGAACTCAGGAATAAAGAGATGGATTCCTGGCCCCACTGACGTCAGTGAGGCTTCTTGGATTCAGTGAATAACTTTGGATCTGTAATCAAAGCTGGATGGTACTTATTTTTGAAGAAAATGGCTACAAACTATACAAGTAGGTTCCCACACTACTTGAGTTGAATCTCTAACTCCACTGATTACTGGAGGCCTCCTGAGACATGATGGCCTTAAGATATTAACTGTGGAGTTGCTGATCATCTTCATGTCATGCCCTTTCCTCTTTTCACATCCTGTACCTATATTTTCACCAATTACAGATCTTTAAAATTCAAGTGGTATTTTTTTTTCTTCTTCATCTTCCCTGTTTTTTTAACTAGCTTTTTGAGATTTTTGGATTCATACAGAATATCATCATTCTTTGAGTCACTTGCAAAGTTGCAAAGTACACTCCAGGGGATCAGCTGTTCCCATGGGCATGGAGAGATGGAGGAGATAAGTAAGGGGGCCTTCTGCCAGGGGTAGGTTGAGCTGGTGAGGCGAGATCTCTATCCTGTCCTAAATATTCTGAGCAGTTCAGAGGTGTAGGGTATGTTCAGGGTGATGTGCGTTGCTAAACTCAAACTGTGAATGCAATATAGAGAAATGATATGATGGGTGGGGGAGTTGATATCTGTAGTTATTTTTCAAGCACAGCTGATCGCTGCCTTGTAAAAGTTCCACTTTCCATTCATCCATCTCCCCTACCGTGATGCTAAATGCCTTTAGCCAGAGGGCTGGGGCACTTTTTCCATTTGTTTTTCTAGGCTCTCATTTCATCCAGCTCCTTCCTGAGCCTGTAAACTGAGGCAGCATTTCTGCCTGGTTGTTTTTTAACTGGTATTAGTTTCCAGTCAACCAAAACTCCTACAGCATAATCTCAAGAGGTGCTGAGGTTGTTTAGCATGAGTTTGTGTGTCCTTACCCTTAGTGGTAACTCAAGAAGGAGGATGAGATTTACCTTACAGAGGGGCTGTGAGTAGAGCAGATGGGTCATTCTGGTTTCCACTAGACAGAGAGCGGCTTTGTATCATTTTGGTGGGAATGAAGCCAACACTACTATCACTGAAAAGAAAAAAATGAAAAATATGTATCCTGTAATGACACAGTGACCCTCACGTTCCTGCCATTCATTTTTGGTCAATGGTAGAAATTGCTATTTCTGAATTTTTTTACAAGGTTACCAGGGTCGTTGTCAGACCTCCAAGTTCAGTGGTCTTTCTTTTAAGCTGGATGTGGTAGGAAAGCTGGGGAAGCTTCTTGTAGAGTTGGATTCAATCAAAGTTTGCAAGACCAGAGACATTTCCAATAAAGGGCACAAGGTTCACATAACTGTATTTTCTTGCTGAAACTTTGTTCTGCTGTAAAATTTGATGCTTACTTGTACCTTTATTACCCGAGTTATACAATATTCTTCAAGATCCCCAGAATGGCAAGGACTGCAGAAGAGCAATGTAGCAGTATTAGCTGTTTGCCACAATCCATGTCCAGGATTGCTATGCTTTCCCTGCGGCAGGTGAAACTGCAAGAAAACAAATAAGAAATTCACCCAGTGCTGTTAGAAGTGAGTGGGCGGACAGGACCATTTTCGCCAGGGTCCCTCTGACTAGCATGGACCTGAAACAGCACTGTTTCTGCTCAAAATAGCATGCCACAGGCAGAGACATTTTGTTTTTGCTAAAAGCAAACAGAGTTGCTAAGAAACGAATATTGCAGAGACGGAAATCCACAAAAGGTTTGACAGTTGCTGAACGATGCATGCTGGATGGAGTGGCTTGGCAAACATGGCCATACAGGTAGCAGAGAGGAGCCAGCCAATTCCTAGCTAAGCATGGTCATTCCAGCAGAAAACCCATCAGTTGCTCCTTACATCCTGCCTCCACCATGCATATTGCTGACGGGAACTGACAAGCCAGGAGTATAAGATGGGTAGGGCACACAAAGACCAGAGGATTTGCAAAGCTGGGAAAATTGAGTAGATAGAAGGCTTTGAAGGACATACGCTCCAGCGTTCCTGTGTCTCAAAGTTGGGAGCAGCAAAGGAGGTTAGTGAGTGTTTACAATCCTTCTCATCCTTGCTCCTGAAGGTCCAATCTTGGCAGCCCTTTCTTAGTACTTTCTTGGATCTCCAAGGACAAATCACAAAGTTGTGTGTGTGCCTCCATCAGTGATGGCTATTCTTTAGATCCTGATCATGGTGAGGGTCAGTGATCCTGTTGGTACCAGCTTTCCCAGGGTATGGGGACACCTCCTTGTGTTTAAGTCACTGTGGAGCCTCTAGAGACAGTGGTCACCTGTGGCTACACAGGAGTCAGCTTTTCACATCCACTATGTCCCACATCAGGCAGTCAAATTTTAGCTATCCCAATTTCCTATGCTAGGAGAAATGGTCTTACATAACTTCCTTATCAGATGTTAAATGACAGATGCACAGTACCCTAAAGGTGGCTGCATTTCAGCATGTTCGTGACTGTGTGCATGTGGTTTCTCCTTGAACAATGCTTAGAGAGCAGCATGGATGGAAGAGATTGCTGAAATATGAGACATTCAAGGGACTGCTGTCCCCTACTGGGGCATCGTTCTTGGATTAAAGCTTGAGAACCAGAGATGATCACTGCTTGGAAAAGCTCAGGAGCCATCTCTGCTCTCTAGACCATTGCTGTTATTGTTAGGTATGCTCTTCAGGAAGGTGGGCTTGGGAAAAAAAAAAAGAAATATTAAAATAGAAGATAGAAGCAAAGCAAACTAACACAGCAAATCCGATTAATAAAGGATGCCAGGAGTTGGTGTTAATTTCTGTCTGATTTAAAGTGCCTGGTGGGTGGGGAGAGAACAGCCCACAAGAAGCAGCTGGGCTCCTTTTCCATCCCCCAACCCTGCTGTTGGTGCGGCGTGGTGGGGGAAAGAGGAGCACACAATCAGGCGATTCATCCCCACGCTGTCGCACTTTGCAAAGGCAAAGGAGAAGAAGGGAAGGAGGGAGAGAGAAAAAGCAGCAATCCAGTTCTCATGAAAAGCATCAGCAGCAAACTTCATGCTTCTGCTTGCCTAACCAGGATCAACCCATCCCATCCACCTTTACTGGCCCTTTGTATGATGCCAGTGGGCAACCCTGACAAAAAGGAGGAGCTGGATTGATAACTTTCCTCATCTGGTTGTCGGGGTCAGGCGCGTCGAGTGATGAGGGGAGTGCTTTAATCAGCCATGGTGGGGCTGGCAGGGTTCACAGTGTTCTCTCAAGGCCAAAGTTCTCAATTTATGTGCAGAGCTGGGTAAGACAGAGACAAGCTCCCCCATTGATGCAGCTCCAGTGCAAAGGTCCACTTAAACCAACAGAGGTGGTGCCTGGATTCACTCCCCATGGCCAAACTCTTTGCTGTTCATGTCCATTCACTCCCTCTGAGGTTATGATTATCGTAAATAAAGGAGAGATTAAATACAGGCATGAGCATAGTCCCATGATCATCCAGACTATTTAATTACTTGCATACTCCCTGGTGCAGTTTTGGCCCAAGACAGTGCCAGGACACAGCCTGGTAGATGACTGAGCCAAGGGACTCTCCCCTGCAGGTCTGTGGGATGAGGCCAGCCCATCTCACAGGGGAAGAGAGCTGAGGTGTGTGGCTGCAAACTGTGCCATGCTTGGCCCCAGAGCCAAAGAACAGCCCCTGCTCTCTTTCCTTCAGTAGTATAGACATAGCCTGTGGAGACAGACAGCAAAAGGGCAAATTAGCATTTAGTTGGCATGTGAATTTCTGTTCTTTAGGAACAAAAGGAGGGCCATCTGCTCATTGTGTCTCGCACGAGGTGGGGGCTTTCATTTGCAACCAACCTGTGCTGGATTTCAGCACACCACCAATTGTGGAGAAGTGGCAGGCCCTCCAGGTAGTGTCCTGAGGACATCCACTGTGCTCCACTGTTTTGGGTCAACAGGCCCTCTGGGCAAAAAAGGCCATGATCCTCATCTCCTGGCACCTTCCTAGAAGCTCATCTCTCCTGCATTTCCTAGCTTACTGAAGCTGGTTCGTGGGCTGCACATGTGGGTTTGTCATTGCAGGGCTGCTTGGGAACACCTGGGGCTGTGCATGCTGCTACGTTATGGTGAGGTTTCTCTAAACTGTGCAGGGCTGGAAGCACGAGGAACAGTCTCAGAATCTTTCTCTGGAGGAATTGAGAAGCAGAAGAATTGCCTGCGTATGTCTTTGTAGCTGAGGTCCCCTCCTGTGTCTTGGGTCTTGGGTAGAAACCTAAATCTAAGTCCTGCCTGTTGTCTGCACACCCTCATCTCCCCTCCATCTCCTCACTCCAGTCCTGTCTGCCTGTTCTCCCAGCCAGAAGGGAAAACCTGTACAAATGAAGGAGCACGTGAAAATCACACTCTGCTGTCACCCCTCTGATGAAGCACCACCCAAGCCCTTCTCAGAATAAATATAAACCATCTTCCTTCAATCCTTCATCTTCATCAAGGCTGCACACAGACAGATAACTAACCCCAGCCCCAAACCAGCACATTCTCAATACTGCACAAATCACTCCATAACATCCTTCATCATCTCCTGTGATTAAACAAAGCCCAAGAAAGTCAGAGAAGTCCTTTGCTTCCCAAAAACCCCCATGGTTACCCCTTACCAGTATCCCATCTTGCCTCCCATCTCACATTGCTCAACGGTTCCTGGAGAGAAAGACTGAAAAGGGGAAAAGCGTACGTCTGTCTCATTTATGCAAATCCTGAACTGCTTGTCATGAGGCTGATAGATGAGATGCAAGGAATAATCTGGCTCGTTAGCGCCTGTGCTATGATTGAATCGCTCTGCCAGCCTGTCTACATCCAAGCATCTTAGGATTTGTTATAGGGGAGCCTAGAAGGCAGTCTTGAGGAGTCTGCAAGGAAAAGGGGGGTGCTCCAGGGAGCCGAGCAGGCAGGCACCCTTTGCTGTCCGGCATGGTTAGCTCAGGCATAGCGCAGCATGGATGTGCCCATGACACTCCAGAAAGGTTTAGGTTGGGACCATCCCAACGACTGCTCTCCCAAGCAGTGTGATGGCACCATGCAGGATGTAGTAGACTGAACAGGAGGAAATGGATCAGGCCAACCCATTTTGGTAGGGGAGTTTAGTGACATGGATGAGACTCATGCCATGCCATTTCGTTTCAGTCTCTGGCCATCATTTGTTTAACAGTATGGACTTGTGGCTTAGGGGTGGTTACTAATACCCCTGCACCTCCCTATAATAAATGTAAAAATAGTTATTTAGGGAAGGAGCAAAGTCCATAGAATCATAGAATCATAGAATCATAGGGTGATTTGCTTTGGAAGTGACCTTTAAAGATCATCTATTCTGCTCCTTCTGCCATGGGCAGGAACATCTTTCACTAGATCGGGTTGCTCAAAACCCCGTCCAACCTGACCTTAAACATTTCCAGTGATGGGGCATCCCCAACTTCTCTGGGCAACCTCATCCAGTGTCTCACCTTCTTCATCATAAAAAATTCCTTATAGAATCATGGAATCATTAAGGCTGGAAAAGACCTCTAGGATCATCAAGTCCAACCGTCACACCAACACTACCATGTCCCCTAAATCATGTCCCAAAGTGCCACGTCTACATGTTTTTTGAATACCTCCAGGGATGGTGATTCCACCACCTCTCTGGGCAGCCTGTTCCAGTGCCTGACCACCCTTTCAGAGAAGAAATTTATTGTTCCTCATATCCAATCTAAACCTACCCTCCTTCAGTTTAAAACTGTTACCTCTTGTCTTGTCACTACAGGCCTTGGCAAAAAGCCTTTCTCCATCTTTCTTATAAGCCTCGTTTATATATTGCAAGGCCAGAGTAAGGTCTCCCTGAAGCCTTCTCTTCTCCAGGCTGAACAACCCCAGCTCTCCCAACCTTTCTTCATAGCAGAGGTGTTCCAGCTCTCTGATCATTTTCCTGGTCCTCCTCTGGACCTGCTACAACAGGTCCATGTCTTTCCTGGGGACCCCAGAGCTGGACGCAGTGCTCCAGATGTGGTCTCATGAAAGTGCAGTAGAAGGGCAGAATGAACTCCCTTGACCTACTGGCCATTCTTCTTTTAATGCAGCCCAAGATACACCTGGCTTTGTGGGATGCAAGTGCACATTGCTGGCTGATGTCCAATTTTTCATCCACCAGTATATCCATGTGCTTCTCCACAGGGCCACCTTCAATCCATTCACCTGCCAGACTGTACTGATATTGGGGATTGCCCTGACCCAGGGCCATCCAAGTCCATCTGAATGCACAATGAAAGACTGAAGGAACGGCAAAGAAGAGTAGACACTTTGAGATTGGCAGTTACATCCAGACCATTGTGTTTAAAAGCAACTGATGGACTTGTCCTCTACAAATTCTCTAATCCATTTTGGCACTTTTATACCTTTAGCCTCCACAGCATCCTGTGGCAATGAGGTTCCCAACTGAATTACGAGCTGTGTGAAAAAGTACTTCCTTTTGTTTGTGTTAGGTCTTTGGGGTCAGTAAAGATGGCTTTCTGCGTCATGAGGCTTAATTCACTGCTGCTCCCCATGTCCCTTGAGGACCTTGGAGAGAAGGTGCTGTAGAAATGCATATATTTGTCATTCTTTTGTTTCGTAAGTTCAGGTTGCAGACTTCTGCTGCTTCAAGGTCATAGCTGGATCCGAAACCACTGAAACTTGGGGCTTTAAAGGGGATTGCGTATGTTCCAGATTCTCCCCACCTTTAGGGTCTGTGCTCAACTTGGTAGAAAGGTCCCACACTCTGCTCAAGCTCAGATATTTCTACCCTCTCCATGCCACAAGGAATTTCCTGTTTGCCCCTGGTAGTGTGGTATCAAAAGACTTCAAAGCCCCTCACTTCAGACTGTGTAGAACCAGCTAGAATCACTCCCATAGCTACCACAGTTCTGTAGTTCAAGTTCTATTGTGCTGTTCACTCTATGGAAAGTGAAAGTAAGGCAAGGGATGGCCACAATTCTGGTTTTACTAAAAGGATCAGTATTTCAGGTGTCTTTTGTAGCCACAGCCTGAATCTCCATATTTGTCCTGCAGAGACGTACAGGAAAATTGCAAATCTGAGCAATACCATCTTACAGTCCTTCTGTGTGCAATTTAAAGACATCGTCACTGGGCACTGGAAACTGAATGCCTAAAATTATGAGCTGAATTCCTGTTGTCAGAAGGGGAAACATTCCCAATACAGTTTTAGCTGTGCTGAGACTGCAGCATTCAAAAACTGAGTGCAGTGCACCTTCAGGGTTGCTCTAAAATTGGACCCTGATGTAGTCTTTCCTTCTTTTCCCAGCTACTGCCTAGGAAATCTATCCCTGTCATTGGGGTAGTGTCAATGCTGTTTGTCAGATGGGGAAAGTGAGGCACAGTAATTGAGAGAGAACACAAAGCCATGAAGGAGTCAGAAGAGCACACATTAAAACTTCTGTACATCCAGGGCTGGTCAAAGGCTTCTGGTTGTGGTCATCCCCTGTTGCTGGTCATACCCAGCCATGTAAGCAGTAGAAATCTACTTTCCTGGTGCTGAGAGAAGCACTAGGACTTGAGCTAGAGCAGATCCTAGGCTGGAGCTGGTTGCAAAAATAACTACTTGAGTAGCTCATCCCCTTTCCCTCCTTTCCTTTGGGCAGCCCAGCTCAAGGCTGCCAGAGGGCAGGCAAGGGGAAGACTCCAGTGGCTGTTCAGTCCCAGGGGGTCTGGACAGGATGGTCAGGAGCAAAGTTCCCAGTGCCTTCACCAAGGCACCAGCTTTTCCTTTATTCTCTGTAGTCATCTCTGCACCAATAACCCCAGAGGGCTAGGATACGGCATGAAATACTCTGCCATCACTGCCTACACATCTCAGGACACTTCATGGCAAGTTTTTGGCCTCAGCCAAAAAAAGAACCAGCCCAGACCGTGCCTGGGTACAGGTCAGGAGGGAGCATTACACACTGTGGCAATGCTGTTCTGCTTTGGAAGATTGGCACTTTAGCCACATAGACATGAGCTATGTCAAGACTCTTGGCCTCAGGTGCCAGAAAATGAACTCTGGTGCATATGATTTATGCGGGATGCGTAGCTGAGCAACATCAGGACGTGTATTGAGCTCTGGCTTGTGCGTGTGCAACCCAGTGAATCGCAAAGGCCAATTTTTGGTTTGTCAACCATTGCTCTGCCCATGCACCCGTGCAAGTCTGAAGCTCAGCACGCACACACAGCCCCCCCCTCCTCCAAACATCCCCTCTCCCCGAGGGCTTCCACTTAGTTCCCCAGCTAATGCCAGTGCTTTTAACCTCCAGCTGAATTTCCAATCAATCGCATCCCAGTCCCTAGCACAAATGAACTGCGATGGAAGCAGTCCGGCCTCCGCCTGCTTTCTGTCACTCATTAGGATGACCTTGCCCTCAGAGGCCCTCTTGTTTAACCCTCACTCCCAGGAGTAAGGTGGGAGCGTAGGGAAAAAGACCCCAAAGGGTCAGCCATGGAGCACTAACAGCCAGAAATAAGGCAACAGGGGAAGCGGGATTTTTCTAGGATTTGGTGGTGTAGAACCCAGGGTATTTCTGGCAACATGCCTTGTCCCTCAGGTGGTACCACTGATGGGGATGGTTGGGAGATAGGGCAGTCAGAGGGTATGGGTGATGCTGGCGTGGAGGAAAGGCTGATCTTACCGTGATCACAAGAATTGTGTATTCCCCTGGGGTTGAGGAAATGCCTGGGAGCAGTGTGGAGCAATGACCAACCTAAACCCACAGCAGGCTCTACCTTATCACTGTTAACTGGGGTTTAAATCTGCTTTGCTAATGGGAAACTGAGGCAGAGAAAGATGTAACTTTATGATGATCTCCATCAGCTGCCTTCTGCCAGGAACCCCATAGGCTCCTTGGCTTTGCTATGCAATGATACCTAACCCATCCCTATATCGTGCAGACCTTGAGAAACTCGGGAGTCCTGGTAGTACCCCCCACAGGCCATGCCAATAACACTGTACCTGTGCAGAGGAAAGCTGCGGACAAACACAGCTGCAGCTTGGGCTGAGATGATGCTTAAAGGACACCAAGTACACACATAACATCTGTCTGAGGCTCTGTTGGACCCAACAGAAGGTGCTGCAGAGCCCTGGGCCCACTTCCCTCGGGCAGCCACATCTGGGACCAGATGGAGCACATCTGGTCCTCCTTGTCTGCCAGGCTTTTCTCTACAGAAGCTTTACTGGGTCCTAGATTTTAGGGTCCAGTCTTTCTGCTCAACTGTCTCCTGATCCCACTCACCGAAAAAACCATGCAGAGCCAGGAACTGCGCTTAAACCCCTGCCTGAGAGTTTTAGCTATAGGCCTATCTTCAATTAATGTGATCTGGAGCAGAGACCTTAGTCTTTAAGGTTGTTAATCTTATCTTTGGATGAAATCACAGAATCATAGAATGTCCTGAGCTGGAAGGGACCCACAAGGATCATCAAGTCCAACTCCTGTCCCTGCACAGGACAACCCCAAATTCACACCATGGCTCTGAGGGCATTGTCCAAGCACTTCTTGAATATTGCCAGCCTTGGTGCCGTGATGCCTCCCTGGGGAGCCTGTTCCGGTGCTCCACCACCCTCTGGGGGAAGAACCTACTCCTAATACCCAACCTAACCCTCCCCTGGCACATCTTCCTGCCATTCCCTCAGGTCCTAGCGTTGGTCGCCAGAGATCCTAGTGGGTTGGAAACAAATCACTAACTTCAGCACTTTGCCAGAGCTTTCCAGATCACAGAGCACCAGAGAAAAGCAAAGGATGCTTCTTATCATCTTTTCAGGTAGGAAAACTTACGCATGGATTGGCAAAGATGCTTAACTGAGAGTGTGCACAAATCCTGCAGCCAAGATTAAAATCTGGCTTCTGGCTCCCCTGATAGAGTCTCCCCATCTGGCCAGTGCTGAGGTGATCAGAGATAGGACGGTTCAACTGAGACTCAGGGGCTTTGGAGTTTCGTCATTGTGGTTGAAAGCCTCTTCAGGCATCCCAGTATCCATTTCTATATATCACCTCTCAGGCCTCCCTTTCCCCAAATTCTCTCTTCCAGCCTTTGAAAATCAAGATGAGACTAGGATTCTGTCCCCACAAGCAAATCCCCATCACAGGATCAAATATTTTCCACCGTATTCATGCTGTTCCTGCAGGCTATTACATGTTTGCTGCAGTCCACACCTAAAGTGGGTGCCTTTCCAGGTTGGAGCTGAAAGAAATTTGGGATTAAGGATGCTAGTGTGTGTAAATGTCATTTATTAACACAGCAGACAGGTGAGAATCAGGCTTTCTCTGCACTCACGAGACTGAGATGGATAGAGGCAGTGGGCAGTACATCAGTCTGTACAGTGGTGGAGCAAATACACTGGGACGTGAGGGGTCTATGCAGAAATATTTTTGGCAAGTGAAACAGCAGGACGGTAGGAGGGCTGGACTCTTTTCTCTCTGACCCTTGTCTGCTTTTCTTTGCTTCCCAAAGGGGCTTTGTCTGAGTTCAGCTCTGGCCAGGCCAGATCCTGGCCTGGGGAGCTCCAGCTGGAGTTGGTTTAGCAGCCCTTCCACGGTATGGTACATCTGAAATGCCTCTCCAGAAAGTGGATGTGCACTGAAGTCAGGGCGAGAACCAAGGATTTCCCAGTCCTGCAGTATCTACCAAGTCATCCTTTTGCTCTTTCGGGTCCTAGTTTTTACTAGATTCTGCTTTGCCAGAAAATAAGCATGAGTCTCTATAGATAAACTGTTGCTGGGAAGGGCCAGAGTCACATAAATACTCATAGAAAACAGAAAAGAAGGAAAATGGATCATTAAAAATAATACTAAGGAAAAACCTGATTTTGAGCACTGTATTTATGGAAGAGGTGCTGCTCCAGGATGTATCCAAGCTCCATCCCTCTCTAGGTGCTGTGCAGGGCTAACTCCTCTCCTTCCATCCCCATAGAGCCACTGCCGCCAAACAACTGCCAGGTCCAAGCCCTTCCTGACTCCTCTGTGTGCTGGCGGTTCACAGATGCCACTGTGCATTTCCACTGTGCATCGCACACTCGCCTTGGTAGCAAAAAGAAAATTTTCAAGCAGTTGCAGCATTTTTGTGCTGCTAGCAGTTCCTTGTGAATAGGACAGAGCATACTCATTTCCTGTGTTTTCTCAGGGTGGCAAGGGGCAAGATTTTTCAGGGCCAGGTGGTTTTCTGCCTTTGGCAAAAGGGATTTTTTTTTTTTTTTATATCTGGGGACTTCTTACAGGGAAATGGGAAGCCCCAGGAAAGGAGGATTAGCTTGACGAGAGTGGTTTTCACCCTGCTGGGATGTCAGCCGTGTGCCAAGGTCAGGAGAAGGAAAAGCAGAGGGAGGTAAATCTTGGATGATAGCACATCTGAGCCGGTGGGCAGAGAGAGGGGAGTAGGGGCACGGCTGAGCTGGTGGGGACAGATCAGGGTGAGGGTCTTGGGAGAGGTCCTACAGGGAGGAGTGGGAAATGATGCCCTTTCCGCAGTCATAGTTTTGATTTTTTTTCCCTTTTTTTTGCGTGGAATGTTTGTGTGTGTGTGTGTGTGTGTGTGCGTATGTCTAAGAGTGCCCTCCATTGGCCACATCCAGGCTGCTGCACCAAAAGTCCTGTGTCACCAGTACAACCGAGGAAGGTGGTGGATGCACAACCGGTGAGGTTGCCCTTCCCGCGTGGGAGGACTCTGTGCAATGCACAGATTCTGCAAAGCAGGGCACATTGCAGCGCTGCCTGCATTTCACGGACTCCTCCTGCTCATGCAGAGCTGCAGTTCCTATGCTGGGGCACAGCTGCAAAGTTGGACACAGCAATTTGGAGATGTCCATCTGGAAGGTCTTGGTGGGACAGGGTGAATTGGCATGTGGGGCTATTCAGGCAGAAGGTGAAGGCAGTTGGAAGCAGAATCAGGGTTTGCCCTGATCCCTCCCTGCTCATATACGCCCCATGCTGCCTGCATCCCCAGGATGAGTGTGGGGTGTGCTTGGGGCATACAAACATGTGCAGAAAGCAAGCAGGGTCATGAGGGTGGTGCAAAACTCCAGTCTCAGACCCAGATCATCTTGGTTTACCATTACTGCAGGAGGATAGGGTGCACCACCAGACAGCTCACCACGGCTTGCAGGCTGCTCCAAAATTCACTGGGACCAGTGCAAACTGGACTCCTAAACCCCTTGGGCAGCCTGGGCATTATCACAGGTGCCAGGTATAACGTGATTCAGTCCCTGCCCAGATTTGTTTAAGCTGCGAAGGTCTGTCTCGGGTTGTGTTTCTGAACTACGCCTGCTCCAGTGGGTGCCAGGGTGGGATGGCAAATACTCAGCAAGGAGGTAGAAAAAACCACCGGGGCTCTGTGTAGTGGTGCAAGGGTTCAGGAGCCATAACAGTAGTTCACATCTCTTCATAGCTCTCTGCTTCATCATCTCTAACGTCTGCATAAGGGAACCAAAGCAGAAGGGCCATTCGGACCAAACCTGTCAGCCTCTTTCTGTGAGTTGCTTGGGATGAACAACGGCCTCCTGCCAGAGGCACACACACAAAGAAGATAATATTTTTGCCCTTCTGTTTGTCCTTGAGAAATGCAGGCAAGGGACAGCCCAGGGTACTCCACCATCACCTGCTGTCCCCAAGCTTTACTCCAGAAAAGGTTTCTCTGCCAGGCCCATCTCCCAGCCACAGGACTGGAAGGAAAGAGCAGGAGGGGTGGCATATACTCAAAGTTGGAGCCAAGGGATAGGACCAGGCAGGGATGTCTCCCATCACACAAAATTACAGAAAGAGCCAGGCTGCCTAGACGCTAGCTGTGGCAACAGCCACGGGAACATGGGCAAATTTGCCTGTGTGTCATAGGAACATGGTCTCCAACACTGGAATAATCTGCCTTTTCACAGATTTAATATCACTTCCCCAGCTGCAGGCTCCAGCCTCTGGTATATGTCCCCCTTGGAATTTTTCTGGATTGAAGTGTAGGATCTCTCTGTTGAAATGCAGCAGCCAGTCAACTGCCCATTGCATCTTTCCTCTCTGCCATGTCCAACACATGTTGAGCCAAAGATCCAGGTGCAGAGGGGGTTTTGTCTGTTCACTTCTGCTCTAAGTAAAGGTTCCCACTCCCAGGATTAGTCGAAGGAGAAAAAATATGTTTATGTTCCTTATGGTGAAACCTTCCAGATGGGACTGCATTCAGGGGAAATCAATTCTGAGACCTAACAACCGTAACACAGCGTCCCATTAACGGGTCTGTTTAGTTAAAGTTTGTTGGCTTTTACGGTGTTTTTCCCAGAGAGGAGCGGTGAGGGGGGATGCATTTTGTGCTCGCTGCATCCTCATTCAGCAGCAGGTCTGTGGCCAGCGTGAGAAAAATCGGGTTTGTGGAGGGTGGGAGGCTTGGGCTGAATCCCACGCACTGAAGTCACCATTAGGGACCGGATCTCAGCACAAGCCCTGTCTCCTAATCATCTCGTTGCTATGGAGGCACCGCTGGCTCCTGCTTCCAACTGGGAGAGGCAGGTTTCTTCACTGTCTGGACCAGAGGTTAAGATGATCCCTGGCTGGCTTATCGGTGGGAAGGTCAGATAGACTTTGGCTTTGCAGAGGCTGTGCCTGCTTGCAAACAGCACGAGCAGCTCAGGCACTGCCCTACAGCGAGGGAAAGGCAAACCAGCGGTCCCTTTTGGAGTCTCAGCTAAGCAAGCACCTTTCACTTACCAAAGCTGATATTTAAGGCATTCACAGTCATTTGCAAGCAACCCCTCCTGCTAATCACGATGACCTCTCTGGAAATTTATAGGATGTTTGGTTGATGCCTGTGGTTTTCCTTGCAAGCAAGTGCTGCTTTGCATCCACTAAGCAGGTTGTGTTCCTGAAATCCGGCCCCTGAGGCAGGCAGGAGTCTGGCATGGGGAGACTTGCACTGCAGAGCTTTGCAGGCTGCTAACCACTGTCAAGAGTGGGGACCTGACTTCTAAAAAATTTAAGTGCAAATGCATTTGGACTCCATGCTGATTAGTGTCAGGTCTAACAGACACTAAGGAATCTGCTGGCAGAGGCTGCGGTGATTTGAAGCTCTGATGAAACACAGTTTGCAAATAGCGGATCTGACTTTCAAGTTACATAACCCTTTCCTCCCCAGAAAAAACAGTTTTTGCAGAAGAGGTGAGATGCAGAGACAAAACTTTAATATAGAGCAAGGAGAGAAACCAAGGGGTGAATGTGGAGATGCATTTGGCGTCTTATCTCTTCCCATATGCACAGGATGGTCTATGGGCTTCATCTCTTATTTTTCAGTCTCTCCTGGGATTGGGTTTAGCTGCCTGAATTGTAGATTTGCTGGAAATTTGTATGGCTGCTGTGAAAGCATCCTCCGTTTGCAGTCTGGGAAGGCAGAGCCTGGCAGTGGGGTGGAAGATGGCAGGACTGGGGATGAGTGGTGTGGATGCCATGGGCCTGTGAGGAGGGTCAATGGCTGCAGTGGAGAAGATGTGTTTTCCCTTCTCCCTTGCAGTAGGTCCCCCTCTCCATAGGCTTTCACCCTAATTCCTTCCTGGCAGTGCCACCGTGGTCCCTGGTCATGGAGAAACATATCCCAGATGATCTGAATTAATTTGGGGTTGCAGCCCGGGACAATGTTAGCATCTCAGGAGTCTGCCTGCTTGCACTCAAGCTTCAGTGCAGAGACCCCGAGCACTTGTTTTTCACTTACCTGTGGTCCACAGAGGCTCCTGAAATCAAGGCAGTAGTCTGACTTGGTTCGGGGAAACCTTCCTGATCTGTCCCTTTGAAACCAGGCAGCAGCCCTGTTTTAGAGGCTGCAAGTGCTGCAGGGCTAGGGCAAGCTTCACCCAAGGGGAAAGTCCTGATTTTCTGTACCTGGGATGAGCAAAGAGGGTGAGAAAGGAAATGGCTGGAAAGGTGGGAAGGAAAAGATGACATGGCTGTACACCCAGCGGTGGGAGAAGCTCTGCCCCACACACTAAGGGTTTGCCCCTCCTGCCTGTCAATGCCTGCATCTGTTAATAGCCCCCTCCCCAAACATGGGTGTGCACACTGCACGGGGAGGGGGTACAAGACAAAAGGAGTCCTGATACTGATGGTGTTTCCCCCTCTTTCTCCTCCCTTGAAAAGAGGGGAGATGGAGGAAAGAGAGCATAGGAGGGTCGTTTGGTTGGGTAAGAAAGAGGGAGACTTGCAAGAGTGCAGAGGGCACAGGAGTCTCTTCGGCATGGAGCAGGGCACAGGGGTCTGGGCAGTTGGGCTGATGAGGGAATCTGGGCTACAAAGGGTTGCAGGGAATGGGTCCCAAAAGGCAATGCAGGATGGATGTCACTTTTGCTGAAGGAGCTTTGGGGGCTGAAGGAGGTCCTGGGGCTGGCAGGGAGGACTCCCACTCTCTGGAGATGCTCTATGACCAACTACAGTACTGCAGGCTTTGGAGAGTCCTGCACACAGGGGTGAAATATAGGGTGGCTGCTTGTTGTGGGAAGACCTAAAATCTGTCTCTATCACCCTTTTTTCCTCCTGTACCGGGTGCACAGCTCCTTCCAGCCCTGGCATGCTGTCTGGGCTCGGGGTTAGACCAGGGTTGGGGTACTGACAACAACGCCCTTCCCCTGCACAGGTTTGGTGGAAGAGGATAGAGGACAGAGAAAAGGAGAGAGAGAAAGAAGAAAAAAAGGAGGGCTGGCAGGAGGAAGAGAGGAGGCAGAGCCCAGCTGCCCATGCCAACCTCTAGCCCACCCTCCCCAGGTGCAGCCTGAAGTCTGCATTGAACCAGCATCCTGGTTCCATTGGGATAGAGAGGGGTGGAAACTCCCTAAAACAGAGATCAATGGTGTTTGCTTCAGGGAGGTGGTTAGAAATCACTGGAAAGGCTCTGCTCAGCTCAGCAGAGGGGCACTGCATGGGCTTTGGGAAAGCAGAGTCACAGCTATGCTGTCCCCCTCTGTGAGTCACAGCTGGGTCCCTCCTGGGGGTTAAGACATCCCAGGGATGGGGACACCCCCAAACCTAGTATGGGAAAGGTGATGTGGGGCTGCATTTTCCCCCAATGCGATGTGCTGGGACTGGGGATGCTGTGTGGATTCTCAGCCTTGCAAAGGGTTAATAAAAAGAAAACAAAACACCACCAAAATCCCAAATCCCAAATGTCTTCTCTTTCTCTCCCCTCCTCCTTCCCTTTTTTTCCAGGTGTTGTTTATGGCCACAGGAGGGAGCTCAAATCCAGACATGGGAGGATTGGCTTGATTTCGAATCAAGAGCCTCTTAAACTCTCAGTTTTCCTCTAAGCTGGTCCCTGTTATGTCCAGGATCTGGCGCCTGCTTGACATTTACTTTGAGTTCCAGAGGACCAGAGACCTAGGATGAGGAGCATTGGATCTGCCCTGAACCTGCTTTTGGTATCACCACTCTACTTTGTGTGGACCGTGGTCGCTCTGGACCTGGCACAAACTCCCTGCACCACTTTGGTCCAGGGGAAATTCTTTGGGTATTTCTCCTCCTTTGCCGTCTTCCCATTGAACTCCTCTCTCTGCTCTTGGATTATCCAGAACCCTGACCCTCGGAGATACACTTTGTACATGAAGATCCTAAAACCAACTGGCGTATGTGACCACCAGCACATCCGCACCTACCAGTTCGACTCCTTCCTGGAGTCCACGCGCACCTACCTGGGCATGGAGAGCTTTGATGATGTGTTGAAGCTCTGCGATGGGTCCACCCGCTATGCCTTCCTCCAGTCCAACAAGCAGTTTCTTCAGATGAAGCAGACCACGCCACCGGGGGTGGAGAGCTGGCCCGTGCGGTGGAAGCCCACAAAGGCTCAGGAGAGGGACTTCTCGGTGGAGTACCTTGTGGTCGGCAACAGGAACCCCAGCAAAGCTGCTTGTCAGATGCTCTGCAAGTGGCTGGATGCGTGCTTGGCCATCAGCAGCAGCTCCCACCCATGTGGCATTATGCAGACCCCATGCTCTTGCTCAGGAGGGGAGGTCCTAGATCAGGCCAGCGAGATCCTGGGGCTCACAAGGAAGAAGGAAGATTGCTATAAGGATGGAATTTACTTGGAGAACTGCATGAGCAGCCCCAAGGACAGCAGCGGAGTGGAGTTCCTGGGTGAGTGGAGGGTGGCCGGGGGCATTTGGGAGGCAGGGCTTGTTGGGCTCTCCTCTCCCGGGTCTCACACTGTCCCCATCACCTCTGTGTCTAAGTCTGCAGATGCCTGGTACAAAAACCTTCTGTCCAAATTGGTAGGCAGGTCTGGTAACCTTCGGTGGCTCTTTATGAGCCTGCAACTGGAATTGCAAAGCAGCTTCCCCTGAATATACCCCAAATCATTTCATTCATTCCTGGGGCTTGTGCCTTGTTTGTTTTACTTCTGCCACCTCAGAGCTGCAGAGGGGAGAGTCTTACCTGAGGGTGAGCAGTTTTCCAGCATAATTACAGATGTCCTAGAAAAGGCAGGATCTAAGATACCTCCTGAGGCGGGCTGCACTCAGCAGCCCTATCAACCATTTTAATTCATGGGAAAACTTAATTCTCTGGTCTGGTTCGAGGGAATGGCAACAGAAGGCACGCTCATTTTGTCCTCAGCCTCATTTTTCTTCTGGAGGCTTTCAGAAAGAAAACTCACCATGCTGCTTCTGTGAGGTTACTTGGTGTCCCTTTGCTGGGGCTGGGGCTCATTCCTCAGATATTTCATCAGTGTTTTGATGATGATCTTGAGTATGGTATAGGCTGGAAAGGGATTAGGGAGATGGAAGAGGCATGACAAAAGGGCTATGAATAAAGGTGAGGTGCTCCTGAGGTCTGATCTGGGCACTGCTCTGGGGAGGGAAATGCTCCTTCCAGAGATCCGACACGGTCTCTGCCGGTGACGGTGCTGCCATGAAAAGCAGAAGGGAATCAGGGGATCTGAAAGCAAATCCTTTATTTCAGCGCCTGTATCAGGTCTGCTCTGATGTATTTATTCTCAGCTCCCATCCCACCTGCCAGCATACGGGTTATGTAAATCGGAGGTGTGATGCTAAATGGGAATCTGGGGAGCGGGGAGGGGAGCCTCCAATCTGGCAAGGTTCAGACCCATACCTGACCCCCACCTCAGGGTCTCCTCTTCTTCAGGTACTAGACTGAAATGCCCTCTGCCACCGGGAGAAAGTTGTCATCCATCTGGGTCTGGGCTTTGAGGTTCTTGCCTGGCTTTTGCAGCTACCACCAATCAGGAGGGGGGAATTTCTCAAGGCAGGGGGAAGGAGGCTAAATTTGCTTGCAGTAGGAAGGAGTTTACCAGGCACAGATCCAAGCTGTGCAGCGTGATTTTCTTGCAGACCGCAGTCTGGCGTTAGCTGAGAGATTAGTATATGATCAGGTATCAGTGCTTTCGTCAGTGTATTTTGGGGGAGATTTTGTTTCTCGCTGATCTGTGAATCAATACATGAAGGCACACAGCCGAGCTATAAATCCTGCAAATTAGTTCTTCAGCTGTGCCTCCCTCCCTGGCTATGAGCACACAGCAATATTCACTCTCCAGATTTCGGATTTCTTTGCAATGCCCTTTACTCCTGTGTGAACAGCTTGCGAGGAGTACCGTGTTGGCTGCCTCCTCGGAGCGATGCGAGCTTCGTTATGTCATGTGTCATGCCTTGCATTTGCTGATTGGATGATTTATGCATTCAACCCAAGCAGCGTGACCTTTTTCATTGCAACCAAAGGTGAAATTTGAAATAAGATTTTCAGCAAATCCTGGAGCATTCAAGCTTAATATTGGCTTTTGTAAGGATCTCTCCTAGTCCAGCTTGAGTGCTTGAATGTTCCCAGAAAATAAATATGAAAGAAGCTCAAAGGTGGCTGAATCAAAATCCTTTTTGGCTGTCAAATATTTGTAGAAAGCGTAGATAATTTTTTGCTGGCTGCTCACATCTGCTCCATATTGAGGATACAGAATTATCATCTTCACTGGTGGGATGCCATCTACATAGAAACGATGCTTGCAGGGTGCCCGGCCTCTCCATGTGCTGCTCTGTCTGTCACTGTGTCTGTTTTGATTTTTGCAAAGGCTTGATCAGGAAGATGGAGGCAAGATCCAATTTGGACAGAGAGCCAGCGATCCCTTAACAGCATTTTGTGGGTGGAATATTTTGATAGGGTTCCCGATTTCTGAGTGCTGATGCTGATTATTGCTGTCATTGTTGTCCTGATTGTATTTGTAGCATTTCTTTTCCTACAAGCTTGGGTTTTTTTCTTTTTCTCCTCCTGTTTCCGGAGTCATTTGTTGTTTCTGGGCCTGTTTTGACACTTTCATCTTTGAACAAGGGTGTAAGTGTGTGTTGTACTAATCTGGTCTGATGAATTTCAAGGCACACAAGGAATTGCCAGACACCCAGATACCGCCCCAAAATGTGGAACCTGACTTTTCCTGATGTGCCTCTTCTATACTTGGGATATTTCCAAAGCAAATGGGTGGATGCAAGTCTACATAAGCTACAATGAGATGTTGCCTTGGAAGCAGCCATGCTTTGGCTCACAGAGTCTGTGGGGTGAGATCCCTTTGAAAAGGTTCACTCCCCATCCCTGGGCATTGGTATACCGAAGGATGGAGAATGCATATATGTGTCTGTGTGCTGGATTAGATGATGCTCTCTCCCTGCTCTCTGAAGTCACTCAAGGGCAGCCCAAGAATAGATCTCTTTGTCTGGACATTGGCTTTGGTGGCCAAAGAGCAGAGCTAGGAGATGAACTGCTGCTGCCAACCCAGGCCACAGATCTCCTGGCCAAGGTGAAGAGGTGGGTGTGCTGATGCTGTTTCTCCAGAGCTACTGGGACACTCCAGAAACCTGATTTCACTCATGACCGATGAGTTTGCACTTGGTTCAGGTACACAGGAATGTCCGTAGACGTTTACAACAGGACTTTACAAAGTGACTCTGCCGAAGTGACCCTGCCTTGTCTGCAGCATCTGTGCTTCAGTGTCTGGAGGTAGGATAGACCACTCCAGATTTGCTTCCCAGGTTTAATGAGACACCCTCTTTGCACTCACTGTCACACGCAGACGTTGCAGAGGTTACAGCGGGTGGGGGTGGGAAGAATCTATCAGGGTGCAGAGGCGGCAGGAGATATTTTGGTGTCTTGCTGCACATGGAGCTTGTCCTGGTGATCAGCAAGACATGCTTGGAAATGTATTGACAGCAGCAGCCCACCCCCCACCTCTCCCCTCCTTGCTGCAGCTACTTCAAGCCTGAGAGGGCTTGAACAGGGGATTTTTTTCTAGGAGAAGACAATTCAACAGGGTAATATTTTTGGCCAGCATCAGATCTCACTTGGCTCACTCAGGCAACATGGGAAGAAGTCAGAGACTGGTTGTAGGTCCTGATGTTTAGAGGTGAACTCTCCTTTGGGGATGCAAGCTGACATTCCTGGAATAGGGTCCTACACCGGTTTGGGGTAGGAGGCCAGGGGGCTGCAAATAGGAAAGCTTTCTGAAACACGGGGCATTGGGACTTCAAGGTCTGAAAATCCTGGTGACTCTCTCAAATGTGAGCTGCCTTCACTGTAATCAGACCTGCAGCTTTAAAAGGGATGCTGATGTGACATTGTAATGAGAGAAGGTTAGGTTAAAAGTGCGTTTAAGTGCTGTGCTGAGTTAGGCACTTAATGAATGTCTAATTAGTCTTCTCTCCACATAATTTTTTCCTGGAAGGCCATTGCAGTGCTGTCACATTTTGATGGCCCAAAGAGATAACCAGCATGTTCGGGTCCTTCTGCTCCTCATATCCCCATTTTGGAGGGATCCAAGGTGCTGACTGCCAGACAGGGTTAAATGTCTGCCCCTGAAATATATTATTTGCTCCCTGGTAAAGCAGTTGGCTGCAGGGCTGGAGGGATTTTGATAATGAACAAGTGTGATGGGTTTCATGTCTTGGCCAGAGAATTTCACAAATTCATTTCAGCAAAGAGCTTGAAACTGAGATTTAACTGAAGCTGCTTAGCTCTCAAAAAACTGAATCAAGATGTTGCTAGTCTGAAGTGCTGGGGGTTTTCCTGCCCTTCCTGATCAACTTTTCCATTGGTTTGCTGTCCCCCTTCCTCCGAAGAAATGCAGACCCTCCTTCCTCACACATGCTCATCACTTCACTTCTGTTTTTAGTGGTGTTTCACCTTCCAGCCCTTAGGTGTTTTTTTCTACCTTTGTCTGCTAGATTAAGAAGTGATCTAGTGTCCATTCTCTACTGTTTGGAGAGGCTTTTATAGACCCATGAACAAGTCAGCTCTTAACCTCTGCTGCATTAAGTAAGCTGAACTCCATAAATCTCTCACTGCAGGACACATCCTCCAAACCTCAGTTGCTGTTGGGAAGTTTTGCTTCATGCTTGGCCAGTTCTGCTGGCCGAAACGTGATGTCTCCTCAGGAGGGCTGAGCTTCTGCCTGGACTCGTGGCCAAGCATCTGCTGAGGGGAGTTGCTGGTGTGGCAGAGGGGCCAGAGGCAGAGGGACGAATGAATCAACTGCCAACCTCCCTGTTGCAGGAATCATTTTGTGTGGCACAGTTCTCCTCCCCTTGAATCTCCCCCAGGGCAGAAATAACTTGATAAGTCGTTTCCTATGTTTGTGGTGAGCTTTAGTGACCATGAAATTTTAGGGATTAATAAAGAGCTGTGAGTAATTGCCCAGGGGCAGGCTCTCAAACCTCTCCTTGACCTCAACAGCTCCTTCTTAACACACAGGTTCTGTTCCACCCGTAAAATCCCCCAGGCCCAAACAACAGCTGGGCTTGGAAAAAAAGCTGTTTGGCTTTGGATTTGCCTTGGTTTTCCATTTGCCAACCAAATGGCAGAGGGAGCTGGATGGGTGCAGTTTCATTGCTTCTCCATCCTCCTGGCATGGACTTGCTGAGTGTGCTTGGGGAAGGTGTGCTGCTTTCCAGCTCCTTCCTTCAGCATCTGTGTTTTCCCCTGCTGTCAAGACTGTACATCCTTGAGAGTAGAGCTAGGATACAGTGACAGATCACCAGCAAAATGTGTGGTGAGGAAGGACTAGTTTCTGCTCACATGTGAAATTTTCCAGTGTTACCTTGATAAAGCATTGGGGATTTTATCTGACATCTCCCGAGCTTAAGTCCAGACCTCAGCAGCTGTGAGCAAATGCTGATACCGCTTCACAGCTCCTGGAGGAGGAGGTGGAACAAAGCCTGACACCTGGCAAACAGGGGACCTTCACCACCTTGTCTCCAGCAGTGAATCCCCACTGGACTTATATTGGCAGCTCCTGATGGGGTTGTCCCTCTTGCATGCAGTCAGTGGGGTGTTTTATGGATAAGGCAAGTGTGGGTAACTCCTTCCTAGATGCTGAAAAGGAGGTTCCTGACTCAGTTTAAACACTCACATCCCTGTGATCTGTACAAGCCCTGCCTGCCCCACTGCTTTCCTCTGGTGTCATTAAAGACCTTGCAATGAATAGAATAGAATAGAATAGAATAGAATAGAATAGAATAGAATAGAATAGAATAGAATAGAATAGAATAGAATAGAATAGATTTTCAGTTGGACGGGACCTACAATGATCACTAGTCCAACTGCCTGACTAATTCAGGGCTGACCGAAAGTTAAAGCATGTTATTAAGGATGTTGTCCAAATGTCTCTTAAATACTGACAGGCCTGGGGCATTGACCATCTCTCTAGGAAGCCTGTTCCAGTGTTTGACCACCCTTTTGGTAAAGAAATGTTTCCTAATATCCAGCCTAAAGCTCCCCTGGCACAGCTTTGAGGCATTCCCATGCGTCCTATCACTGGCTACCAGGGAGAATTAGGTATGAGCGTAAGAGTGGCAGAGCAGAGATTTCCTGTGTCCCAGCCGCTGTTTCAGCACTAAATTTACTCATGCATGCATCTGTATGGAGATGTCCTATTTGGGAGATGTGGGGGGAGAGTGAAAAATGAGAAAAATAAAGCGATCAGTTCTATTGTGAACCCAACAGCTTGTGGACATGATCACAATGCAGAAACATCAGCAATTACCGTCTGAATGTGCTATTGTTGTAGCTGGGAGACCAAAGGTGGAATTTACACCCAGTTGCTGAGAGAGTTTCACAAGCAACTATTCCCATTATTGCTATGAGGGGACTTTTACGGGTAATTTAATGAGTGGCAGCCTGGTGAAAGGCTCAGATTTCAGTCACGCTTTCTTCTTTTTTTTTGTTTAAATTTGCCATTGTTTAACATCCTCTCATATTCAGGACCCATAGCAGCTGCCCCAAAATGTTTTGTATGGGAATACAGGGTGAAATTTAGATGCAGGGAAACACAGACACCATATTCAATCATCACATCTGCAGTGTAGTTTTCTAACTGTAACTGCTGAATATGAGAATAAGGATGCCAATGTTTCAGAAGAGAGGGTGCACAGAGACACTCCTGGCCCTTTTCACCACCCACCCTGATTATCTGTCGTATTTAGGTAATGGAAGCAGGCTGAAAAATGAAAAACATTATCTTTCCAAGGTGAACTGGATCCAGGTGTCTGATGCTCCTTTGAGGTGCCTGACCTCCGTGATCTCTCTGACCTGGTGGATCCTGTCTCTCATGGTGGAGATAGCTCTGGGGTTTCTCCCAGGTTTCTTTGAAAGGGAGTTTTCCCTTTCTTAGTGCTGGTTTCCTTTATCCAGATGCAGCTCCCAAAGACTTTGGGTGAAGTCAGGACTTAGCTGAGATGGGGCTTAGCCCAGCTGCCTTGAAGATCTAGCAGATCCAGGAGGGCAAAAGGGCTCTGACCTTTGCCTAACAGGCTGGGAACAGAGGCTTATCCATGAGTACTCAAGACAGCGGACTTGGGTGATCTAAGCCACAGCAGTCTCTTTCCATGCTGGGCAGAGCAGTAGATTTCACCCTCTTCTAGAGCATCATTGTCACCTCTGCAACTCATCTCTTCTCCTGTATTTTCCTTTTCTCATTCTGACAATCAGTGAAATCTTGCAACATCTATGGGTGCGGATTCTATTTCCTGTGAGCCTGTTACCCCCCAAGAGAGTGCTGAAGCAGGTTTGGGCTAAATAGGTTACAAAATTGGTTTTGGATTCACAGCAGTCATCATTTAATGCGGCCTTATGACACTTTAACCTGGGGAGGATTCAGCAACTCTGTGTCCCTGGGGTGGCTCTGCCAATGCCATGTCCAGTTGTTGACGCTCAGTGTAGTACACTCACTTCTTGCACTCACTGCAGACAGCAATTTGGCACTGACATCCTGCATTTCAGCTTTCCAGCAGGGTAAGACAACCAGGCTAGGAAAGCACGTCCTTTAGCACATCATCAGAATTGCAGATCTGTTGAGTTTAAATATATTTCTTTTTGTTCCCTGGCTGCAGTTCTGATAGTGCAATAATTGCCACACACCTCATTAAGCTGAATGCTCTCAATAGGTCTTGAGTGGTCCATGCCATTAAACAAACAGTTGCTGGCCTGGGATATTCCCAGTGCTTAGAAGCAGCGAGAAAGAGAAAGGACCTGGAGGGGTGAAAACTGAAGCTCCAGGCTTCTGAAGAAACTGGGCTGCCCTGGCAGGGTGGATGCTTTGTCCCATCATTTCTGAGGCAGCCTGAGCTGTGTTCTCCCTGCAATACACAGGCTTTGATCCACATGAACACCAGCAGCAATGGGGGACAGGCACAGAGAGAGGACGGAGTTGATTCCTGTGAGTGCTGTAACAGTTTGTGTGGATGGAGATGATAGGGCTGTGGATATGTGCATGCAAGAAGTTTGGTAAGGTCCTAAAACACAAGGATGAAATTACTATGAAATAGAAGGGAGACTGATCCCTCCCTGTGTCCTAAGGCAGGAATAAAATTACTGGTGCAGGTCCCTGGCTTTGTCACCTTGCCTGGATGGCGATGCTCTGGTCTCTGCCAGCTTGGATGTTTGTTCTTGTTATTTTTTTTTCTGGATGGAAGCTGACACTTCCCTGCTTGTTAGTTTTGCGTGCAGGGGTTTGGGCATGTTTTGTTGACGGTGCGCAAACCAGAAGACAGTGAAGATCTGCATATGGTACTAAAAGCAAGAGAAACAGGTAAGAACATGGGTACTTTACTTGATTTCACTGTTCCTACTGCTGAAATCTGAAGACTGAAGGACCGAGATTCAGATTATTGGCATCTAGGCTCTTGTTGAGACCCTGGGGCTGATGCAGAAGAGAACTTACACTGAGTTTCTGTTTCAGGATCTAATGGAGGCTGTGACAGGACATGGGGTATGATGACTTCATGTCTCCCTGTGCCTCCTACTCCCCCAGATTAAACCCAGCCACATGAAAATCTTTATTGAATGATCTGTGTGCACTTCGTATGCAGGCCTATATGCTGTCCCATGTGCCTGCTGGATGGAATCGAGATCTAGTTTTGGTGTCTCTTCCCATAACTTGACTATGTTACCCATTTTCAGTTAAAATTGCCGGTGTGACCAAGACCATGAACAGAATCCCATTTCTCCTAGTTCTGTGGTCAGAAGTAGAGGTGTAGAAGAAAGGCATTGCAGGGCATGTGCCATGGGGAAGACTGCAGTGCAGGTTCAGCTTGGCCATCAGAGACAACTGTGAGAGCCCAGCCTAGAGCCCAGATGGGGAAGGAAGCAGCTCTGTTGTTGTACACAGAGCTTCTTGGCTTTAAAGCTAGTGTCCTGAGGGGCAGCCAGGCTAAGAGACCGGGATGCTGTGCATGTGTAACTACTCACAGGCAAAACAGTCCTGGCATAGGAAACTGCTGGGGAACAGTCCAGCCCCATGAACAGTTCCAGTTCATGAGGATAGTACCGGTTGTGCTCTTAGTGCCTATTAACCTGGGACTGGGACTAAGCTCCCTAAAGTCAGTGGGTCAGTAATCTCTACAGAGCTGGACCAAGGAGACATCTGCACCAGAATTCGGGTTATGGGCACGTGCTTGAAAAGATGTCGCTGGCCATGCCCAGAAACAAAGCACTCAGGCAGGTGGGCCAGGGCTGCTATTTACAGCTGGGCTTGTTCAGCATTTGTCTTCTGTCCTCTTCGCTTAGGGTCAGTCAAAGGAACATCAATAAAACTGACTGATGATGATTAATTTCTGCCCACCAAACCCTCTCGTACCCATACCCCTTCCTCCTCCTTTCTTTAGCGTGTTGGGTTTGGGGGTTCAAGGTTTCTTTTTTTTTTTTTCATTTTAATGTTCTGAATTACAAAGCTTCCTGCTGTGCTGTACACTTTTTGTTAAGCATTGGACAGCACACACTTCAGGGAGCTTTGCTGCTTTTGGAATGACTCTAACTTGGGAGCAGCTCCATGAGGCTGTGCTCGATGGGTAGCCATGCACTCGATCTGTGGATGCTGCAACCAAATTGTGAAAAGTCAGATCCAGCACCAGCATCACCCTGCTGGGGAGATTCCACCTGGAGGCGTTCGTGATGTTTTCATCACGACCCAGCAATGCAGCCTCTAAACCTGGCTGACCAGATTCCTCATGGAAATGAGATGCTCAGCCTTTTTAGCCTCCCCAAACTCCTCTCCCCTATGTGTAGATTTTAAATTCTGGCGGCACCTTCTTTAGTTGGCCTGAAATTTAGCTACCTACCATGCATTAGGGTCAGTCAAGATCAATAGGTGGTGGGGTGACTTGAGATCGATAATGTTTATAACAAGAAGGCAGACAGGGAGCAGCAGAGCAGCTGCTCAAAAAGACAGCTGGCTTGCTGAGGGGGGATACTTGCTTAAGAAGAAAAGATGCTGGGACCAGGACTGTCCCCAGGTAACTATAGATAGGTATTTAAAGAGATTGCTTTTCATGCTTCTGTGGTTTTGGGCCACAGAGGAACTCAGGAGGCCCCTTTAGGGAGCTCAGCCACCTGCCCCCACGGACCCACCGCAGCTGAAGAACCGTCGAGGAGACCAACAGACCTTGGAAGAAAGCCATGATGGATCCCACCAGCTGTCAGGGCAGGGATGGCTTTTCTCGCTCAGCAGCTCTTGCATGCAATGTGGCACTCTGTGCAGTCCCTTCCCTCCCTCCCAGGTGTCCCTGCCCCACGGGCAGTTCGGCAGTGCCATGTTTTGCGCCTGTTGTCATCGGAGCCAGTGACAAGTTCGGTGGGAGTTTTGCCTTGGCATATTTTAGAGCTTTTTACTTGCTGCAAGGCAGAGGAAGAGTTTCCAAAAGGCTTTTCCAAGCCTTTAAACTCAGCAATCCATCTTATTCACTTTTTGCTTGATGTGTTGACTCCAAATTTGCCAGTAGGGAGGGCAAAGTGGCATGCTGTCCTGTCTATTCTTAAAAATAGGGCTTTGTGAATGGTAGAAAGGATGAAGCCTGATCTCCTACCACGTGAAGTCCTGTATTCCCCTGACAATTCCTGACAATCCCAGCTCCTCTCATTGCTGCTCATACACAAATCCCTCATGACTTATCTTCCACCAATGCCTCTGGGCTTGTTCTGTTGCCAGGACCCTCCTGGGTCCCCTAGTCTTTTTCTGGAAAGGAGGTAACACATCTGGAGCTTTGCTGGCCTGGATAGTGTACCACATAAACCAGCGAACTGCTGTACTAGCTATTTTTTTGGTGAGTGGTATCACTTAGGCTGACATGCTCACCAGAAGCCTTCGTGGGCTGAGCACCTTTGGGATGAGACTGGCCTCAAACCTCAATGGGTGAAGCGATAGAAGTCAGGCAGACAAAAGTGGTGATCTTTCTTTGGAGAGCTGCCTGGAAAGAGAATCTCAGCCAGTGTTTCACTGGGGGCCATGGCACCTCTGCCACGTGGTCCCACTACAGGTGTTGGGTTAACCCGGCTTGGCTTTGCGGTTGTCCTGGGGTTGACAAGGCTCCTGCGCTGAGTGCTGGAGGCAAAGGGACATATGACAAGGGAGTTGTATCCCAAAAGCAGAGCAAAGGGCTGAAGTTTGCATCATGCGCTGGGTTATAAACACAAAGCTGATCCACAGGGCTTGAGTCTGCAGAGAGGAGCAGTGGGTTCTCAGAGACAGACATCAGTGCCCAACAAATGTTTTAGGAGAGCAAATAGCCCCTGACTCTTTGCATGTTATAAACATGGGTTAATATATGAAATGTCTATTTACTTTATTTACTTCTGCTTCCAGAGATCACTCCCTTACCTGCTCCAGTACAATTCCACTCCTGTTTCATTTAGCTTTTATTTCTAGCTGAATATGCCGCCAATCTAAAGGGGCACAGGTAGAAAAAGGCAACAACCTCTTGTCCAGGGTCACCAATTGCTTTTCCTCCTGAGGCAGGGGCCTGATGTCAGGTGGTGTGAAGGGACATTTGATGGTGCGTGGCTATGGGATGGGAGCATCTCTCTGAGTCGAAGCTCTTTGAATAGAAGCCCACCATGCACAGCCTTTCCCGTAACCACAGGGATGCTCTGCAGCATCTTCCCCGCTATGCAATGCCAGAAGCAGCCGGTGTGTGGGTCACAGCCCTGGGTAAACATCGGGCTCACACGGCAGGAATGGGTCTTTCTCTCTGGAGCAGGGCTGGGTAGGGGAAGGTGAGCAGGAGGCCTTGGGAGCAATGCCATACATGGTGCTGGAGGCTTCACAGGCTTGTGGAGGAGTATTTGTCTTGCACCTTTTCTTTCTGGTTCAGAAAAGATCTCCTCTCAGTAAGAAATGGCTGGGGAAGGGCAGGCACTGTTTTTTAATACTTCAGTAAGAAAGGAAAAGAAATAAAAAGGTAATTGGGGAGAGTCAGAAATAGCAGTTATAAAATATGAACAGTGTAGCTGGGTTTCCCTTGCTTGCCTGGGAGCATACATCAACACAGGGAGACAAGGGAGTGGAGGAGGCAGCAGCCAGCAAACCTCTATCCCTTTTCAAGGGTGCAACTGTGAGGCTGTGGCATGCCCAGACCTGACAGCCTGTCCCTGCTGTCACCTGGCTGTGTCCCACTGACCTGGTGTGAGAGGTGCAGCCACACTCCTTGTCATCAGAAATGCAAAATCTCGCCGCACCTCTGGCTCTACCCTGTCCCGCAGCAAGCTGAAATGCACACGTCTGTCCATGCACAAGCAGGTCCCCTCCAGATATGCTTGGATAGGCACGCAGCTGTACTGGCACACATGTCCATTCATGCTTGTCCAGAAAGTCAGATGCACGTATACACTGGCTTGATTTGGCACATGGATGTACTCACGCAGGGATATATATGTACAGGAACAGGCTCATGAATGTATACACGGATGCCCAAGTATGCATCTATATGGACATATACCTGCACACAACCATGTGAAATCACACAGGGCAGGCAGATACACAAATGGGCATGAATGTACTTGCACGCACATGCAAACCTGGCAATAAACAGGTGTACACACGTACAGAGCTGAGCAGACCATTGCACGTGCTCTAAGGTGGATACACAGTTGTGTAAATGAGTCTGCAAATGTGTGCACATGTACAGCTACTGCACCTCCCCATCCCTGCACACCCCACCAGCCATGTGAGTGCCAGTACACACCTACGGACATATCCAGGAGCTGAGACCTCTATGGGGAGCCCCATAACGAGATGTACAGAGACATGGACCCAGCATGCCAAGTTTGCAGCCACAGGCTGCATGTTTGTTGAGACCTGCAGCGTGTAAACTCACTGCAGAAACAAGACACTGACTCATGCTTCATCCTTTCCATGTTTCTTCCAAAACACACCATGAAGCCTATCTGGAAAGTGAGCGCCTCATGGTGCACTTGTTCTGTCTGCACTTGTGGGATCCCTCCCATGAAGAGTACAGCTTCTGTTAATCCCCCAAGAGCTAAAGCAAGCTGATGGACTCTCCAGCATGGCTTGATACCTTGGTGGGAAAGGACAACTTGCATGGCTTGGCACTCAGAGGGGACAAAGCAAGGACTTGCTTTGAGACTGCAGTCATCCAAAGCTGCCCCCAAGCCCATTGCTGGTGGGACATGCTTCCTTCTGCCCTGCTCTCCCACAGCAAAGCAGTGCAGTGCATACAGCAGTCTTTTCCTGCTCCATAAAAGGCTCCTGATCTGCTTAAAGTCCAGTATGTGCATGGGTGGTGGGTTAAACTGACCACTCTATGGCACTCCTAGGGACCGCCAGCTCTTCCTTAAAGCTGTTTCTCCACTGCCTGATGTGTGGTTTATCAATGGGAGAGCTTGCAGCATCTACCTCTGGAGCATGTGCATTGTTTTTTGGGAGAGTTTTACTGAAGAGTCGTGGATTCGGAGGCTGTTGGCTGCTCCTCGACATCTCCACTCCTGCCTTCCCCACATCCCAGCTCAGATGTGGGTACCTTTGCACAAGCCCCGTGCAGTGCATGCAGGCTCATTCACATGTCTCCAGTTGCTGGCTCATTTGTACATGCAGACATTTACCTCTGACTGCCATATGCCCCTTTGCCCTCCCTGTCTTTCCATCCTGGGGGGCTGTTTCTCATTACATCAAGACCCTTTGGCATGCTGTTGGGGAGCAAAGTCACTCTAAGGAAGGTGTTGGGATGCTGAGCCTCATCTCATTGTCCAATCCTTTGCAGCATCAGAGCAGCCTTAGTGCAGCGAGCAATTGTGGCTGTTCTGCTTTTGCAGGACTGTTGAATTGAGAATGCCCCAACTTCAAAAGGCAACACTGCCAAAAATGACAGCTTTGCCTACTTCACATTTTAATTAAAACTCTACCCATTCGCCTTTGTGCCCGCTCCTTCCTTCCGTATCTTTCTCTGCCCTGACCCTCTCCCTGCAAACGAACATCTAATGTCAGCTAGGGAAAATGCATTCATTCAGCAATTAAATAATTGAATGCTTCTGTGGCAAAATGAACTATCTCTTGCCTTTCTTGTGTTTTACTACTTTTTCCCCCCTTCTTTTCCCCTCTTCTTTTTTCTTCCTTCTGGTGAGATAAGACTGCTGTTCTTGAAAGCCATCTTAAATATTCATGTTTTAATTAACGGACTTTATTGCATGAACTCTATGTAAGATAATAAAAGGACTGCTTGAGGCATGACACATTTTTTTTGTTTGTTCTTGAAAGGGGACTAAGAAGTAAAAAGCCTAATACATTTCCTCAACAAACATTTGAAAGATACACAGAAATTACAACCATGGGTCATTTAGCCACTGGGTCTTCTATAACCCACGTACTCCTGGGTATCGCTTTGCAATGTGTCTCTATAAATGTGGAGCATGGTGTAAATCCATGGGCCTCTTGCAGGCACTGGTTCCTCCGGATAAGCACCAGGCTCTGCAATGGGCAGAGGAAGGCAGTGGTTTGCATCCAGAGGATGCGCGGGTGGAGATGGAAGCAGAGCTGCAGCGATCAAGGACACTTCAGGGCTGTGAGTGTTTGGCGCTGAATGCAATCTTTTGCTGAACCTGGAAACTGGATGTGTTGTTTTTAGTTTGGATGATGTTTTTGACAAAATAAAACAGAGGGAAGGTTTGGACCAGTCCCCTTCCCCAATATTTCTGGGTTGAAAAACCCAAATATTGACCGTACATTTCTGCAATGCATTTTGCTTTTATTGAAGACAAACAAGTTGATAGAATGCACGAATTTGTGAAACATCTGGTATTGACAGTTATGTATTTTTGCCAAAAAAAGAAGAAAAATGTTAGATGAAGCTTCATTCTATGTGGGTGCTTTCTTATGGTGCAACACGCTGAAATTAATTTTATATTCTGTGTCATCTGTGCTGCGTGACATGGGCCTCTGCACCCAGTTTAGTTGCGGTCTTGTGCTGGGTGGGGTCCTAAGGATGCTGAACCTGAATCCCACAGGGGGGCCTATGCTCTGTTCCTGCATCTGCTCATGACCTTGAAGAAGTCAAGGCATTTGTGCACATGGTGCACTTAACGTTGTTTTTCTTCTCCTATTCTTTTCTTCCTTTATTCTGACTCATATCTCGAGTGCAATTGGCATTTTCTTAGAAAACAGATGTACAGTGCCTAGCACCAGCACTCCCTGAGCTGTGATGATAGCTCTTAGTAAGACTGGATATAAATAATCATAACAGTTAATAAATACTCCAGTGGTCGCTATAGTTAAAGTTTGGTTGTGGAGTTACTTCTCTTTTAGGAAAATGATTGCCTCTTACAGGGAGATACCTTTGCATTGAGGCTGCTTGGCAGCTGGAAAGAGAGGGATTGTCCAACCTTAAAGGAGGCAGGAGAGTGGTGCAGAGAAAATAACTTTAGTCACCCAATATAAGTTTTCAGTGCTTCAGTGATAAACTATATCGTGCCCTGAGGATGTCTCTATCTATCACATTGATTCCTCCATTTGCTATCTGCCTAGTACTGAGTTTTTTCATCCTAAATCAAGAAAATGCCAAAGTTCACCATTAGCTGCCAGGGTGCAAAGATGGGGTCACTCTGCTGAGTTGAGTTGAAGGACTCTGGATTTATACCATGATGAACAAGCACACAGGTGGACTGGTCTTAAAAATAGATTGTCTGGTGGAGAAGTCTCCATTTTATCTTCTGAAGGTGCTGTCATCTCTGTGTTGCTCCATTTATGGAGGTGAAAAAGCTGGGTTTCTTGCTTGTGTGCTGCCTGGTAATGTCTGGGGCACCTGCTGCTTCTCTTGGTGTGAGCTACAGGTGAGCAAGTCAAGGTTATTTTCTGATAAAGGATCTCCAGTCCTCTGTCGTGCATCAGCAAAGCTGGAGGTGGTTTAACAAAGTCTAAAGGCAACCAAGCAGCTGGAGAACCCAGTAAGAGGAGTGAGTCCAAAGTGAAAATTCTTGCTCAATACTTGCAAAACTTTACTGAGTGGAAGAAGAAGGAGGAGGAAGGAGGAAGGGGAGAGGAAGGAAAGCCCAGATTTGGGCAGATCATGTAATGACAGGAATTCATTTACCAGCACGTATGTCTTAGGATGTGCCATAGCATCCTGTATCTCCAAGCCTAGTTTGACATACCCCTCATTACTATATCTGGGACATCCACTTCACTAAATGGTTTGTGGATCTCTTTAAGCTGTGAGCCCTGGCTCTCTGATCTGTTTTGTCCGTCTGACTGTGAGCAGCAGAGGATCTCAGCTCTTGGTGTCCCATGTGCTGTAGTGACTAACTCCGGTTGTCCCCAGTGGAGACATTCACATCTCGGCAAGTCACCCTGAGCTCCCTTCTTAGTCAGCAAAGACCTGCTTGAAGTGGGTGGTGGGTATGAGGGCAGGCTTCATCCTATCCCAAAACAGACATCAGAGGGAAGGAGTCAGGATCTTTAGCAAAGGAACAGGTTAGTTGATTTTGAGGACGAGTAATGGCTACGGGTGACATCTCAGCTCAAGTGCAGCCTTGCCACTGGCTATAACTCAAGTGATTGGGTTGAAATGGGGTACTGAGGTTAGACCTGGTATGAGCTTGGTAAAAGCCACCTGACTATGCTGGCTCCTCTCCATCCCCTTTCCAGGAGAGGTTTTTCTGCAGGACCTGTCTCTAAGGGATGGAGCACAAGAGCATTGCAGGGAGGCTCTTAGTAAAGCCTGTGCATCCCAGAGTATTCCTCCTGCTGAAGATGTCTTTTTCTCCAGCACTAACGGAAACAAAGAAATCACTCATAGGAATTAAAATTAAAAAGATGCTTTCAGTAAGTCTAAAACTTTTGGGAGTTTTCCCATTTCTTGGTTGCTGAGATCTGCTGTTAACACCATCCTCAGCAAGTCTTCAGATTAACCTTCTGCCTGCCCCATCTTCATGATCATCCCTAGCCTCTACCCAGAGGTTGCCTTCCCCACCTTCTTATTACTCCCTTCCTCTCAAGCATGACCCCTTATTAAAAGGATGCCATGAGATGCAGTCCTTGCCCACCCCCTCACACGCCTGTCTTAATTTGAAGCTCAGCTTGGCGATGAGCTCTGGCTCAGAGAACAGATGAGATGTCTCTTCAACTGGGATTAATCAGATCCAACCCTGAGAGGAGGGTGAAGTTCATGCTGGCACACCTGGATCTGTTCACGCTTGATTTGGACTGTTCAGCCTCACTACACATGATTTACACCATGCAGGAATGGCTAGGACCAGCTTGCACATCCCTGTCCACCAGCCCGCATTATGAGCCTGCCTCTCTCATCCAGCCATGCAGGGGAAAAGTCGGGATTGTGAGATGTCATGGTCTTCTATCCCGTCATCCACATTTCACTGGGAGGACTAGAAACAACCATGCAGTTCTTGTGTTTTGCAGAAGTCTGGAGCTGAGTGTGGTGTGGGCATGCACTCCTAATGCCATATGGCCTGCACCCTTGGCAGAGAGATTGCCCTGTGACCAAGGCTGAAGGTGGTCTGGTGTCAGGCTATGTGCTTTAGGCCTCCTAAGTGGAGCCTCCCACTGCTTTTGGAACCTCCCCTCCACCGTGCTCAAAACTCCCCTTCCTTCCTTAGCAGTGCTAGCACAGCTGCATGTGCGTCCACTTGCAAAATTAGATGGGGAGCTGGCCCAGCTTAAAAGAAAGAAAAAAAAAGTGCTTTTAATCACTCTAATAGGCTGATTCTGCATGGACCCACAGGCAGCCATGCTGTCACAGGAGGCATGATGGGGTGATGTGGAATGAATGGCCAGGGGTGCAAGTTAAAGCCTCCGTAGCAGTTATGCACGTGGAGCTGTATCTTTCGGTGCGTTTCTGATATCCAAGTGAGCCAAACTCATCCAGGACTGGCTCTGAGAGGGGTGCTTTGACCTCCCCTCCTCTCCCTAAGCATGGTCTTGCTGTCCCCCCAGAGTCAGCACCAGTGATGTTGCAACGGGTGGCGAGTGACTCTGCTCACCAATCCAACTGAAAGGCAAGTCCAGGAAAGAAAAACAAGGGTGAGTTTGAATTTGGATCCATGAGGTGGCCTGAATCATGGTGCAACCACCCAACTTTCAGAAAAGGGGACCCATGGCATGGTGCCTTCTGGCCACAGCCTGCCCTAAGGTCTGGTTAAACTGCCTGCAAAGCCCCACCTCTTGGCTCTACCCCTGTGTCTGAGTCACCAGTGATCCCTTTTGTTTGCATTTAGTGTAGATCTTGTTAATTGGCTCTTTCATTCCTCTTATTAAATGTAAATGAAGAGTGGATCATTAAACAGGGATACAGGAGCCCCTTCTGAATAAAGGAGGTTTAAGCTGGAGGAGGAAGCATAGGAATCAGGTTTTTCTCTGCCTGTTTTACTCCAGGTCTCTCTCTCTGGTAGAGGTGGTTTCAGTCACAGAGGAGCTTCTCTGCTCTTTTGCTGCTGAAGGCCTCCTCCTGGGGGTGTGCAAGGGATTTCCTGGTGACAAAGAGATGGGCCAAGGCCAGAAACAGTGAGCCAAACCTGTCTGTCTTTGCAAACTTGTGTGTGCCTTAGTTCTTCTGCCTGAACCTTGCAGATCTCCCTGCTTGGATGCAAAATCCCTGGGGAGGTTGCAAGCAACTTCATCAGGCGCCTTCTTGGAGCTGCCAGCCCTGCCTTACACCAAGTCAGGCGTGATGGTCTTCAGGGTACCCCACTGTTTAGTTTTGCCCTATTCAGGATGGAGGGGCGTTAAGCATTGCCTTGCTGGAGTCTGTCGCTAATGCCTTGTGCTTGGCAGTGCGGTGATGCGGCCGTGCAGCGTGGCCGGATCTGTGGGCGATGGGAACAGATGGCATATGCTCTGCTGAAAGCAAAGCTCTCCCTTTGCTCGGGGTGTAAAGTGATGTTTTCTTTCCTGCAGGCCTCAAATCTGTCCCTGGCACACAGCTCTTGGCCACCTTAGGACATTAAAGGGGAGGTTTTGCTCCTGTGCACTGATCGATGCTGTGAAGTAGGGGCTGCGGTGAGGGTAGATAGCATGGGGGTTTGTCTGAGATGTTTTTCTGGGGTTCAGCATATATTCTGCATGAGCCTGAGTGACCTGGTCCCAAACCTGCTTGGACTTCAAGGACATGAACTCGACAGCTGGCCACTCAGTCTGTGACCAGCTGGAAGGTCTCTACGTCCTGGTGTCCTGGGAGTAGCTGGGATTTGGAGGCCATTTAGTGATGGAACCATGACTTTCTATCAACGCAAGGGCTCCAGAGGATGAGTGTGGCTCCCCAAAACATGGAGACACAGGGAAAGACCAGGTGATGCATATGACAGCACTGCAGAGGCAGCCCATGGTGGGCAGGGCGGGGAGGTTTGCAGTGGGTGCCTAGAGCCAGGGTGATAAAAAGGGGCTGAGGTGCTGGGCCAGAGGGTGAAAGCCAGGTCTGATGCTGTGTGTTCATCTTTGGGGTCACCCAAATAAATCTTGGGGCCAACAGAAAGGGACCAAACAGCTACCATGACCAGCTCAGGTCAATGTGGTTGTGGGGTCTCACTGACAGAGACAGCTCTGGCCCCCCAGATGCCACATCTTAGCTTAGGACAGAGGTTGCCATTTGGTTAAATGCAGCGTTGTTGCAAAAGGAATGAGTTTATCACATTGAATCAACACAGCAGGAAAAATTCCCAGACCCCTGAAATGACATTGAACCTATGCAGTGTCCCCTTCACTTCTCAGCATCCCGAGAAACCACAACCCCTCTTCTGCAAGCCTGGTCCTGTGTCACAGCCCGTAAGATTTCCTGGGCTGGAGGGTGAGCTTAGGTCATGGGGAAAGGACTGGCTGGTTGGATTTCTTTTTCTCTGGGAGACAGGGTGAACAGGAGCATGTGGCTTGTCCCCTTTGCTTTCCTCTGCTACACGATGGCCCGAAGGGGTCTTCGCATTTGTGTCCTTGTATGGCCTGACGGAATAATTATCAGGGAGGATGATGAACCCAGGGAAGATCTGAGATGCCGCACAGTGCCAGGGAGAGCTCTTCCCGCTTCCAACCTGGAGGGTAACAGGGCAGAAGCAGCTGACCTTTTTTTCTGCTTGGCTGTGCCGTGCTCCTCCAAGCAGATGCTGCTCTCACTCTGGGATACACAGCAACCAGGAGCCAAGCTCTTGAACCAGGGATCTGGAAACGCAGCCGCTCCAAGGCCGCCACTGATGGGACCTGGCATCTATCCCCCTGCAGAGGACTGCCTGGATTTCATCCTCCCGCAGTGCTTCTCCCTGGCCCAGCTGCAATCACAGCAGGAGAAAGGTGCTTCAGGTCTCCGCTCGTGGATGCCCTGTGTCTCTTTGGGCAAGAAATGTAACCTCTCTGTGCCTCAGTTTCCCCACTTGAATAAAGGATTTCAACATCCTTAAGACTTTAAGATGGAGGTTAGTAGGAAAAAGCAATTTTTTTTCTTTCTCTCACTCTCTCTTTCTTTCTCGGTGATTTTTCTCTTTCCTCCGGTCTGGTTTTTTCTTTTTCCTTTGCAATACCCATCTATCCAGCCATGCCTACTCCCATCCAAAGCTAGTGGAAGTGTCCTCTAAAGCTGCAGAGGACAAGAGGACCAGAGAAGGGGTCTGCTGCCCCACTGGCTTCTGGGGGGTGCCATGAGCTGGGCTTTTTATTGAGCCATTCCCAGGGCGCCAGGAATCCAAGTACAAGAATATAAAGGCTTCTTTTCTTTCCAGAGTCTCAGATAGTTCACACAGGGATCTTTCATTCCCTTTTGAGCCTTCTACCAGTTCCTCATTAGACATGGGGAGATGTTTTCATGCATTTGAAAAGTTTTACCTAAAATTCCCTGCCTTTTTATTTTTCTAAACCCACTAAAAATGTCCTCTTAACTCCCCCAGCAGTGACACACTCCCAGTTCTTGTCTTCCTGCTCCCGCTCAAAATAGGTCTAGTGGGAATGTCCCACACAGAACACTGAGTTCTAACATTTTCCTCTTTCACTCAAAAATATAGAAAAACCCAGATGCTTGCATGGAAAATTTGTCCTTGGGTCAGAAAGCAATTTACTTTAATAAAAAGTGTTTTAGAGTATGTTTACCATGAAATGCCCTGATGAAACTGCTTTGCTCTGGTCTGTGCTGAAGTCTTGGCTCTGCTGTTCATTAGATGGCACTGGAATTCTTAGGTTTTTTTGGTGTGGGGTTTGTTTGTTTTCTTTGTTTTTTCCTACTCCTGACCAGGCTTCTAGCACAGAGGTGTTGGAAAATCATCTTCAGACTGGAGATCCTGATTGCCTGCTGTATCAAAGATATGGGGCTATGACTGCTGGAGCGTGGCTTTCCCCACACTGCTGTGCAGTTGGCAGCTGGCGTGTTCACATCAGAATCAGCTGCATTTGCGTGCTGGGTAGAATAAGCTTTATAGTCCTCCTTTCAGCACAGCTGTGTTGTGTGGCTGCTCCGTGAGTCATGGATAGATGCAGTTTAGAAAAAAAACAATCTTATCCATTACTTATGAAACTCTTGTTCATCTTGTAAGGTCTTGGTAGCTCTTCCATATGCAGATCTTTAATCCTCACCTGCGGAATTGTTTCAGGATAGCTGGGGATTTGGGAAATGGTTTACAACTTCTACCTGAAAAGCACAGTCCAGATGGGACCTGGGGTACCCTGGGTAGGGACTGTGGGTGTTTCAGGCTGTGTGACTTGGAGGGCTTGCTAGACAGAGAATGACTTATTCTTCCCACTTGTCCCCAAACTGTGTGATGCTCTTGTAAACTGATGCGCATACAATTAGCACTGATAACTGCTGAAAATGTGCATCATTGCTACAAACTCCTGCCATGACAACTGCACATCTGCTTTCCATGTTTTCTCTTCCACCTCCAAAATCAGGTCCCATGGTCCCCCGGACAGAGCGGGGATGCAGAAGTCTAACTGAACAAGTCTATCTCCAGACCAGTCTGAAATGTGCTGTAATGCTGGGACCAGCCTTTTTTATTTGATACATCAAGACTCAAGAATCAGAACCACCTTGGGATTGGCTAGTGCACCCCTAGGGCAGGATCTACTCAACCCATCCCTAATCCTTACCCAATCCATTCCTAATAATCTGTTCTTCAAAACCAGTGAGGGGACCATCACATCCTTTCCAGAAGATTTATTCTCATGTCTTGTGGGTGTTTGGGATTATCAAAAAAAGGGTACAAAATCCACTCATCTAACACGTGTCACTGTGCTGGCTCAGTCCTATACTACCAGCACTCTGAAGGCTCACTTCTCCCTTTGGAATTTGTTAAAAACAAGGATTCGGATTTATAGGGATGGTTTCTTCTAGCTAGTCAATAGCTACATGCTCCCACAACAGTCCCACCCCTCTCTGTTTTCTCCTTATCTCTGTTGGTAGAGGAGCCTGAAGAGAGAAAAGCCATAGCTTGGGCGGCCCCAGGTGCCTGCTTTGGGGTCACCACATCTCGAGTGCATCTTTTTTCGCAGTCTCCTCAGTGCTGAGTGCATCTCAAAGGTGACGCAGGAGGAGCCTACCTTCTCTTCCATTAAATCATTGCTGGAGACTGTCACTGCTCCAGCGTATTAGCTGCTGAACTTAAAAAGGAACAAAGGAGCTATTTGCAAAATATATGTTGGGAAGAGATTAAACCTGACGTCTAAGCTATGGAGCCTTCCCCAGGTGAGGAGAAATACAGAACTGAAATATGTTTTCCCTTTTCCCCAGCTGCTAGAGGAAGGACCTTCCCCTGAGTTACTGTTTTTTAACCCACTTCTGCAGATGCTCGCTAAACAATCTCTCTTGCTAGTTAGCAAGGTCCCTTGGTGCTCATATTTCACAGTCATAATTTGATCATCAGGTGGGGACTGGGAAGAAATACCCTGTCTGCCGGCAGCTCTGCCTGTTGGAAGCAGTCTTTCCGAGTCTCAGCGTTACAACAGCAAAGGAGGGAGACGGATTGTGCTGGCTCAGTGCTTTCCCATGCTTCACAGCAAGTGGTTGCTAAAGACAAGTCAGGAATAACAAGAGCTGCAGTGCTCCAGCCAAGTGGGTTTTTTTACCCTTCATAAGCCTTGTGTTTGGGGATGTGTCTCATCTGACCTCCAAAGCAATACAGCCTCCCCTTCCTGCTGTACTTCTCAACTCCGTCCGACTTCGGGCAAGTGTCTGGGCAGGGTGACAGTCACTTGGACCATGGAGGGTTAGGGAAGAGGAAAGCCAAGGCCCTGGCAATAGGTTGCAAAAGCTTTCTACCCCACTTTAAAAAATTATCTCTTATTTAAGGAGAATTATTGCCTTGAAGCCTTGATTGTGTAGTTTCCTCTGCTGAAGGAGCTTTAGTGAGGGTGCAGGCACCATGATCCTTATTTCTGCAATATGTTCATTGGGCCATGGGGTGATGTTAGACAGACAACAGGACCGTTCCTCATCTCCAGTGTCCCGGTTGGATGCTCTAAGTGGTGTTGAGCTGAGGTTTCTGAGGGTCTCGTTATTGCGTGTGTGTCTTTGAGGGGAGAGGGATGGGGCAGACAGCTGGTGAACGGCAGGAGCAACAGGAGTCCTGGTGCCATGGTTGTTCTGCCACAGCCACGGGTCTGTTACCCCAGACTGCTGTCTGCTTTGCTTGAACCATTGGACCTGACCTCTAACACTTCACAGGCCACTGGAGCAGGCAAACAAAAGGTTTCTAACTGTCAGGTTGCTTTTCCCAGAGGTTGTGAATATTCAGCTGGTGCTAAAGGCAGACTCATTCTTCCTTATCCCACAGATAGACTGATTTCATTTGAAATGTTACTTTGGAGGCCCTCTAGACTGCAGCCTGCGTGGGACACCTCACGTGGGCCAGGGCAAATGCTTCCCAGCTCCTGAGGTCTGGGCCTGGAGCCATCCTCAACCCCTGAGTGATCTGCATTGATTTCCTTCCTCTGGATGCCACAAAGGTTCCTCCTTGCAGATTGTTGTCTCCTTGGTAACTGAACCACATCAGATGAAAACTAGACTGAAACCTATCAGCTTGCAGAGCCCAAGCAATGAGATGGGAAGGAGGGGGAAGGACGTGGGAAGCCCTTGGTCTGGCTGATGAGGTGCATCACGCAGCTGTACAGCCTCCACTGCCGTGTGTTTTGTCCCAACTCCTGGCTTGTGCTACAACTCCCGTGCATGACAGGCCTTGCGGCACATCCATCCCCTTCCCAACACTCCCTGTTCAAGGACAACTGTGATATCCCCTTGCACTTCCTCTGCCCCATCCATACCTGGTGAAGCCCACACAGCTGGGGAAAGGGCAAGCCTTATCTCCAATTGCTTTGAGCCCTTCCTGCTCCTACACAAAACCTTACTATGGGGAGCAGTGGACATGGCCCCAAATTAAACCCAGGGTACGTGTTTGCTGCTAGTCCTGTGGCTGTGGGTGAAGGCATTTCTCTTGGGATATTGGTCGGGTATTTAGGCTTTTTCCCCTCTCCTTGTTTGGCCTAACTTTAGTCTTTTTTAGCATCACTGGGTTATTTACCTTTGCAAGCATATCTGGAAAGTCTGCCTAATTTTGGCTTTAAATCAGAATTGGTATTTCAACAGAGAAAAATGGTACAAAACAGTAAACAGTGGGTTTCCTCAGACAAAATTAATCACCCTGATCCAGGCATCATTTCCCTTTCATACTCACCCAAAGTCTCCTTTCCCTCTCACCCACCTCCTGAGTCTGAATCTCCTCTTTCCCTTCCCGCTCCTTCCAGCCCACTCCTTTTCCTTTAAAGTGGGCCAAGCCCAGCAGTCACCTTACTGTCCCTGTCACACAGACATTTAACATCTGGAACATCTGTCCCAAGACAGAGGAGGAAAAAAACCCCAAACATCTTGAACTGGAGTGAGTGTGCATTGTCTGTGTCTCCTCCATCTTTGGACAGGCTGAGCAGAGGAAGGAGAAATCAGATCAAAAACTCTGCATTTAGTTTAGTCTGTATTCATATTCATGTGTATATTAATATTTTTATATTTATTTAGTTATTTTTCTTGCAAAGATAATAATGACTTCAAGGGGTAGAAGATAGCATTGGCAGAGGCGGTTAGGAGTGCAGAGAACCAAAGTCCCAATCTCTTCTGATGCAGTTCCTTTAAAAACAGCACCAGTTGTACTTTTGGAAAGACATCATTAGACAAGTATTTTCCCTTCAGTCCCTGGCAAAAAGTCAACATTTGCATTTAAATAGTGCTTTTGCTACCAAACAGAGGCATGCTACAGAATAGCTGCACAGAGATAAAGATTCCTTTAACAGAGAAAGAGGGGGGAAAAAACCTAACCTCACTGAAAGCCCTGCCCATCTCCCATGTGCTGTCAGCAGAGAAGAGGTTATTTATGCATTTGGGAGTGTGCCCGCTGAGATATAATCTAGTGCTCTCAGGAGCCTCTGCTTGCTGGAGGTGGAATTATAAGAATTAAAAATTACAAGTGTAAAACAAGGCCAGTCTAAAATGAAATATTACCCAGTGGGTGTAAATAATTCATGGGCAAAATAACCCTCCTGGATCCCCCATGGATCCATCTTACTCCACAGATGCAAAGAGGAGCAATCTGTTGAAGGGGTGTTCGAAAACCTCCAGGATGCTTTCAAGGGTCCAGGATGGTTTCCGAGTGTCTGCGGTTCACGTGGGCCATGAATGGCTCCATGGGAAAGGATGAGTGATGACACAAAATGGAGTTTCCTCTGATAATGAAACCTTTCTGATAGATGACCAGGGAAGAAGAAAACACCATNTTACTCCTGTGCTCCCACGCAGAGTGCACCAGTATTTTAACCTGTATGTGCAGAGATTCCCAAAGGACCCAGCAAGACCTTCTGTGACAAATATTTGCCTTTCAGCACACTCAAGTCCATTCCCAAAGACAAAGGTTGGCTTTTTGGAAAGGGTTTTGCTAGGTCTGCTATGTGCAGGCTGGTCGTGTCTGAGGTTAGAGGTACTCGTGTGGCTCCCTCCTGTACAGCCAAGGCGTGAGAAGGACCTACAAATCCCACATAGGCAATGCTTGGGACCACAATGGAAAAGGCAGGAATGAGGGCTGGCCTTGCTGTGGCCAGTTTGCTTCTTGAGATGAAAGCTGCTGCCTAACCCTGTCGCCTCTCTTCTGATGCAAGTCCGCTCCTCAAAGATGACCATACTGGGAGACTGGACTAAGGCAGTTTTATCTAGGAGGGTTTGGTCATGTAGGAGGAAGAAAGTGAAGGAAGAAAAGTTCTTCACGGTTGGTTGTATTTTCCTGATACACACATGCCTGTACACAGATATTTATGTACAGAGCATCTTTGGAGGCTGTAGATAGTTATTTAAGGTCATGGAAAGCTAAGAGAGTCAATATTGATCCTGTGCATCTTTGTTATAGGACTTGTTCACAGACAGTGGTTACCTCTGCCCACCCAGAGACATGCAGAGCCTCTGGAGCTGCAGCCTTTCTGGCCCAGTAGATCCAGCACATGCTGGTGCAGTCCTCACAGTGGCTGTAGGAAGGGATGCATTTAAAACAGCCTTTGTAAAAGCTTTGTCTTTGCAGTCTGTCTCCAGGCCAGCCAGAATTCGTATACACAGCCTAGTGTCCCACTGAGCTAATATATCCTGGCTTTCAGCAGGGCTTTTTGGATGGTGGATGAGCCCACCATGCCAAGGTGGTGCATCATGAATCTGTGGAACCCCTTGCTGCAGAACACTACCAGCACCAAAGTGTCCGTGGGTCCAGAACCCAATTCAACTGATTTCCACAGAAAAAAATCAATTGATGGCGATTAAAAATTGTCACCACCAGCTAACACCACAGGGCCGTTCGGCTTGTCCATCAGTGTACTGTCACTGTAAGGACGCTCATTTACCTATAGATTTTTGTGGCAGAAAATTTAGTTCTCATTATTTCTATTGCTCCTTTTCTCTTCCAGTGTGTCCCTGGGAGAATTTTTGGTTATGCTGGAGTTTATGTGCTAGATCAGAGTGTTTTGTTCTGGGAGGGTTTCGTTTTTAATGGTATGTGCAGTTGCGTATAGATGCATGAGAAATGCAGGCCTCGTTGGGGCACAGAGATTAATTTTGGGCTGTTTTATGGAAAAAAAAATCCTGTCTCCCACACTGACTTACTTATGGCAGAAAAATCTATTGTATCTGTGTACTTGTTAACCATTGCCCTGTTTGGGTCTTATCTCATGCATGTCTCCCAAAAAGTGTAGTTATTTTAGGCACATTTAACTGCAGCAGGGATCTTCTATGCAAAAGGACCTGGTGGCTGGTCCTGCTTGGTCTTACCAACTACTGGGCTTTCCTTGGTGCACACTTGGTGTCTTCCAATAATTCTTTTTTTTTTTTTTTGTTGGTTGAGGGTATTTTTCCACTTTGCTGTGCAGCGAGTATAGATGGAGAGAAACTTTTTGTACCTGCAGGGGTAATTTGTCAGGTGATACTGTGATACTGCTGCAATATGCCCCCACTCTTCTTTGCCAGCTTTGCCAAATTCAGCAATCCAGAAGTCACTGCCCATCAGGGACAAAAAGCAGCAGACACTCTCCTGATTTCTTTGGCTCTGCAAAGCTGGTAAACAAGTATGAAATTAGTTTCCTGGAAGTCAGATTCTAATTCCTGAGGCAAGAAAAGGTTAACAACTTTAGGAGGAAGAGAAGAGCCACAGGAAATACTGTTTGGTCACCTAAGGACGCTTAAAGAACATAGAAAAAGGCAAGAGGAAGAAAAGATTAGAGGGAAACGAGAAAGAAAATAAGGCAGTGTTTGAAAGGAGGGGACACAGCTCTGGCTACTGGGATTATTCATTCTCATAGGAAACATAAAAGAGCTAAACAAGGAAAATGCCATGCAGAGATCACACATTGTTTTTAAGGACAGGCCCCTAGACATGATCCCTGCTGGCTGAGCTGTAACCCAGCTCCCAATCAATCTCTTTCCTGAAATGTCACTAACCTGCACTTAAGTGCAATAAGACTTTGCAGACTAATTGAAATTCTGAGCCACAGTCAGGAGACATTTGCTTCAAGTAGTGTTTTAATTGTCTGCTCCCTAGGCTGGTAACAGAATATTTTGCTCCTTGCATTATTCAAGGAGACACAAGAGCTCAACCTTTCCCTTTAGGTTAGTGCCCCTCCTGTCCTGAGTTTATGTTCTGTTCTTTATTTGGCCTGTGCTCACACATTACCTGCATGCATCCTCGTGTGCCTGCTCAGCCAGGGATCAGAAAAACCTCAACCATCCCATCTGCTTTCATGCAGCATTTTGATTCAACCTATTTTCTAGAAATAGGGGCCAGCTGGAAAATATGGGGCTGAAACCAGACCCCAGTGCTTCTGTAGCCGAGAGTGATCTTTTTTGTTAGACATAATGGGGACTCCTTCTTTGCATGCACAAGAAGACACTTTCCCTTAAAGCCTTCCATGTGCTATTTGCTGTAATCACGAGATTACAGTCCGGCAGAGAGAGAAGGAAGACTCAAATTGTCTGTGGCCTTTCCCTGTTCTCCCAAGAGTGCTGCGCTGAAGCCACGTCTATAAACTTGAGTGTGAAACCAGGCAGAACTCACAGTAGCTCCCACAAAGCACTGGATAAGGCCTGGCATTGTCAGGAAGCGGTAAGATAAGCCTTACTGAGCATCCTGATCTTCCTGTTCCTGTTCCACTCTCATTGGCCTTGGGTATTCACCACCATTTCTCTGTGCTTGTCCTGGAGGCAGTTTGGAGGAGCCGAGTCGTCATTCCCCTTGAGAACCTGCCGGTCCTCCCCATGAGGTGCTAGGAGCCTAAAAGGGCCTAACAAGGACTCAGCTGTGCCATCACCTATGGGCCAGAATCAAGTAGAAGATGAACCTGCCTCTCTGTCTTACCTGCTTATGTTGACAGGTACCATGCCTGTGCAAGGTTTGGTTAGGAACCCTGAGGGGTCTGTTGGGATTTGGGTTGCACCAAGCTCAGTAAAATATACACAGGACTTCTTCCAGCTGGGATCTATGTCTATAGATCATGGTCAAAAAGACCAAAATTTGCCTTTCCTCCCCAGTTTCAGCACCCTCCTATGTCATCATATTCCCCTTCATGGTCAGAGACCACCGCTAGCTTAGGGAACAGGGACAGAGGGAAGTGACTCTTCTGAGATCATCCACCAGACTTCTAGCAAGCCTAGCATCATTTGTTATGCGGAGCCTCCACCTTGAAATACATACACGCATGCTGTTAGCTTTCACCCCCACACCAACAGATGCCAACAGGCCTAGCCTCCAAATTTGGACCCGTTATTTTTGATGTCTAAAGTTAGACCACTTGAATCCAACCCACTGTAAGTTTCTTGCAGCTTTGGCGGCTGTAGGTGGACTGCTACTCACCTCCAGACTGCTTCAGCCCAGGAACACTTTATGGGAAGTGCAAAAAGGACTATGCTATGAAGACACGGAGATACGCAGGTACTTACTGTCTACCAGGATGCGCTACCTAGGACGCGGTGGTCTTGACCAGCAAATTTCAGGTTAAGCATGGATATGAGCTAGGTCCAGATGTGCAGGGCTAAGATATTTGCTTTGATGACAACAAGGGTGCTAACCCTTGTGTTTAGATACTAACTAAAAATATCTCACAGATGTGTTGTGATCTGTAAAATCCATGGGTTGTGCCAGATCTACACTTGGTCTTACTAAACAGCTCGGCCAGTAGATGTTGCTCTTGACTCACACTGATGTGCTCAAAAAAGATGTATCCAACCTGAGACATTCGGGAACCCTCTGAAACCACAAGGTACAGAACTGTCCTTCACCCAGCTTTCTGCTTTTAGCCATCATGGACCATCCCAGATGACCACAGAGAAAAATAAAATACAACACAACTCCTCAGACAGCAGTCACTTGTAATTAGTAGATATAATTATTAGCAGTTTGTTTTGTGCAAAGTGAGAATTGCTGGACAAACAGTCAGTATTTCTAGGGGAGATGTCGGATTATACCTATCAGAAAGGCAGTGTGGGCAGCTGCAGAGAGAGAAATTATGGGTCTAAACCATGTTAAGGAGGGCTGGAGTCAAACAGGTATCGGTCTGGGGTTGGAGCTCTTGCTTGGAGTTGGCCACTGTGATCCTTTTGTGCCACATGGAACAGGTGCCGTGTGCCACGTGTATCTGATGTCTTCAGATAAGAGTAATGGAGAGGGGAATGGAGAGTAGGGCTGAACTCCTGGGCTTGGATTCATGTGGTTATCCAGGTGAGATTTAGCCATGTTTCTAGTTTCATGGAGTGTTAGAGAAAAAATGAATTGCCTGGTGTATTGGTTCTCCATCCTGAATAGTCCTGGCAGTGAAAACCCAAACACTCTTGACTCCTCTAAGCACCAATGGTGACAAAAGGAAAAAAGGACGCAGATAAATCTTCCGCCGTCAGTCTCCATCCTCTGTCCTCATATGGATTAATTTCCACTCAATTATGGGGAAAGTGATGGGAGGAAAATACCATCCTTGGTCTGTTCAGAAGCCACGTATTTGTGCAGACAATCTTATAGCTCAGGGATGTTTGTCTGCATTTTCTCATAGAAAAAAATAGCTAATGCACACGATGATTAATGTTTAAGTACAGTCAATAATTTGTAAAGTAGTCTGAATCTCCGTATATCTGTTAATATACCCACTCTTCCCCTCTTCCCTCTCCATGCACATCCACCTCTCTGGTTCTGTAGTACCAATCACAGCAGTATTTAGGCACTGCCTAATGCAAGCTCTTAGGATCAAGGACTGTCTGTGACTGTTCTGCCCGTAGAGTGCCAATCCCAGGACAGCTCTCATCTTACTCAAGGCCTCTTAACACTGCTGGAATATAAATGACAAATATGAATAACAGAAAAAGTAATTTACAAATGCCTGGGTAAATGCTGAGCTTTCATGGCATCTCCTCATCATCTGTGTTGATATAATCTCTCAGTGCTGTGCCTTTCTTTTCTTAAGCAGGACCTCAGACCAAGGGAATTTCATGTCAGATATGTCTGTAGGAAAGAACGATTTTAAGCAGGACAGACCTTGATCTCTGTTGGCTGAAGATAATGGGTATCAGGGTCTGACTGAGCACATTCAGGGTTATAAAATGCCCATGAAGGTGCCTCAGATGTTCATTAGGGAAAAGGCTTTCTTTTAGTGGTCATAACAGGAGAAATCAGAGGGAGACCTCACCTGTAGCAGGGTAACATGTCCACAGAAGCCATTCTGCATCGATCCATTACGAAGAACAAGAGTTCAACTCCTATTTAGTTTTCAGGATAAAAAACACAGTATAAGACCACAAGTCTGCTGCCTGCAGGACCAGATGGAGTTGTATTTCCTTGTTGGCCCTGGGACTTTGAAGAGACATAACAGGCATGTGTGAGTAATCCTCTCTCACCATTGATAGAAAAGGTGATGACTTTGGGAACAGTTATTTATGAATCAGGCTGAGAAATGTTTATCATTATAATACAATGTCTCTAAGAGATTTGTGAGAGAGTTGCTGTGCCAGCAGTTTGTTTTATAGTGCCCCACCTCCAGATTGCCAGCAATGACGCTAATGACACAACGCACCTGCCACACCTTAGCACCAATGTCAAAAGATCAATATTAACCTCTTAATTATAATGTTGGTCAAGGTTGATGGTATTGATTTCTTGTCCTTGATGCTAAGGCATGCTGGAAACCACGTGGTCATTATCGCAGATGCAAACTACTGCTGCTGGCTCCTTAAACTATCATGAAGCAATATAGTGGCAGCTTTTCATTTGGGTGCCTCCAATGGTTTGAACATATCTCTGCCTTCTTCTTGGACTGTACAGGGTGGTCCCGGTTGCCTATGGGACACACTGATGAAACCATTGTCACTGACTGCAGGTGATTGCTTTATAATAAAACCCCTTTACTCATCTGCAGCCAGGATTCCCAAGGTGGACCTCAGATTTCTGTTTCTTACCTTAGACACTGGCAGATTCAAAAAGTTCCTCCATTTTCAAAATGCTCCAATTAGTTTGAGCAACAAATAGTACTCAATTAATGGTCAGAAGAGCACAGACTGAGAGCAAGCAGCATGGTAATACTGACTCTTCAGCATCACATAAATCAAAGAGACCCTGCAAAGACCAATGAATGAAAGACTTTATAGCTAACTTCAAAATCTGTGATGCCAAGAACCTACCAGATGGCCAACTGTATTTGGTATCCCAGAAAAGAGAGGGATACATTTTGTGGAAAATGACTAGCAATGGTGTTTCAGAGGCTCACAGCATATCTCAGAAGGCCTTCAGAGACCTGTGTGGGGGTGAAAGCTTGTCTTTCTCTGCAGTTCATGATTGCATACAGGGGAAGATTTGGCCCTGTATGCTACACCAGTTCCTCTAAATTGTGTGTGCATCCTTTATTACTGCTGATATTCACCAACTTTGTACAAACTCAGGGCAATCTCTGCCCGAGCCAAGACAGCATGCAGTACAAATTTCAGAGTTTCAGATAAATCTGATCTTTTCCATCCTACAGGTAATGAATGCCTTTAAAGTTTTCCCTTTTTTTTTAACACCTTTGGGAGCAGCATATCCAGGAGGGAAATCCCTTCCCAACACAGTGGAGTTTGGAATGGAATGCTTCCTCCCCTTCCCACTATGGTCCAATCAAAGACCCCAAATTCATGAAGAAGAGGAAAGTGCTGCATCTCACTGCCTATTTTGCAGTTCTGGTTTGCTCCCTTGGGAACGTAGGACCTGGCAGAGGAGGATAAAATGCAGACACATTCATTCCTCATCTTCATGACCTGTCCTGGTGCAGTAACCCCATCAATTACTCTGGACAGCTCAAGTGCAGATTCTACGTTATTCTTCCCATTGTTGTCAAGGCTGGGTCTGGATCCCATCATGCTCATACTGGTCCTGGGTGTTAATCCATAACATCATTCCTGAAACAAATGGAAGTGGTCAAACCAATGAAGGATCTCAGATGCTCACCAGTACAATGCAACTTCTGGTCCCAAGCAACCCAGTTCAGACAGCATCTCTCCCAAGCGCTGTTTTAATTGTCTTTGGACAGATACTGCTGGGTATCTTTTCTCAGCAAAGTGACCACCTGAGCTAGCCCTGGGTATGCAGTCCTTATTGACCCCAGCTTTGGCTTGAAGATAAGCTCCTCTCTGCTCTACATCCTAACCCCTTAGACACACATCAGAACCTAACTCCCCCAGATTTTTTCACTCATCTTGCCCAAGTGGTACATGACCCAGCCATTCTGTCTGTCCCCCTCTTAATGAGGGGACTTAGTAAGAGAGACAGATACTACACACAGAGACAAGCCTAAATCCTGCTCCCTTCTGCAGTGGAAAACACTATCAACATGTCAAAGGATGAGCTGGTAAAGGCAGTCTCTGCCCAGCAAGGCAGCCAGGATTAGTATCTTCCCACTGCAGGATGAGTGTAACCGACAGCTCTGCAAAGGAGAGGACACCGAAGGGAGAAATGCCTGCTGACAACTTGCTTGCTCGCCAGCCTTCCTCAGAGGTGCACACACACCGAGCGCTTTCACGTGGTTTTCAACCGCCTCCATTCCCCTTCCAGGCAAAATCCTTATTACTGACAACTGTGTGTGAAGAGGGTTTGGCTGTGCATATCAAAACGTCATTAAATATTTGGTTTAATAACTGCCAAGGCGGCTGCCTCAGCATTGCGACGGAGTTCACATTTCTGGCTCTGTCTTGGGAGCAGTTAGTGGAGCCAGGAGAGTTGTGAGCCACAAATAGTGTCTGCTGAGCGGCACCTCCTTGGCAAAACTGCTCTGAGCGGGCGACACCTGACTCCTGGGCTGTCCTCCTGAGTGATTTACTCTATGTCCTTCTGTAAGATGCTTACCTTAAGAAAATTTAACTTCCGTTTGTGCTGTACAGGAGGTGCCCTGTGACACTGCAGGCAGGTCTTTTAGCTTTTCAGCCCCTCTCCAGTTCGTCTTGCAGAGGCAATAATAGCACAGCCCTGCCTTGCAGGGCTCTTTTGAAGAGAAATATGTCTTAGCTCATGGAAGACTGAGAAACTGCGGTCTTGGGAACCATAGAAATCCTTCAGCTGGAAATGCTATTCAGGAAACAAACTGAAATTGCACAGGGCTTGCAAAGCTCTGGGTGTTACAACACGCCACTGCATTTATGGGTTTAGGCAGTGTTCTGCAAGTGCTTTATACCTTTTCAAAGGTGAAAACTCCTTTGGTGAAACTGAGGACCTTCAAGCCAGGACAGATGGAACATGAAAGGAAATTTCACAAATGCTGTTCTTTGATTTCCTTTCTGAACAAGCTTTTATGAAAATAGATAGTGACACTCATATCAGGAAAGGTTTCAATCAACTTGGGCTACACAATTAGATTTTAATGTGTTCATATATTTATCACCATACAGAGGCACGCATGTGTCTATGCTAATATGTCCCCTCTGTGCTTTGCACCGAGGTCTACAATAACTTGAAGAAGCAAATAGTGTGTGAGCTCAGCTCTGATGTGATTTATACAATATCAGAGAAGTTCAGGGCAGGAAAGCATTTAATTCCTCCCTGGTGGTGCATGCTGGATTTTTCTTCACAAGTCTGTTCTCTGATATTTTGCCTGCTCTGCTTTGAAATGCGTTAAGTGATTAGGCCTCTATGGCTTTCTTAGGGGAAAACTTTTTCATGGTCTTATTTGATCTCCTGCTCCAGACTAAACATTCCCTTTCTCATTTCCCTTCTCACCTCCCCTACTATTTCTACATACATAATCTCTCTTTATCCCTAGTGTTTCATTTGCAGGAATTCATGTAATAAGCACAGCTTTATGCTGGGTTTCCTTGAAAGCTGAGCACTGTAGCCTCATTTCCATCCTCCTTAAGTGATTTGCAGAGCAGGGGGAGATTGAAGCTGGTCCTAAATCTTTGTCCAGATTGGGCCTCATTACCTTCACTTGCAGGGACTTGTGAATTTTACAGAAATCAGTGACAGCTTTGACCACTCAGCAGTTTTGAAAAATCACATCACTTATTTAGGTACTCAGAAGTGATTGATCTGAGCAGCTTTTTGAATGGTGGTGGGGAGCACTGGCTTGACCTTGAGCTGTCTGTGCTCTGTGCACATCTCGGTGAAAGAGAGTCCTAGCAATAAAGTTAAGGTAGGAAGTGGCCGGGTAACTGGGAAAGCACCCGAAACCATCTTGTTGGTCAGATCAGGGGGTCTTTTGGCCCAATATCCTCTCATTAACAGTGGCTACCAAGGGAAAATAGCAGAACAAGACAAGCATACAGCATCCTTCCAGCCTTTAACAGCTTGCAGCCCAGAGACCTGAGCAAGAGCTGCTGGTTTTGTATCTAATAGCACTTGGCGGGTTTCTCTTTCATGCATTTCCCTAGCTATTTTTTTTTGTATTCATAGAAACTTTGGTACCTTTTCATGCTGTGATAAGCATTGCACAGTCTGACAGTGCTCTGTGTCTGTGAATTATGTCCTTCATTGGTTTTGCACCTGCCTCTTGCTAGTTTCATTTGACACCCCTCAGTTCCAATACTGGAAAAGACAATGAATAGCCCTGGTGACTCATGAACATTTATTGCATCTTCACCATTTTCCCACTCCCGTCCATCTCCTTTCCATGAAGGAGAGTCCGAATGTATGGTTATGGCTGTTGTTAATACAGAGTTTGCCAGAGCTAAACATACACAGCACAGAAAGGATGATCCTTGCTGTGCAGATCAATGCCCCTCTCCTGGATCTTCCTTACCCTACTTGCTGGCTAGTCTAGCTTGAGGTTTGCTCGTGGTGTGTGCACGGAGCAGCCTTCCATTCCCCCCACCCCTGAGAATCCCATAAAAAGTTTTGTGCAATCCTGAAACTCTCATGCTATAATTATCTTTTCTCTATAGGGCAATAAGTCCTATAGACCTTTAGGCAAGGGACCGTCTTGGTTTACATGGCATTCCCAAGAGTGTCTTCCATGATGACTCACAATAGTGGGTTTCACACCAGGGACTGATCTGTCTCCTTAGAAGGTACTCCTTGCGCATGGTCCATTTTCACTCAGTAGGTTACCAAGATGCCTCTGACTGTCATGTTTCTTTGATCATCTCTGAGTCTTTGTGTTTAATTAAATTTGTCATTAGCCAGATAACCTAACAGAGCTCATGACACACAGTATGGACAGCAGGCAGAAGGAGATGCTTACTCCCAGCCTTTTCATTTTGTTTCTCACTAGATCAATAATGGGGGTGTCATGTTCATACATCATTCACCAAAAGCTTTAGCGTCTGAAAGAGGAAGTTTGTAGAGAAGAGCTGGTATGAATGGTTTTACTTTTTAAGGAGCTTGGGGTGTTAGTTTTGATATTAGTGTGCACAATCTGCAAAAGAGCAAAGTGTTACATGGGATTTATTTTTGAAAGAGCAGAGAATGAACCACTGGAGCAACTCACTTGTGCTGTCATAGACTTTCATTGCATGGGTCATAAGGAGGAGACATCTTCCTGAAAGATTTTTCTCCTTTCTTCCATAGAAGTAGCAAACTGAATGCATTGCTCTCCAGGGAAAGATCACTGTTTTGTATAATAGAAGGCTGTCTTCAAAACAGTCCCTTCTGGACTTGCTCTTTCCCAGCATAGTAAGAAAAGAGAGTGATAAAACCCTGTGGAGAAGCTCTCTCGCTTTCCCCATTGTATAACAAATTTAACTTTCAGATGGTATAAGACAACCTCACTCTTAATCTCCTTTCGGCATCCTTCCCCCTATTTGCATTACAAATAACATTTTTTTCCCCACTCATTTGTGAATTGCTGATGATTCTCAGGCCCCCAGATACTGTGATATAAGGTCCACTACAAATAGTTCCAGTGGTAGCACACAGAACTGTGGTGGCTTTATGTAGTCTCGCAAGAGCTGCCAACAAGATGTGTCCGCAGCTGGGATCAGTGGGAGGCTAAATCCAAAAAAACAAAATCGGAGATGGATGTAGTGTGTCAGCAAAGACCCTTCTGCTGTGCTCTATTGATTGTTTTGTGTTGATTCCTTAGTTTTTGCTGTTGTCGCTGTCATCTAATTTAAGGCATTGCTGTTAAATTAAAAGGCATGATTGACTGACTGGCATCTGAGACACATCACAGCTGTCAGCTGCAAAGATAAACTCTGGATTGGGATGCAAATCTTCCCAAAGATCAAGGGTGTTTGGACGAGGCGTCTAAGTGGAGCACTCTCAGTTAATTTGTAGTAGGAAAGACCTATTCTTTGGCATCTCTGCTTAAGATTCAGAACAAGAAATGACAAATATGAGCTTGCCAGTTGATTCTGACCATCTTGAAGTTTTCTTCATTTAACTGTGGAGAATTAGAAAGCATTGGGTCAACCTAGCATGGAAAGTAATTTGTTTTAGTATGTGATCATGATAAGAACCAACTGAGGAGGATCAAAAAGCCCTTTAGAAACTGGATTAAAGGCCTCCCTGAATGACAGTCTCCCTGGCACTCAAAACAGTCCCATGAGCAGCAGCTTCACGTGCAACAGCCGCCTTTGCAAAAGTCATGCTAGGAGCTAGGACTGTTCTCAAAAAAGAAAAAAATGCAAGCTAAACTTTGCTATGTGATTGATGTGATAGCTGCTTGTTGTGATGGGAACCTCTGGAGCTGGAGGCATGAACCACAGCTATTCCAGTTAAAGGGAGTAAAGAGCAAAGTGAGAAACGTCTGCTGTTCTGCAAGACTGTAACCGAGCAAAACTTATGCTAAGTAGGAATAGGTTGGGTATGTAACCTTCACAGGAGTCAGTGCCTTTGAAAAGCAATATCCTTCATAAAGCAGTTGCAGCAGACTCATTATTTCTGAATTAAGGACAGATGGCAACTCAACCCGCATCTATCTGCTTGAGGGTACGAAGGCTCTGCAGAGGGATCTGGACAGGCTGGATCAATGGGCCAAGGTTAATTGTATGGGGTTTAACAAGGTCAAGTGTCAGGTACTGCACTTGGGTCACAACAACTCCATGCAACACTACAGGCTTGGGGAAGAGCAGCTGGAAACCTGCCCGGAGGAGAAGGACCTGGGGGTGCTGGCTGACAGCCGGCTGAACATGAGCCAGCGTGTGCCCAGGTGGGCAAGAAGACCAACAGCATCCTGGCTTGTATCAGCAATAGTCTGGCCAGCAGGAGCAGGGCAGGGATGGTGCCCCTGTACTCGGTACTGGTGAGGCCGCCCCTCGAATGCTGTGTTCAGTTTTGGGCCCCTCGGGACAAGAAGGACATTGAGGTGCTGGAGCTGTCCAGAGAAGGGCAACGGAGCTGGGGAAGGGTCTGGAGAGTAGGTCTTCCGAGGAGTTGCTGAGGAAACTGGGGCTGTTTAGCCTGGAGAAGAGGAGGCTGAGGGGAGACCTTCTCACTCTCTAGAACTACCTGAAAGGAGGCTGTAGTGAGGTGGGTGTTGGCCTCTTCTCCCAAGTTACTAGCAATAGGACACAAGGAAATGGCCTCAAGCTGCATCAGGGGAGGTTTAGATTGGAGATTAGGAAAAACTTCTTTACTGCAAGAGTGGTCAGGCACTGGAACAGGTTGCCCAGAGAGGTGGTGGAGTCACCATCCCTGGAGGTGTTCAAAAAATGCATAGACGTGGCATTTCAGGACATGGTTTAGGAGGCCTGGGGGTGTTGGTTTGATGGTTTGACTTGATGATCTTAGAGGTCTTTTCCAACCTTAATGATTCTATGATTCTGTGATCAGCAGGGTGCAGCAGTTTGTTGAGAGCTGGTGAAATAGGACTTCAGGGGAAAAATGGACTGTCTGCAAAGGGTTGCATTAACTTCAGTGGGATTCTACATTGTAATTCACATGGGTTACTTGCTTCCCAGCATCAGAAAGATCCCTTCCAACCCCACGTTTGAAATATAAGAAGGGGCAGAGCAGGGAATTGTGCGACAGACAGGTGGGAATGAATGTTTGCTAGAAGATGGGTAGGCCATGGGGGCTGTTGCACCTCAACAAGTCACTCCTGATGAACTGAGTGATGGGGCATGTGTGCATCCACTGCAGTGACGAAATCCCACTCGTGTCTCTTCTGCAGCATCTGTACTGGTCTCAAAGCATCTGTGTGTTGCCACAGCTCAGCTGCTTCACAGCCATGGTAGCTTATTACCTTCTTGTTACCCAGCCACTCCTTGCCACCAGCTTTCATGTAGTGGGCAGAAGAGACAAGTGTTTTACTCTTGGCATAGCATTTTTTCCCCCCCTCAAAGATGGGATGGGTATAGCTTCATAAAACAGGCCCTTAACCACTTATTTACAGCACAACTAAAAAAGACAAATTGCTTGAAACAGTGAATGACTAGACCCAGGGAAAGAAGCGAGATTTCAAAAGGTTTTATCTGACAGCCAATAAACAGGATAAATAACATGCAGTATTTCATTTGTCAGGACCATGGGACAACCTGGTGATAAAAAAGGACTGCTCCATAAAGTGGGGAATACCTTTGTCTTGGCTGTAAATGCCTGTGCTGATTTAATAAGCGCTCTGGTACTTCTCTAGCTTCTCTTTAGTACTCACAAATGGGATGGAAACTGAGGAATACAGAGAGGAAGGAAATGATCTGTGCTCAACCTTATAAAGTGGTCTCATACCAGTTAAGGTTTTGAGATTATGATGGTTTTTATCTTCTTTTGACGGGTTCTCACATTCATGTGAATAAGCAGAGTAAGAAGAAGTCAAAGACTGGAACCTACCCAATCCCCCACTCCTTCCTGTAGTGAGACCAGGCTGCATCTATTTTTATATATTTTTAGGGGGTCAATGTCATCATATTCTGAAATGCACACCTGTTTGAATAACGCATCATCAAATTGGGGATACCATGACAGGCAATCAGTCTGGTAACCGGTCTGTATTTTGCTTACAAACACAATACAAAAATAACCTTTTAAGACACTGGAGCAATTATGTATTTTGACTCAAAAAGCATGCCAAGCAAATAAATCACAAACCTATCCAAGGCTTGTGTGGAGCTGCTTGCTCCTTTCCCCAGCCCCACTCCTAATCTGCAAGGGAGTGAAAGTAAAGAAAGACATCTTTAAAAGGACAAGCAAAGAGTTGAATAGCTCCTAAACGTGTCTGGTTACAGATATCCTATCGATCAGCTCAAGCAAGGCATCAGGATACCTGCTATTATGCCGATGGCCTCTCTTGCAACTGAAACACAATCTGTCTCCCATGGGGCAAAAGGAGACAGAGACCTGTTTCCCCGTGGTGTTTAGGAAAGGAACCAGTAGAGAAAAGTGACTTTCAAGGGAAAGACAGTCTTCTTCAAGGTCAAATATTTATTGTGTGCCAATAACAACTCCATCCTCCACACTGCTGCCAGGATCTCTAAGCGGCTTGCTGGCAGGTTCACTAGCCTACATTTCCATCCTGCTTTATTTTCCCATGTTATTCTCATTATTAAGTATCTAAGCAGCTTCCACTGCATTCAGCAGTGTGAAAGTTGCTAAACATGTGTTTATTTTCACTCTGTCTTGGGAGAAAAAGTTAGGGCACAGCTAGGCTGGTGGTAGTAGAGTGTGAACTCACAGCTTTATGCTGTGGAGGTGGATGAGTCCATGCCTGTGCAACGGAGTGCTGGTAATGTACCTATATTCTGATCTGGCACTGTGCCAGGCTGTTAAGCACCCTCATTTTTTCCAGTCAGGGTTGGTGTCCTGCCTAGGGTGCGTAGGGAGCAGCAGAGCCCACAGCTTGGAGGACAGCCATGATCTCCATTGCCTCATAAACAGCAATACAGGGAGGCTGGGTCAGCTGAAATGGATCATTTGCATTGCTGAAATCTCTAACTGTCAGTGAGAAAAAGAAAAGGGGCTTTATTTCATTTTTATTTTGAAAAGCAGCATTTTTCTTTCTCCTAATGTTTTCTCTCTTCAAAAAAACTACATCTTTAGCTCATTATCTTTACCTGTGCCTGAGCATGGAACATAGATGAATTTCTTGGACCTGAAGCATCTCCAAGGGTAACTGTGGGTAATGAGAGAATGCACAGCAGGAAAAGCAGCCATCTGAGAGTGGCCACATTTGGGATGAAGGGCCACCTCTACTCCTCCCCATGAGGTGGGCAAACGATGGAGCGGAAGCAGTCACCAGCTGTTAGAAGCAGAAGCCTATTACAGAGCAGATTTTAGCTTGCTGCATATGGCCAATGAGGAGTGAACTGACCACTGAGGGATATGACAGCTTATCCATCACTTGAAGGGCTTGGATCTTCCCCTGCTGTCTTTTTACAACATGAAACCCAGTCTTGCTGAGCTCCTCACTGGCACCCTGCTGTAAGGCTTTGGACTGTGGGAGGCAAGCCAGATTCAGACAGTCTTCACGGTCCATCCTGCCATCAATGTTTATGGACATCCCATCAAGGCCAGTTGTTCTTGGCAGCAAGCTGGAAAGAAGCAGGGTGGAGAAGGCTGCAGAGGCTCAGCATCTCCCTTCTGCCAGTGGCAGGATCATCCCTGCAGCAAGGGGTTTGCTGGCTCCATCAGATTGCAGGACTGTAGCTGGTGGTACAAGGGGGAAAGATGCGTGTTGCTGACACCAGCACTGAGCATGGCTGGCTGGGAAAGGAAGCCAAAAAAGCACCTTCATCTTATGGTGTTCACAGATTGCTCCCTGTGGGTGCTGCAAGAGTGCTGGAAGGCAATATCATTCCCCCACCAAAGCTGTCCTTGAGAGTGGTGCCTCTCTGTGGCTGGTGGTGTCTGTAGTGTGGGGAAAAGGAATGGCCTTTTGGGGGCTGGGGGGAATGGGTGGTAGGACCTCTATTCCTTCCCAGCGTCCTTGTGCTGTCTGCACATAGGCACGTGTGTTTGTGTGGGGGAAGAAGGACAGACAACCTCATCGATGCTGGGTGTGTATCTTGAAGTGGTTTTTTTGCAAGTGCCTTCTGGGGTTAGAAGTCAACAGGCCACAAAATGGGCAGAGGGTCTTCTCAGAGGAGGGGACCTCTTTGCCGCAGCAAGCACAGGAAGAGCTGGACCAGTTAGAAATGGGCAGGGTTTCCAGGAAAGCAAAGTCCCTGTTTAGAGATAGGGAATAGTTGAAGAGAAGTCCATGAAAAGGCAATGCTTCTCCCTCCCCCTCCTATCTCTTGACTTTCTGGGCTACTCTGTGGTGTCTAGTCGTACCACATTCAAAGACAACCCAATTTTGGGACTTAGCAGTGGGTGCATTGTAGGATCTGCCAGGACAGTGTTGCCTTGGCTTCTTGGGTTCTGGGCTGTCACCGAAGCTGATGGGGCTTTTCTGGATTTTGCCCAGGTGGTTGGAACCCGTGGTCGGCTTGGGGCGACTGCACCAAGGACTGCGGGGGAGGCCTGCAGACCCGCATGCGCACCTGCAAGCCCCTTCCCAACGAAGGTCTTGTCTGCGAGGGAGTCCTGGAGGAAGGACGGCTGTGCAATAGGAAGGCATGCAATAGTAAGTGGAGGCATGTTCCCTTGCACGCGTGCGAGCGGGTCGCTCTTCCCAGGAGGAGCTGCGCCTCATTGCCATAAATAATGAAGGATGCTCTAGGGGCACAGTGAAACTGCTGAAGGGCCATGTTGGAGCAGCAAGTCCAGGGGAGCATGCGACTTCGGCTGTGCATGGCCCTGCCCTTCCCTTCTTGTCTTGCGGTCATGCATGGACATGTGCACACGCTGACACACATCTTCCAACACATACACCTGCAAATCCAGACCTTTACCCCAAAGAATAGGTGTTAATCTATAAGAATCTATAAACAGACTTACATCAGGTATTCATATGCTGGTAATAAATCTGCCACCAATGGCAAAACATACACCTTTAAAGGCATTACTTTGACAGCTGGAGCCTTTCTCCCAAATAAATAAAGCATACAGCTAAGAGATATTCATCTTGCTTCTTTTTGACTTAGTTCTCCTTCCCAGTCAAGAGCTGTGTTGCTGTCACTTTCTTTTACTAAATGAAGCTTACAGTGCTAAGATGTGGAGAAAGATTGGGCCATTAGACAAAATGCAGGGCTTGAGCAAGACAAAGTCTGGCAGATGCTTCGCTCTCCTCCTGTAATGCAGCCTCTTTGCAGGTCCTTTACTCCAGAGAGGAGGGGACAAATTGTCAGCGTCAGTCAGCAGCCAGATATTAATGGTAGAGCTGGTGAATCTCCAGCCTTCTCATAACCAGTTCTTCTTTTGCATTAGCTGAGTTGAGAGGGGGCTGAAGAGGAAAAAAACAACAGCAGAAGAAGCTCAGCCCAGCAAATGCAAGCAAATGGCTGATTATAATTATGCCCTTCTTTTTATTTCAAATTCATAGTAGAGGATGTTTGAATAACTCCTCCGACTAGTCAAATAACTAGGAAAAGTTCAACTGTCTTCAAAGGCAGGGAAGTATCTCCTGATAAAGGGGAAGTTCAAATAGAGGGACATAAATATATTCCTCTAATAAGGGCTAAAATGATTTCATGCATTTTTTACCACTTCCATAAATTTAAATCATGCTGCAATTAGGCTTTTTTTTCCTCTCTCTCTTTTTTTAAATGAAACCTTCTAGTATATTGAATTTCATCTCCTTGACTCACAGATGCTAATTTTCTCTCTGAGGTTCATCCACAGTAGGGATATTTAATCTATGTCCCCTATGTTGGCTGGTGACTTTGTAGTTGTAACACAGCTGTGGCTTGGGGCAGTGAGGGTATGAGTACAAGGACCTGGAAGCTGGACCTGAAAAGAGGTCCAGCCATGGGACTTGAGTATGCGTGAAGGGAGCTGGAGGAAGGGCCATGCTGGTCTTGGTGGATAATGCTATGAAGGAAAAGAAGGTGGAGATGGCATTGTGGGTGGGTAGAGGGGGCTCTGAAGGTGTGGCCGTTCTTTGAACATGGGGGCACATGGGACAACAGGCAAAAAAATTCCTCAGAGTGCCCCTCCTGTGTTGGACAAACAAGGGGCTACCCAGCTCCCCAGAGTCTCTTTGCAGGACATCCACCCCCATCTGTAACCATCTTCAAAGCCTTACATGGGACCTCTTTGTTTCCTTCACAACCCTCTTGAACTGAGGAGGGCAGGCAGACTGGACACTGTTTTCCAGGTCTAGCCTCACCAGCACAGAGCAAGGGGCATAACATCTTCCCTTGATCTGCCCCAGGGGCAAAACTTTGCTCTTCTTCATGACAGAACTCCTAAGGTTGCTGTGGCAAGGAGGGATGAAGCGGAATGGTGGGCAACCATGGAGTCTGGAAATCTGGGTTGGGTTTCCAGCTCTGCTCATCGCGCAGAGCATGGCAGTGAAGGATGAATCGCTATTTAGTCACTATTTACTCGCTCATCTTTTCTAGAACACAACGTTCAGCAAAGCTGATCCTAAGTGCAGAAGAACCTGATTGTACCTCGGGGGCCTATGAATCAATAAATTATTTCACTTGTCTTCCTGTCCTCTTTCCATTACATACCCAGTCAACTCCTGCTCCAAATTGCAGTGCGGTTAGCTTAGCTGAGCTTGTTTAGAAAGAAAGGACCTTGACCTAAATGGAAAACCCTAGTTTGGAAAAAGACCATGCCCACAGAGTGGGGCAGCACAAATAGATTTATCTCATTGAAATAAATAAGTTAATTCTGATTAATTTTCCCAAGGGGCTCTTTGCGGAGGAACTGCTGAGCCCTGTTGTGATGCTTTCATGCTCACAAGACGGAAAGCATTTGAGGGAAGATGTGCACAGTTAATCTTTCAAGAGGACTTGCCCATGCTCATCTTAAGGTCTGTGTCCTACCTCAAGATAAACCTGAATCTCTTCATATCTACCAAAGATGTTCATTTGGCTCTGAACTTGCTCCTCAGTGAGTCTGTCCCTTGTTGCCTTTGCAGCCATGCTCAGGAGAGGTGAACTTTTGACTCAGGAAGGGCTTTTAATTTTTTTGCACATATCCTTTTGTTCTCTTTACTGTGACCTGCACCAAAACCTGAGAGGATTTAGGAGTAGAATAGAAGCTCTCTTTTAATTTAAATTTTAAATTCTCATATTGACTTTTGCTCATAGCTTTCTTAGGGATGAGTAGGATGTTCATTCTTCCACTTGAACTGTTATTTTCCTAAGTGCTCATTATACATTGCAGTTAAATAGATTCTAATTTATTTTTTTAAATTAAAAAAAAAAAAAGAAAAGAAAAAGAGGAAAAGAAGAACTGGACAGAAGAACATCTTTATCCTGAATTGTGCAGCATTTCAGTAGCTTGTAATAATACCTGACTAGCTCTCCAGGTATTGTTGAGTAGCTGACACCTTAATTTTCTGGTAGAAAACACACAGGAGAAAATACTTTGTTCCTTGAGCAAAGGGCCATGTATAATCCTGATAAAACAGCAAAACAAAACAGGGATGAGCACTCTGGTATTTTCCTCCTTGCTGTGGGGGTAAATTGAAACTTGCCCCAGGACACCAATACCACCACTGAAAAGTAAAATCAGTTGCTGACCAAGCAAGTTAGGCTAGAATAACACAGAAATCACCACCACCTTCAAAACAAAGGTAAACCCATCTCTTTTACTGAGTTTCTCCTTCCTTTATCTTCTCCTTCTTTGCTTCTGCCAAGTGGTTCATAAGCTGGGTGATCAGCTGTTTCTTTGGATATCCAGCAGCAGGGAGAGGTCTTAGTCTGATGCTGCATCTGGGGCAGGTTCTCAGTAGAAACAACTTTGGTTGCTGCCACTCAGCTCCCTGTAGCTGTTGAGATGAACTTTTGCAGAGGATCTGTGAGGGTTGCATTAGTTGTTTTACTCTGCCTGGCCATGGCAAATGCGCTAGAGAGATCTAACCTTTCTTGTCACCCAGCTCTTTCTCCAGGTGGACCTTCAGTAGGTTCCAGTATGCACCAGTGGGAATGGTGGTTTTCAGCCTTTCCAAGAGGTGTGACTTCTGGCAGCATGGTCACCAAAATGTAGGATTAGCCACATGGTTCCCAGAGCTGAGTCTGAACACATTGGCTGGAGGCCATAGTGTTGTTTGAAATCACTGCACAGGGATGGCTGAATGACTCCACAGACGCCACTTGTATGTGGGCTTTATGTTTTTCCACTCACTTGGGCCACCATCTCTGCTGTTTCATGTAATGGAGTCTCTTGCTTGATAATCTTCATCTGGCTAAATTTCCCCAGGGACACATACCCAAGCACAACAGCAGGTGAGCCAGGTAAGTTATCTCCGTGTGCAAAACCCAAAGCTGTAAAACACTGCAGAAAAACTGTAATGAAATCTCATCCCAAACTGGAAAGGAAACTTTGTCTGGTAACAGCAGCTTGGCTTAGGCAGAGCCTTTTTTTTATGGCAGCTGCTCAGCTCAAGAGACATAATCTGAAGGACAACATTCAGTGTTTGTTGTAACTCTGATTTTGCCTTGCTAGAGGCAAAGGACCTGGTGATATCCTCCTCTCCGGCACAGACAGGGGAGATTTCCTCCATCTGTTATATTTGGCCAGGAGCTGCTGTTTATAGAGGGAGGAAGAAAGCCAACCCGAGTGTGGTAGCAAGTGCTTGCAGAGGAGCTTTCCAGGTCCATCCCCTTTGGATGGAAGGGGACACCCACTGTGCTCTGGTAGCCCCTCTTGGCTGCGTGGTGCTAAAAGCTGTGATTGCTTACAACCTGGCATGCTGGGGGTCCTGGCTGGGAGGCTGGATGGGCAATGTGGCAGGACAACATCCAAACCAGAGGAGGGATGTCACGGGCCTGACCCTGGCACTGGAATTCAGCAGTGACAGAGAAATGCAAGAACAATCAGATGTAGGTGGCCTGCATTTATTCCTGGGGAATGAAAATAGGCAAAGAAGCCAGCTGAAATCCTGCCATCCCACCTGGCAGAGGCAACGCAAAACCATCTCTGACATTTATGAATATGCAGATTGGGCAGATATGTCTCCCCTAGGTTGGGAAATGGGTGGCCGCATCCTACCCTCAGGTACACAAATATGCACCGGTGCAGTGCCATTGACCCGTGCTGGATGTCCAACATCAAGCAGGTTCAGGATCTAGCCCTTCAGCTGTGTAACTGTTAGTGATATGAAGAAACGCATGTTCCACATGACGTTCAAAAGACTGAGCCTCAGTCTCATTCTCTACTGCCCCTGATTTTCATTAAAAATAGCCTTTTTGCTGCAACCACCAAGCTGAGATATCCTGTGCATGTGTGAAAGCAACTTTATTCCCCGCAGGCCAAGCTAGAATTCACTGCAGGCTGGAAGAGCACCTTGTCCTATAGGTACCTGCTGCTGCTTGCAGAGACTTCACCCAGTCCCATCTTTTATGGTGGTTCAGACATTTCGTATCTGGGAGTCACGCATCTCACCCAGTGACATTTTCACAATTCTTAGATGTTCAAACCAAAATACTTTGGGTCATTTCCTTAACTGGTGCAATTACCATATTCCCAGTGGCCTCCACAATGATCCTCTTCAATACCTGCTGAGATCTTGGGTTTTAGGGATTATTAGTGATTCTGCCCTTCTCAGTTTTACTCCTTTAGCAGCTGCTCGATGCCCCATAGCCAACACCTTCTTCTTCAGGTTTACTGCACTAAGATACATTTACCCTATTTCAATGGGTCTTTTAAATCATCCCTTTCCACTCTTTGCTCTGGTCCATTCTTTCATTCCCACCACCCCAGCTTGCCTGAATAATTTTCATGAGTCTGCTCTTTTCTTCACCTCTCCTGTTTGGGGGACAAGTATAGAGGGAAAAGTATATAGCTCTGTTGAGACATGCTTGCATGTTAAAACCTAGGCCCACAACAGTGCAATATCCCTGCATTCAGTATTTCTTCCCTTCGCTGTGTTGAAAGGTGCTGTCTGACACATTACATGTTCTAATTAGAAGTGTTGGTCACCTGTTTTCTCTTCCCACTACTGCCAGCATTGCAAGATCATCCTCCCCATTCATATTTGAGTTATGTTCTTCCAAAATCTCCCGTGCTGGCCTTCACTTGCAATTGAAACATCTCCGTGTTTCCTCCAAGGGCATTATTCCTCTAGCCCTCATGTTAGCTTCTCCAAGGTGCTGGGTATTTCAACAGTGTGTCATCCTCACAGCATTTATACAGCTGGGATGTAAATCAAGTCTAGGTCTTCCTTTGATCCTGGCATTACTCATGACCTGGTTGTGGGAAGCAGGCTGCTGAAACCCCACAAGTTCCCCATTGCCTTTATTTTGTGGCCTCCACCCCACAAAATTCAGGTGCATAAAACCCAAAGCAAAATATCACTTCCACCAACTTTGCCTTGTGCATAAAGGACCTGGCTTCATCCTGCTTTATTCAGAACCACAGTTGATTTTGGCATATATTGAAGGCAACCATCCAGTTTAAATCTAAGCCGTGCTCTGTGTTAAATGGTGACATGTCTGCTTCTTTGCAACAACTCTTCCAAAGGGGAGGCACCTTGCCTGCTGCAGCAGAGCAAACCCAGCATGCTTCTGGAGGCATTCTTTGCTGAGGCAGGCTAGGGACAAGCTGTAAGGGTCATGCATACAGCCACTAGACCTGATTGCCTTTAATTAGGATGTGCAATAACAGCTCAGGCTTGTCATATCCATCAGGGAGCAAAGAAAAACCTGTAGCTCCATCGAGACCAGGGTCAGTCATTAGGACATGTCAGTAACATGGGGCCCAAATAACTGGCAAGAGGAGGTCCAAGGTACCAGGGTTGTATTTAAAACTTCTAGTTTGCTCTTTTACCTTTTCTTCCTTCTGTCCTGTCTGCTATCTCTCTGTCCATCCATCCATCCATGCTCACTGGCTGCTTCTGGGATATTCAATCTCAGGTTTTCCTTGTCACCTTCCTTGCTCTGGGCAGCTGACAAAGCCATCCAAGCTCCACATCTACCCCTTGCTGCCCAGCCCCTGTTTCTCCTCCCAGCCTAAACAAGTCTCTGGGAAGCCCATGGGATTTACTGCAGATGGAGATTTTGTGTGTTCTTGTGGTTTGTATGTTTTCATGAAGAGGACTTAGAGCAGATGAAAGTGCATGGATATAGCCAGCAATGGGTGGTGGGAATGAAGCAGGGTTTGCAATGTGTCCCAAATATGGGACTAATTTAACTTGTCTCCCAAGCAATATCAAGACACTGGATATTGGAATGCTAGTTAGAGATTGGCATTTTTTTAAATGGAATCTCACACAGGAAAGTCCCATGATTTTGCAGCTATTAAAAACATAGGATTTGGGCCCTTTCTATTCCAGCAGAGCCAGACAAAAACAAGGATGTTTGTAGTCCTGATGTCCAGCTATGAGTGCCTTTCCCTTGATGATGGCAGGCGGGTAACTACTTCATCCCATCCCCTCCAGCCAGCAGCCTGCAACCAGTCAGTTCTGGGAAGGTTTGGAAGAGTTGGCGTGACCACTTCCTAGGTTCCTTAAGTCTTGCTTTTGGGCAACAGTAATGGGAAATAATATAGTTTCACAAACTAGATGGGCCTCTTCCATGAACCAAGCTGTTGAATATAAAGTCTGGCTCCTGGCAGGGACTCTCTGAATCATTCCTCTCCCTCCTCTGCTTTCCCTTTTTGGATGGCAATAAAGACTCCTGCCACCACACTGAAACTTCATTAACCTTTATTAATTTTCTCAGGGTTCTGGGATGAAATTTGTCACCATTTCATTTCTTGGCAGTTTGTACTTCTTGAAAAGATGTCTGACTGTTTTACTTCTTTGGGGAAAAAGATCCTCTGTCTGATACTTGCTGTTTGGAAACAAATTGGTTGCCAGATCACAGATTACTTGGGCTCAGCTCTGTTCTCTGCTATTCTGCACGACTCCGGTGGAGTCAGCTGAGCTCTCCTGATTTACAGCAGGCAGTACTGGTGGGTGGGATTTGGTTGCTACTGCTTGCTTGTTTCTATGTTTACTAGGGAGGGCATGTGTCAGGGTTACAACATGCCCAATACCATGGAGAATGGAAACTTTAGTTTCCCCTTTAGCAAAATCAGGGCTAATCCACATGGGATGCAAATGCAAAGCTGGCAGAAGTGTGCATTTGGGAGGAACAAGGATACTAGCTGTCTGTCAGGAACTGAATGCTTTTATTTTACCATGGATGCATTATTTACCTTCTGATCTCATCACCATGGACTTCAGTGGGAGATTTTCAGTTAGGACACTAGGGTCAGGAGCTTTGCTCTTTCACCTGAGTTGGAAAGGTGCCCAGCCACAGCTCTGTTGGTACACAAGTCACTTTGTTGATACCAGACCTTCATCTCTCATTCTTGCTGGTGGTAGGTCTGTGAAGGAGACATCCTCTTGAGCTATCCCTTTCCTTTTCACCTGCCCTCACCTGTCTGCTCCACTCAGCAATTTCTGGTTACTTTACTGAGCATTTCTAAGTAGATGTTGGTTGCAAGGTAGAATTTTCCACCAAAAAATATTGCCCATCATCACCATAGATCTCGAAACACTCCTAGGGATGGTGGAATTAATTGTCAGTGCATCTGAAAAGGCTAAACCCTCCACAACTACAGCAAAGAGTACAGACACCCTAGAAAATCATTGTCATTGATTAAAGACCAGACGTAAGGGATCATATTCTGCATGGTCCCAAGTCTTACTGAGAAACAAGGGGTTGGACTTCCAGCCAGTCTGAGTCTTGCAGGATGGCTCGGTGCTAAAGCCTTGGGGGCTGCTGGTGACCAGGGGTGCTGGGGTTGGAAAGCAGGTGGTTGTGTCAACCGAATGTTGCAGGTCGTTGTTGTTTATACGTGTTACCTTTGTAGTGAAAGATCTTGCAGAGTGAACCAAGGTGTATTTACATGACCCATTACCTTGCCATAGCCAATGGACGCTATAATTCCAGAAGCCAATCGCTGAGGTCCACAGATAACAGAAAGCGAGAGGACACGGATGAACTACAGCACTACGGGTACCCTGCACCTCAAATAGGTAAGCTCTGACCTGTCACAACAGCCTCTGGAGCTGGCACACTGCCTGGTCCCTGCACTTCCTGGCTGGGCTGGGTTGACTGCATTGACTCACTTTGCTGTTTCAGTGACCCAGCTAACCAACTGTTTTCCCCCCAGGTTAGTGTCGGTTTATCCAACAAGTCACACACTGAGTAAATGGTCACCACCCAGTTTGTTCCCACCGCATTGCCCTACAGGGTTTTGTATTACTGCCATTAGCCAGAAAAGGCAAGAAGGGTTAGGCACAAAGCGTAACAAGACCATGCACCTCACAGACTGCTTCTCATGACTCTGCCTACTTCTAAGTCACTGCTTTGTTTGAACTATCTAAAAAGTTATGGTTCATTAAGCCAAAGCTGACCTTACTGCAATACAGCCTCTTTGCTGATGTCCAGGTCATGCGTTTCCACTCACTGTAGGAGGAAGTGTGCAGGGCATGATGGGGAGAGAGCTGCTTCTGTAACGGGGTCTTTAGTGCTGTGCAAGGACTTGTATCTGGTAGGTTCTGCAGCAGGACCTTCCGCCCTCCTGCAACAGGAGGGGAATCATATGTAATAATATCAGAGAGTGTGATCTGGGAAGATGGGAATCAGTTGGACCTAGAGCTGTGTGAGGCCCAATCTGGAGTGGTTCTGAGCTCTTCCTTCACAGCTGCCTTTTGTGGCAGGAGCTCAACATGTCATGGGTCTTGGGCAAAGCAAGGCATGCTGACCCTGACTACAAGTTAAAATCATTGCCCAGTGAGCTTGAAAACAGTTTGTGCTCTAGAAAGGCTTCAGAAACGTGATTTGAAGAGCTAGAGCTGTGGAATAGATTAAAAGGGAGAGTGGGTCATATTCTGGTGTAAATTAGCTATGCTTTACTCAATCCAGAAGGACTTTGCCAGTGTGCAGCAGTGACGGTGTGGAGGCTCTGGGGGTGATCAGGCAATGGCGGGGGTTGTGGCTTTCAACACAAGGCAGAAGACAACCTGAATTTCCTTGCTACCCTGCACTGAATCTACTCCCTCCAGTGGGAGCAGCTCTGCTGCCTGCAGGATCACTGGCAAAAAGCTGCAGGAGAGGGAGGGCATTTGCACTACTATAACCTGGTGAAGCTGAGCTCAATTTCTCAGTCAGATGTGTGCAAATGGAAGGAAGAGACAGCAAAACCAAAGCAGGTCCTGTGATATCCCCTGTTGTTCCTGCTCTGCCTGGCCCCAGGTGCTTCCCCCGTGCTTTGTTCCAGCCTGTAGCTCAGCCATCAGGTTTATAGCTTGGCATTTCTTCCTGCCGTGCAGCTGGATGCTGTTTCTGGGCTCAGTGACATCTCTGATAACTCCTTGCCATCATAACCACTGCTGTAGTATGGTTGACTTGGGCTGTGGTATCCCTGAGTGCAGCACGGGCTGGGAGATGTATGTTGTCCTGCTGCAAGCTTGCCACATTTGTGCCACTGTCCCAGGAACAGCAACTGAGCTGAACTGAATGGCCAAGTTGTTCAAAGAAATCAGGATGGAGCAGATGGAAAGACCGGGCAGAGGGTACAGCCCAGGAAGGGATTTAGAGGGAGTCTTTAGCTGGGGATACCAAAGCAAAGCTCACGTCTTCCCTATCAATTAACACAGTTTGTAGGGGATACACCATTTCACATCCACTCAAGACCTGGAAAAATATGAAATACAAAAATAGCTGATGCCAGTCATAAGGACTAGGGATGAGGGGATGGCCCTGCCCAGTTGAAGATTAGTATTTTCTCCTGCCACCCCTCCGCAGCCCTGGTATCCAGGTCCTGTTGGCCCATAGGCTCTGGCACAGTTGTGCTCTCAGCTGCAGTGCCGCTGGCTGCCCACGTGTCTCTCCCAACAATGGCACAAGACTGAGATCCAGCTCAGCAGGTCCTTGGCACAGGCCCTCCCGGCTCAGCCCACAGACTGCTTCCAGGAGGTCTTTGCCAGCAGCAGGATGTGAGCAAAGAAGCGGCTTGCACGTGGCGAGATGTCAGATTGACAGACTATGCCAAAACAAAAGGGATCCTGGCAGAGGGATGACAGCTGTCTGTAAGACCAGCTCAGTTACTCTCAGGGCTGGCCAGGAACTAGAGAGCATCCTGGATTGCAGTGCTACATCCCCATGGAGCGATGCCCAGTGTGTCTCCTTCTGCAGCACCTGCTGGGCCCTCTCCAGCTGCAGGACAGGTGCTGCAGCTGGCTCTGTGGGAGCAGACAGAGCCCTGCAAAGGGTCCTCTTACTACCTGAAGTGGGGTCTTTGCCCCTGTGGACTCCTTTGCGACACTCCTGTTAATCCCCAAGCTAGCCTGAAGCATCACAGGACTAACGAAAGGTCAGTCCTGCAGAGACATCTGTCTACAGGCACCAGTCATGATGGAGGGCTGTGCATGGCCCCTTGTCCTCTGCGGGGTGAAGACCAATTTGGTGGAGTGCAACTCTGGCAGGTCTAATTATAAGACAGTACTGAGCTGTACTAGGAGGCTTTCAAACCTGATGAGCATAGTAGACTTCTTGCTGTTATATCAAAAAACCAAAAAGCCAGGATCCACTCCTGGAATAAATGATTGGAAGATATTGCATCCAGCAATTTGTATTTGCTGCAGTTTGACCCACAGGAGTGCAGAAATTCTTTTCATCTATAGTTTTGGTGATGGGCAATATTCTGCTTCTTTTGGATGGAGAATAAGAGAGCTTGTCTGATGCCTGAGAGCATCTCAGAACTGGGTCTTGTGTGGTTTGAAAATCAGCTGAATTCCTGCAAGGTTTGAGACTAGACTGGACATAGTGCCCCAGTAAACTGAAATAAATTGCTTAGTTCAAAATGGTGCCAAACCCAAAGGCGTAACCAGCACTTGGAAAATAAACTCTTATATGGATTTAAAAGCCAGATATTTGTGCAATGTGAGAGGTGATAATTGAGGAGGTTTACCTCTAATCATAGATATTTCTACTGTGAAAGGGCAAAGGCCAAAAATAATGAAGAAGAGGAAAGAGGCAGAAGAGGTGGAATTTGGTTCAAAGATGCCATTCATTCATCTAGTGAGGCAGTAACTCTTGTCTGGACATGGACCTTGCAAAACGACAGCCAAGCCTGAGTGGTGCGGTGGTGGGATGGCACTCTCCAAGCCATGACCTGCTGATGGAGGAGGCCACTGCATCTCTACAGGATTCCTCTGATCCACCTCTGGCCTCTCAGAAAGACTTTTGGGCACGGACTGGCAGCATTTACCTATCGAAAAATGCCAGATCCCTGCCACTGAGGCACTTGGTGCTGCTGCGTACAGTATTGGGGAGGTTGTTCAAGGTCAATGGAGGGGGTTCTCTGAGCAATGCGAAGGCATCTTCTGTTGGTGCAACATCCAAACAAGCTAGGTAGCAGGAACGTTTGGGATTTGTGGGCAAAAGAGGCATCTCATGAAATCTGGACCACTCTGGATGACAAATGCTGAAATGATGGTTCCAAAAAGGTAACTTGCTGGTGGTGAACTCGGACACAGGACTGTTTGTCTGACAGAGCCAGTTGAGTTCCTTATTGGAAAGGCAGCAAAATTACCATGGAAATGCAGGTCTCTGCATACCAGCAGATCTAATACTTGAGAAACAGGATATGGGAGCAATGTTTTCTTGAGGCCCAAAGGCTTCAAAACACACATCATCTCCTACACATCCCAGAGAAAGACAGTCCATAACATTTATCTAACTGGAACAAGCTGGGTAGATTAACAAAACAAAACATAAAAGCAAGGGGTAACAGTACTGAGCAACTTTGGCTTAATGAACAAAGGCAATTATGTCTCATGATAATCGCTGCAATGGTATAGATGAGCTGAAGAAAGATTCATCCTTACCTCTACCTCTTTCTGACTTCAGCCAGTAAACAAAAGAATGAAACCCTGTGCACTTTGCATCAAGGACAGGTCTTCCTCTACACCTTTCCCCTTCAACAAGCCTGCACATATTGATTCACCAGTCTCTAATTAGTGGGCTTACTTTTAACTACCAATTGTCTGAATGACTGGAGACATTCAAAGTAGAAGTGCTGAAAAGCATGACACATAATGAATAACACAGTTAACTACCAAAAATCCCAATGAGCAGACTGATGAGAGCCATAAACGCTTGAAATCCTGCTTGAAATTTTGTTACATGCAGAAAACTCTCTTTAAGACAATAGCAATTAAATACACCACCTTGAGGAAGAAGTCAGACATGCACAGCTTTAGGTCAGCTGAGGTAGTATTGGGCAGTTTGGAGGTCTCCAACCTTTACAATCCCCACCACAGTTCCTGTACTGACACTAACTTCCACGCAGCTGGTTTATAACCCACATTGCCTTACAAGCAGGCTGAGATCTCAAGATGTAGCAGCCCATTGCTAGAGTCTCTTCCATGCTTCATGTTGCAGCTGGTCAATCCCGTACATCTATGGTCCAGTTTGCTTTGGGAATGGGGTGGTGGTGCAGAAAAACACATCCAAGGCTGTACCTTGTTGTATGACCCCTGAAGTCATGCTTACCTGCTGCACCCAATGCCATGATCCTTCTTATATCACCCGTAATCTGCAAGACACATCTGTTTATGATGTGACATGGTACATTCTGGTGCTCTGAAGAACTTGTTACTAGAAGGATATGCCTCTCTATTATGCATCCTCAAAGATGTGTTGGTGTTTATTTGTGCCATACGCCTCTGTACTATACATACCAAATGTTACGTTCTAGGTTTATCATGTGTAATTACTAGTAATCCATTAAAAATCTGAAAACCCAAACAATGCAGAGCTTAGTTAAATGAAACAGAGCAAACTTTTGTTTTCATCTGGGGGAGAAAGGTATTTTCTCAAGGATAGACTAATGCCTATGAAACTAATGGAAAATTGCCCTTTTCCAACCCATGTCACACTTCTGCTGACTTATCTGGCGGCTGTGGCCTGGCTGAAATGCCCCTGGCACAACCATCTGTCTGCAGGGATATTAATGACAAACAGGATATGTCTCATTGCTTTCCACTCCCATCTCTTGTTCAATGGGATGCTTTTATTTGCCTTTCCAACACTGCCCCATCAGGTAAGCAGTTGATAGGGACTGTACGATGCCTGGGAACAGTCAGTATTGCTCTCAGAGCAGATCTTCTCCACAGGTGAAGGAGATGACAGGGCAAACCTCTGTTGGATTATGTCAGCCGTTGCCTTTCCCGGGCGCTACAATCTTCTATTTTGTCTGCTCCTCCACTGCCCACCTGCATTGATAGGAGCTGTGAGAAGGCAGGGAAAGGAGTTGAATCCTTACAACTGCTCAATTTATGGACACCCTTACTATATCTGTCTAAACACTGTTACTTAATTAGCACTATCTCTGAGTAGATGATGCATAGCCCAGCTCACACAGTTCTGCAGTGGCTATACCACTTTATTATCTGTGGTGGAGCCTGCTCTACCCAGTGCCCTGATGCTTCCACAGCATCCTTCCCTTTTTGTATGTGTGTGTGTTACAACTCTACGCAGTATCCCCTAAAAACTTTTAGCCCATTGTCAACCCTCACATTTTCTCTCCAATCCCCTTGCACCCTTCTTTTCACACCACATGTGGGACACATCGCACAGCTTCACAGATCACCAGCAACTGGTGAACTGCAACTTGGAAAACACTGCCCCAGAGATCCGGGGACCAAGGATGGCACGTCCTCACCTTCTGCTCCAACCCCAACAGGTGACCCCGCGGCGGAGGAGTGGTCCCCATGGAGTGTGTGTTCGACCACCTGCGGGGAGGGCTGGCAGACCAGGACGAGGTTCTGCGTGTCGTCTTCCTACAGCACTCAGTGCAGCGGCCCTCTCCGGGAGCAGAGACAGTGCAACAACTCTGCCGTGTGCCCAGGTGGGCTGAGCGCTCCATGTATGCTTGGGCAGGAGGGGAAGGGAGATGCACAGAGGATTCACTGCCTCTGATATCTCCACCATGATATCTACTTGGAGGGAGATGTTTTTGTTTCCTCTTCCTTCTCTTTTTATCTTAAAACCTTATACAGAGACCCTTGCTAGACCAAGCATCATTAGATGGGCACTTGTTTTGCACGGTATGGACAATTCAGTGTGATCTAAAGGCAATGAACACAGTACATCTGAAAGGCATGTATCCTCTGGGGTGTTTCCGAGCATGGGGCACATTGGGAAAAAGAAGCACCAGATGACACTTCCAGTTGCTCAGATGTCAACACTGGGCATACTTTTGCAAAGTCAACATGAAAAACTCAGGCTGCTGGTATGTTTATGAATTGATCTAGCCATCATCTCTGTTTTCATACTAATTCTTCCACAATTGTGATGAAAAAGTACAGCCTGGGGACCCTGGACTTTATTTTGAAGAATTATGCTATTAAACCAGGTGTGTTATTCATGACTCCCGACCAGCAGCATCATTGTTCAGAACTAATCTTACAATGGTGAAACCACCAAGCTGTTTTCCCATGCTTTTCTGGCATTTCCTCCTCTAGTTATCACTTATCATGCAAGATGCCTGGTGACAATTGCAAACATTAGGTTTGAATATCAGTATTTCCTGATACTGGTGGATCAGTCACTCTTAGCAACTGATGAAGGACTGGAAAAGTACCTGGTTTGTTTTGGTTTGTTTTGTTTTGTTGGGATTTTTTTTGTTGTTTGATTTTTTGTTTTGTTTTGTTTTTTTTTCTGAAGCTTTATTGATTTTGCATCAGGTTCTCCGGTAAAACTGGAAGGGATGAAGTCCCTTAAGAGAGATCAGTACATTCTTGTAACTTTTGGCCTCTAGAGATTACACTGAGTAACCTTCCATAAATAACCTGGCCAGAATAGATTAGATTACATTGGAGAATATTAGATTAATATAGATTAGAAGGCTTTAGATGTCTAATTCCAGGAGTTGCCTATGATGGCCTGAGCACTAATGGAGCATGTTGCCCATCCCATTTTGTTCTTTCAGGTCTCCCTAGCTTTGCCCCTGTGGTGTCGCTGACATATGATAGTAACTAGTAGACAGACTACAGCTTCTCTGGGAGCCTGAAAATGCTGCGGCATTTGACGATTCAATGAGAAAGTGTGTTGAGGGGGGGAAATAAGGGTAAGAATTGACAAAATTATGGTGATGCTGCTTCCCAAAGGGTAGTGACTTTTTTTATTCCTCTCTATCAAATTGCATCTTTTGCTCAAAAAATGCCCTTTTCTCTTGGTTCAAAAATCTGAAAAAATAGGGTCAATTAAAAGTGCATTGTGATTTATTTCAAATAGACTGGAAAGTAGCAGACACTTGGTATGAATACCAAAGCATAAAATATTACGTGATGTTCCTTTTGCACATTTTGGGTTGGTTTGTTCTTGGCCTTCCCACACCCACTTCTCACATGCTGCTCATTCTGGGTGGGAAGATGCTGTGCTCTGAGGGCTCACACATTTCTCCAGACCTCCTTTGGAAAGGAAACTTACTTTTTGTGCTTTGATTGCAGTGCACGGCACCTGGGATGAGTGGTCTCCATGGAGCTTGTGCTCTTCCACATGTGGGAGAGGGTACAGGGATCGGACCCGCACATGCAAGCCCCCGCAATTTGGTGGGAACCCCTGCGAGGGCCCAGAGAAGCAAACAAAGTTCTGCAACATTGCACTTTGCCCAGGTAAGGCAGTTAGAGATTTAAAGCCTTCCCTCCAGCAGGTCTTCCCATCTCTGAAGATGCCCACACATGGTTTATTGAGTGCGTCTGTAGCTGCCTCAGCTGAATCAGCACACAGCCTCCACTGTCCCGAAGAGGATCTCTATAAAGAAAGGTCACACTGCAGGAGCAACGTAGAGGTGCTTTCTGGGGTTATTCAGCCAAGCATTGTCTTAGGTTCAGATTTGCTCTGTGTAATAACTTTCAAAGAACACATTATATGGGACGGATCTGGACTGGCTCAACTACCAGTACTATTTCCAAGACCATCTTAAGCTTCTCACCTGTTATCTCCAGTGACTAGTTTAAAGTTATTTTGCCTGACTAGGCTTGTTGTTGTGCTGGAATTAATTGTTTTACTTTCTAGCAATATATGTGCATTAATTCACTCTATATGCAAGTTTTCTCTGTACCTGATACTGCTTTGGTTGGTGAGATGGATTAAGAGACTCCTGAGAGCCTTCTATGCCATATTTTAGTACTTTTAAGTATCTTTTCCTTACCCCTAGATTTCACTTCCAAATGCCTCTCCCTGAGTTTTGCTTTGAAGCACCAAACAGAAAATTCAAGATGAAGTGGCTTTTAACACCGGAAATCCACTTGTGCTCTTGTGGCATCCTTCCCCTAAACCAGACAGGCCCTGGGTTTACCACAGAGTCCCCATTAATGTAACTCAGGGTGTCCTGGTGAACATGATCTGAACACGAAGGAGCTCTCCAAACTCCCCCTCTCTCCCAAGGTAATGTCAACTGACATTTTTCCAGTTTAATGAGAATCATTATGAGACATTATTATGTCCCCGGAGGAGGATAGGGATTGTGGGAGTGATGAGAACTTTGTGAAAACATTTGTGAGAAGCCTACTGGCATTTTCCATCCAGTCTTCACCCCAAGTTACTATCCCTGGATTTCTGGCTGTGGTCCAGAAGACTCTACTCAGAATAAGAACATCCCAGACACCAAATCAGCTCCGTCATAAAAAGACAACTTGAAGAAGTCAGACCTGACATTGCTTGGGCAATAAAGCATATCCTGAGCTAACATTGATCCATAATTAATTTAAATACAAATAAATATGTGAATACACCGCAGTGAAAGAAACAGTGGTGAAAAAGACAAACAGCCCAACTGCAAGACTTCAGCTCTAATTAATGTCACAAAGGCAATCAGTGGCTTTGCTGTGCCAAATGAGTGCAGCGTCAGGGGACTCATTGAAACACAACAATGGACACTGCTCAGCGCTTGACACACACAGTCATATAGCTTATTACCGCCCTGCTCTGAGGATTTTTATTATTACAACTGATAAAAATGCTCTGCTGCAGCGATAACAGAGCTTTTGTTCCTCCGGAGCTGAGCTCCAAGTCCTTCGGAGAGAGAGGGGGAAGACAATGCCAGTTTCTGCATAGACTGCACCAGCCAGACTCCAATGAACATTTCTGATAGACTCACACTGAGGTGTGACAACGGCACGGAGTGGTCTTTGCTGCAGCTGTGATGGAGAGCCCTCAGCATTTTGCCCAAGAGATACCTTTACATCAGCGCATGTGGCTGGAGGTGCAACATGGCCATCTCCGTTTCTCCAGTTTTTTAAACATCTTTGGAATTACAGTCTATGAATAATTGGTCTTTCATCTCAAAGGAAATGACCTGTTTCCTATCCTACACTGAATGAGCAATTTATGGATGTGGCTCTCTTTTATTTTCGCACTTCCAAACGCTCGCACTTGCGGTAAGCTGCCAATCACCACTGTCACAGCAGCACGTAGGGCTTTGGTAAATGCAACATTTTTGGTAAATACAACTTTTTTGGGGTAAATGCAACATTTACTTTGGTAAATGCATTCTTACTTTTCCAATATAAGGGAATACTAATGAGGGGCAGGCACTGTCAGTTCAAGGAAACTAGCAGCACTTCCTTCAGTCAGAAAAGCCATGGTAATTTATACCTGGTAGGATCTACTTTGTGGGATTTTGGATCATTTCCAGAGAGGAATCAGCTGTCAGTCACCAATTATTGGATTTCCCTTCCTTGGGATTGATAGGCACTGACATGATGCCTCGAATTTATGCATGATGAAAACATCAAGTTGGGATTGCTAAAAACAAGCACCTTTTGGAAGTACCTTTATGCCTGCCTGATTTTTCACACCTTCTGAGCTCACGTGACCCTGTATGAGTTAAGAGCTGCTCATTTGGATGTTTTTGACATTTTTTTAAGTGGTTGCAAACAAAAAGCTGGTCGACTGCAGTGGGGATTATTTGGGGCTCTTCGAGTCCTTGCAGATTCCACAGGGGACCAGGTTGCATATATCTTTCTTGGACTGACAAACAAAGCCAAAGAAAATGAGCTGCAATCTATGACAGAATTTTTGAGCCAGAATTCAGACTTTTCAGGGATTCAGGTTGTTTTTCTGAGTGAGAGCTAACAGCTAGCGGGAGCTAAACAGAGCATGATGACTGCTGCTAATGAGAAAAAGGTGCTCCAGGAATAGCAGACTGGGTGATGGATCTGTTGATCAGAGACCAATTAAGGTGTAACTGCCACTGTTGGGAATGCCTCACACTGTACTACACTAATAAGATGTATTCGTGTTTCTCTCCAACCCTGTCCCTATCATAACCTCTCTTGTCTCTCCCTTCCCTATTTAATTATCAAAGACAATGCTGTGTAGAGACATATCAAGCCTGTCAGTGTTAATTCAGCCATGAGAGAAGTGCATTGACCACACACACGCAGCCTGCTTGTGGTCTCCTGTTGGAGCACACCTTTGCTTCTAGCATTTCCCAGCTAGCAGCGTGATTTGAGTTCCTGTGAGCACTTTAATGAAAAACAGCATTCGGGTGCTTGAGAAAGCTCCCTTCCTGCAGACTTGTGTATTGCTTTGGTGAAAAATGGGTTCTCTCAAAAAATGCTGATTGCCCAGAATGGGAAATGTCATGGTAATGTATTGATTCCTTCAAAATTTTCAGTGAAAACATGATCCATGCTTTCTATTTTGATGTTATGTTGTGATCGGCAATATTATCAGTTTTGACTTTTATGTTGGAATGTGTAAAATTAATAATTTCAACTTTTATGCTGTTATGTAAAGTATGGACATAAAAATTGAAATGTTACGGCACTTGCATCCTGCCAGGCCATAACATACCAGTCGGAGGTTGCAGAGGGTCCCAACAAATTGTCATTGCCAAAGCTATCTGAACTCTCTTGATGGCCCTTGCCCTCTCTCATGCTCCATGACTCTGGTTTGTCACCCCCTGCCTTGGTCCCTTGTAGGCACAGGCCAGAGACTCTTGCACACACCTTCTTCCAGTGGGAGCGATTTTCACATTCCGTTTTGTTATCTCTCTTTGGGCCACTCAGTGGACGGCAACTGGAATGAGTGGTCGAGCTGGAGCTCCTGCTCCGCCTCCTGCTCCAACGGCACCCAGCAGCGCACGAGGGAGTGCAATGGACCCTCCTATGGGGGAGCCGAATGCCAGGGACACTGGGTGGAGACTAGAGACTGCTTCCTACGCCAATGCCCAGGTCAGTGACCAATGACTTTTTCTTTCTCTTGGGTCATCCTCCTTTGCAGTCACAGGCAGGCTTCTGTGAAATCCCTTCCTATTATCTTTGGGGAAGAACTGCAGTGTTTTCAGTAACGCAGTAATAAGGAGGTTGTGGGTCATACCGATGGACCATGCAAGCCAAAATCCATAGCTGGCAAATGGTCCAGGAGACCCCAGAGGGGTGACTGATTACCCACAGGGAACATGTCTTTTTAACCTTAGATACCAGTTTTCAGCATGTGTTTAAAAAAAATAATAAGATATCAATGAAACCCTTTCCATGCCTCCACAATGCTTCAACTTTCCTCCTCTTTTTTTTTTTTTTTGTTCCTCTTCTCCTGCCAATTCACCACTCTTAGTTATAGTTGAAGCAAACAAGGAACCACCACTATTGTATCACAGCTTTGAACCTTACCTGTGACAAGGTCTGGCACAATGAAGCCTTAATTCATGACTATCTGAGACTTGTATTTTATTCATCTAGCTGTGTCTTAAAATAATAATGATAACAATAATAACAGCAATAATAAAAATAATAATAGTAATAGTTCCTGCTGCCGCAGCAGTTGTAGCCAGTATCTTACATTCAGAATAATCACCTTGTCTTCATACCATGGACCGTGGGCTGCAGGAGAGCCATTTCATGCATGAAAAGCAAAGAAAATTGAAGCAGATACCATAGCACACCTAACACCAGAAGCCTGCATTTCTCAGACTGACACCAGCATTATAGAGTTGCAACTGCAGTTTCCTTCTTTCTGTGCAAAAGTTTTGGGGGAGGCCATTGCAAAGGGACTAATTGGGTCAGCTGGTGTGGAAAATATTCTGACCTGGAAACAAAGTTTGAACATCTAGAAACCTTCAAGATTGATCAGCAACCAATTTTTCTTACTGTGCTTCTCTTGGCCCTTTCCCTGGCTCTCCCTGGGTGCTCCATCCCTGTTAGACCATAGGACTGAGAAGTAGAACCCTGAGATGGGGAGGGTCTTTCTTCCCTTTCCAAGAGAACAGGGACAACTAGAAACAGCTCAGCTCTTTCAGGCACTCCTCATACCTTACTCAGGTGAGCAAGTGTTGTTCTCTCCACTCCACAAGCACAGAAGCCAGTAGCTCTTCAGCCTGGTATACCTGTTCCTCAGGGAATCCCTATCCACTCTAGTAACATCACCATCTGCAGCAGAGCGTAAGTAGTATTTAACACAGGTATTGGACTTTCCTACATGGTCTGTAGTCAGTTTTGGTGTTTAGGTATCTCACTCTTTCTTCGCAACTTATGGAGATTTAAAAGACAAAAAGGGCCTCGCTCTTCTTTAGACAACCTTGTTGCACTGATTTCAGAGTTAGTTATCAAAGCAATGTTGATCATGGCCTCCACTGCACATGGTGTCACCAAAGAAAGCATCAGAGGTTGGTGTTGTCCCTTTTCTATAATAATTTTCTTCTACTTCTTGGAGAAGAAGAGGGGCATCCCCCACGCTCCCAAAAGGAGTTATTCAACCCGAGATGACACGCTAACTCCTAATTAAAACCCTAATACGAATCAGGAGATATAGGTCTTTGCTCTAGTTCTGTCACTGAGTTGTTGTTTCTCACCTGTGGTGCAACAGAGGAGAATGTTTCCCTACCTTGCAGGCATGTTGTGAGGGCTAATTAACATTTTTATAGTGCTTTGATAAATGCCATTGTTAATGTAAAAGAAGTAGCATTTCCACTAAATCTGTGAAGATGCTGGGAGATGATACGGTGGAATGAGACAAGGTCCCAAACCTCTTTTCAAGGCACATGAAACAACAGTGCAATGGAAACAGCTGGAAGAAGGTTTATTTGATGTTTCTTCATGGTTTCTTGCTCAAGGGCTCTGCTGGTCTCTCTAAATCCCTGGGCCAGACCTTCTCTGGGAAGGTTGATTTTCACACATATATTGTACATCCCAACCAAATGCAAGCTATGGGCTTTGACTGGCAGATGTGGCTGCCAGGCAGGTTGAATCCCTGTCCACCTGAACAGTGTTCATGAGCACAGCCCCACATCTGAGCCCAAGGAAAGAGATAGGGCTGTTTTTGCAGGGGGTGAGGGTGCTGAAGAGAAACACAAGAACACCCTTCAACTATTAAAGGGCTGCTGCAACGGGAAAGAGCACACACTGATTTCATGTCTGTTGAGGATCAGACAGAGATCTGAGGCAGGCGACCTCCCTTCCCACTGAGCCATGTTCTACTCACACTATGTTCCACTGCTCCCCTTGGGACTTTGCCTCCTTCTGTTGCAGATTATGTTTGGGAAATGATAGGCTGTTTCTCTCCTGTTTTTTTGTCTCCAGTGGATGGGAAGTGGCAGGCCTGGGGAGTGTGGGGAAGCTGCACCACCACATGTGGAGGTGGGACTCAGAGACGTGACCGTGTGTGCTACGGACCCTTCTTCGGTGGAGAGACTTGCAAGGGCCCCAAGGAAGAGTATAAGCAATGCAATGACAGAAAGTGTCCTGGTATGTACCCCGGACCCCTCATGCTTTCCTTTGCATGGGAGGGACAGGGATTTTGGAAAGACCATCATGTGTCAGAGAGCTGAATGCAACAAGGAGTTGTGATCTGGTTGGTCCCTGCCCATAACCTAGGCACAAGATACGTCAAGGGGTCGATTTTATTCTTGCCGAAGCCAGTGTAACCATGCTGATTTGCATGAATGTTTGGTAAATCCCACCAGTCTAGCCTTGATGTTTTTCATCTTTCCATTGCCACAGAGCCATAAGAGGAAAAGACACACTGATAGCAAAAATTGATATCAGAGTCTCAAGTCCATAATGTAGTTGAGTATTGAGGATGCCGCAGTGGTTTCCCACCCTGTAACTACCCTCTGGGAGACCTGCACACCACTTAATTTTTAAAAAAGACAGATGTGTCTACATCTGTCAGAGCCTTACCCAATCTCACCCTCCTCCAGCTACAGCCATGGGAGCAGCATCCATTTGAGGAAAAGGATGCAAAACCCTGAACGGAGGGCAAGTGAGCTGTAGGATAGGGGAAAACCTGGGTTTTAATGTGAAAAAGAAGCAGGAGCAAATACTTAAAAGTGGGAGTGCTTCTGTCTGTCTCTCACACATTATAAAGAGGCCAGAAAAAAGGCTTGTGCACCACTTTTCTTTCTCAGTCTCAGTTGAAGCACCTGGTGAAATTGCTGGTGGGGAATCAATGACCTATGTGTTGTTGGCAGTCAGACTGCATCGATCGTAATGGGCTCTGATTTTTGACCAAAAGGGTAAATAATTGTCAGAGGATCTCAGTGAGAGACAGGAGAGATTTCATGGCATCTTCCTGGCAGTCCTAGTGAAAAGGGGTGTCTCTCTAAGAGACAGGTGAGAGTTTGGCACAGAGGTAACAGTTTTGGTGCAGATGTTTCTGGGGGCAGATCTGCTGTGTTGAGGACAGTTGACCCTGAGAGTCCCTTGCAAACTGCTGAAGACAAAGATAAAAGCCAAAGCACTTCAGCATGGAAGTTTCAGCCCATTTAGCTCAAAGATAACAGAGAAAGAGGTTGTGTGCCTGAGACAGCATATTCGCTCTTTCCAGTTATGCTCTAATAAAAGACATCACCTCTCCTTACAAGCTGTGACTCTCAATTAGCAGTGGCGTGTGAGAGTCTCGTCTAACTCAGCCACAAAGCTCTCCCTCGCCATAGAAAATCTTAGCACCGGATTGTCTGGTGGTGTCTACAGAGTGGTGCAGTTTTAGTTCAGCTTCAGCATGTGCCAGCTGGGGCCCTGGCAGAACAAGCCCAATCTTTTCTTCTCTTTCTGCAGGGGCTGATGCCTGCACAGTGCTCAAAAGGAAAAGACATGTCTCAGGGACTGAGCCCTGCTATGGTTCAAAGCCAGAAGGGTCTCACTGCAGTTGTTAATTTGCAGGGGAAGGAAAAAGGTGGGGAGTCATCAGAGGCTAAAAATAAACCCGCTCAATTTGTTCTTGAGAAAGTATCAAATGCCGGTATGATTTGATTTGAACAGAAGAACTGAGCTTAATTGGGTTAGTTGTTAAAATCTCCCAGTGCAAATAGGTTACTCTGGTAAAAAGGGTTTTGTTACAAAGCAACATCAAAAAGAAAAGAAGAAAAAAGAAAAAAAGAGGATGAAATGATTCTCTCCTGGCCTGGGAATTGCTTCTGTATTCACTGGCAAGACAACGCCAGACAATCGGTGTATTTCTAAAGAGCATCTCTGATCCACAGCATCCCTCAGTGGTCCCCAGGGAGACTGCAGGGGTGATGAGATCAGGAAGGTTTGATAGGTCAGAAGAGGAGAAAGGGAGGTCAGATGTGAACGCAGTCCCTCTCCGCTTTTTGATGTGCTCTATTGTTTTATAGCCAAGGTTGCCAGAAGTTTCCCATCCCATGGCCCAAACCCTCCTTTGAACCACAGTTTGATGTGGAGAAACTGTGACCACGGCCAAAGCACTGGTCCAGGAGGCAGGAGTTCATATTCATCTCCCCGCTCTGCCACAGGCTCTCTGGGTGACCACGTGCTAGTCACAAATGGGTGACTTAATTTTGCTGTCCTGCAGCTCTATGTCAACGAGTTGGAAATAAAACTACCTCTTTTCCACCCATGTTCTGTCTTTTCTACAGCAGTCATAAGCTGTTGGCATAGGGACTATTTCTGTATATGCGCAGAGCACAGCAGCGGGGCTGCTTGCCCTCTGGGATTTCATTACAATAGTGATTACTCAAAAGGGAATTTTAAAACAGGGGAAGGAGCATCTGTTTCCAAGCAGAAAGCATAAGTTTTTCATCACCAGTGTCTACTAGGGAGGAATCTATCTTTGAGCCTGCAGCTGGAGCTGGAGCCACACAGTCTTGGAGCTTGACTCTGGGAGCAGTGATGAGTAGGCAGCTTGCTGGGTCTTCTACGAGTCCTTCAAAGAAGCAGGACTTGCCATGCCCATAATCTTAGGTTTGAGCCCTCCCCACAGCCAGGTTGGTGCTCTGGGTAGTTCCAGAGCAGCAGTGGGGAATGTCCATCGCTGAGTATTTGCTCTATGATACAGGTCCTTAAATGGTCTATATAAGCACATCCATTGCACAGTCCCTTGTAGAAGGAAGCCTTCGGGGTCATCGCTGCCCTGCAGCTCCCTTGGGAGAAACATGAAAACTCAAGGCCTCCCTCCTTTTTTATGGCAGATGTACATTTTCTCTACAACCTTGGCATGTCTCTACTGAAACCACTGGACGCTGGTATGGGCAGCACTTTCCTGCAGGGGAAGGAAGCTCAGCAGGCAGCTGCCAGGCTCCATGGCTGGTTGACTTTGGTTTTGCGGCTGCCTTTCCAGTTGCAGGCACACAGTCAGCTTCCTTTTTATTGGTAGTTTTACATACACAATAAATAAAAGCTGTAATAAAAACCCATTAAATATAATTTTTTCTCCTCCCCACCCTCAGGAGTGATAAATAGCTTTAACACCATCTTCATGGCTCCCTCCGTTTTACATGCTGCAAGTAAATGAGTTTCTCGGCACAAAGCTCTCCTGCGGTGAATGTTTTTTACCAGGTCCCACCAACTCTGGGGCCAGCTCAGCTCCACCCACAGACAGAAGCATCCGAAAACCTCCTTCCAAAGAGCTTTTTCTGTGATGTCTCAAAACACATTTTGCAGTCTCCTGGACTCTGCAGCAGTGTTTGGAAATGAGCTGCTGATGCAAATTCAGCCTTTTGGTGCTGAGATCGTCTCCCTGTGTCCTTGCATAAGATGGCAGCAGACAGAGGGCCTGAATGAAGTTCACGCAGGGGAAATGTTCATCTTGTTTTTTCATCTACCACTTGTTCTTTCCCTCATTCTTACTCCAACTTGTTTATACTGAGCCTCATTTTAGACACATCCAATCCAAAACCTGGGCGGTGACCCTGAAGGATGGAAGGTGTGAGGTCTGGAGACATAGAGTTCACCCACTAAAGGTGGACTTCAGCCCCTTCAGTAAGAAAAGAAAATTCTTTAGTAGGTTGTAGCAACAACAGTTTTCTTGCAAAGAGCTGCCACAATGCAAGGCAGGTGTGTTACCGGGCTTTCCTGGGTTGTTACATGCATATTAATGAGCTAATCCTTGGGATGGATGGACATGCAGTTTTCAGACAGTCAGAGCAAATTCCAGAGAGGTTAAGTGGCTTTGTCAGGGGCCATGCACCAAGGAGCTGCGGAGATGGGGGCTCATCTCCAGGCCTCCTGGTTCACATCACGCTGCTGTTTCTTCAGACCAAAGTCCTCTGTTTCCTCTTTCCATTCCCTTTTCCACATCCCTCCTGAGGAGGAGGCTTTACCAATGGAGTTTTTTGTTCCTTGCAGAGCCCCATGAAATCTGTGACGAGGAAAGTCTTGGCTCTGTGGTTTGGAAAGAGACGCCTGCTGGGGATGCTGCGGCTGTCCGGTGTCCTCGCAATGCTACAGGTAAGGTTGACTGCATGCCTTGGCCAGGGGCTGGCCCACCCTCAGGGTATCCTTCATCCCTTGCCTCCTAGATGAGGACAACCAGGTCATGGGAAGACAGGACAAGCAGATGGACTTCCCTCCCTTCACTCAGAGCTAAATTAACTCTCTGGGTTTCTGCAGTCCTTCACTGTTTAACAACTTCTTAGTTCATACTGCAGGTTCTGAGGTGGTCGCCCATCCACCTACTGCCTAGCCCTGGGACAGTTTTGCCGTTAAGGGTTACTGTAGTATGTTCTCCCCATTATCTACAAATAGCTCTGCAGAAGCAGGAAGGGCTTTATTAGAGTCCTCTAGACTTGGGCATTATATTTCCACTGCCCATAAAAGAAACCAGTATCTGAAAGTAGGAAATCTGAATTGCATTGTCCACTCATACTTAGGTGCTTTCCTCTCTTTCTTAGAAACCATAGCATCTCTCTAAATTTATCTTCATGTGCTCAGGTTGATGGTCTGACCGTGGTGGTGTGAAGTGATAGTATCTGGGCATCCAAGTGTTATCTGTTGTGACCATGGTCCCATGTTCCCCAATGGGTGGAAAGCAGCGCAGAGAAGGCTCCAGGAGGCATGCTGGTGGTGGAGCTTGTCCTCAGCTGGATGTTCCTCACTGCCAGGCAGGAACAGAAATGGAGGCAGCAGTGTCAGTAATGAACATAAAGGTTTTATTTAGTTTGAGTGGGGTTGTCGGATACAGACAAGCCCTGCAGATCTCTTTGACTCACACAGCCTGGGACAGTCAGTGTCATCCCGAATGCTAGCCCAAAAGAAGGGTTGTATCCATAGCAACATCACTGAATCATTTAGCACTGGCAATGGGATTGTGGACCCAGCAAAGCCTGCTCCTCAGAGACTTTTCAAATGGCAGCATAATTCTTGGGCAAGCTGATCCCTCTCCCCTTCCTCCTCACTGATATGTCTGTTCCTCTGCATCGCAAAGGCGTGTGGTTACCATTGCAAAACTCACTGTAGACTGAAGCTAAGGAAAGGCCTGGGGGAGGATTGCAAACAGCTTTCAGAGTTTTTCAGCTGATGCAAAGATGGTGCTGTTGGATATTTATTCTCCTGGAGGCTGAGTAGGCAGCACAAGCCTCTCTGGCTGGTTTAGTTGCAAGTACCAGACCATGCCACCTGGGGAGGCTCGTGGGACTTCCTGAGCCAGGAAGAAAGCTGCCCTCCAGGGCAGGAGAAACCTTCCTTTACCTTGACTAGCCACGTTCAATCTGTTAGGTTTTGTTTTCATTCCCAGTTCCTTTTGCTGCCCTGTTCCTCATAAGAAAATGCAGAAGAAAATAAGAATAATCTCTCCTACATACTTGCACGTGTTGTCCAGGCACCTGCAGGTGCCCCTGTTGCCCTTTGTGCTGAAAAGGGTGCCTACATGGATGCATTGACCAGTTCTGGATGACTCCCATGAAGGTGGTTGGCCTTTCATCCTGCTGTCCTCACTCCCATATTTGTTTCTTTCCTCTTCCAGGGCTGATCCTTCGAAGGTGCATTTTAGATGAAGAAGGGATAGCTTATTGGGAGCCTCCAACATACATCAAGTGTGTTTCTATTGATTACAGGAACATACAGATGATGGTAAGGCAGACCGACTTCTCAGCTCAGCAGGTCTGGGATCCCACCAAATGCTTTTTACAGTGCTATAGTTACAAAAAAAGGAGAAAAGCAGCATTTCCATGTGAAAGGGAGATGGCAGCTCTGTCCTGCTTTTCTCCTACTGCTTTTGTCTGCTTAATTTGTCATGCATGGGCACTCCACCAACAAGCAATGGTTCCTTATTGAGTATTATAATCTCTGGCTTGGAAGAATCCAGGTCCCACCAGGTCTTTCATAACACATTACCAGCAAGAATCACTGTGACTATATATTTAAAAGCTTAAATATGCCACTTACTTTTCATTAGTCTTAAATTCATTGTTGTGATGAATTTTTGCTGGTCTCCTGTGGTTTGCTTTAAAATGTCATTGCCTTTATGAATGCCTTTTCCTGTTTGGGACAAGCCACAGTCTGTACTAAAATAGTTCCAAACTGGTTATAAAACAAGGTTTTGGGATAAAATTCTTCTGTTAGCTGGCCTTGGGTTACAAACAGAATAGCATCTGTGTAGTAGAATAATCTCTTTGGAACCTGTACACAACCTTTCCTTTGTGAGCTTACAGAAAATTTCACTTCTGCTCTCCTACCATTTTAAAAATATCACAAGCTCTCAGGCTAGCAAAGATTGTCAGATTCATCTAATCTTCACTCTGAATTACAAGGAAGGTCAAAAACCTTCCCCCAGCAATTCCTTCACTGAGCTCATTAACTTGACTTTGACTGTCCCTAAAGTGTTTGTCATGTTTCTTTCTGTTTCTCAGACCAGGGAACATCTTTCCAAAGCTCAGCGTGGGTTGATGGGAGATGGGCTGTCAGAAGTGCTCCAAAACCTTGTGGAAATCTCCCAGGATGGGACCAGCTACAGCGGGGACTTGCTGTCCACCATCGACGTACTCAGGAACATGACAGAGATCTTCCGTAGGGCTTATCATAGCCCAACTTCTGGGGATGTGCAGGTGAGCTGAGATGCATATCCTGGAGACCGAGGCTAGGTTACAGGGGTGTGTGTATGCACAGGGCTCCAGGTTTGATTACCTCCTTTGTAGCTGATACAATGCTTATGAAAACCTGGAGTATTTTCTGCCCAAGTGAAAATAGGATAGGAAGGGATTTATACAAAGCAAGATCATCTGTTTTTAATCAGTTTCTGACAGACATCTGCCTAATCTGCTCTTAAAAACCTTTACTAATGGATACAAGACATATTGCCAGTCCAATGCCTTATCAGATATAGCAAACTGAAGGCCTTTGGAAAAAGGCCTGACTACAACCTGTTTTGCTGTTAACATCCTTGGGGCAGAGACCTATGAAATGCTCTGGGACCCTTCGTGAATGGGACCATGAGAACCCTCTTGGAGCATGGTTGTTTCTCACATGTTCCTCGTGCATCACTGCATACTACATTTGGCTAACTGCTTCATTTTTCCTCTTTTGTCTCCCTTCTCCAGAACTTTGTCCAGATCATCAGCAATCTTTTATCAGAGGAAAACCGGGACAAATGGGAGGAAGCTCAGCTGGTATGAACCTTCAGCACCTTCCCTGAAACAAGACAGGCTTTCAGCATAGGTTTAAGCCATGACAAGGGGAATTTCCAAGTGTCTACATGACCTGCTGGCTCTTCTTAGCCATGATGCGTTGTGTACAACATGTATCAGTTTCAACCACAGACCACAAAATATCTCCATCCACCAATGCTGTTCTCCTTGGATAAATCCTTATGATGGAAGAGACAGATAATCCAGACATGGTCAGCTGTGGTCAGCTTCAGAGCTGACTGCCAATCAACTGATTCATGCAACTGGTCATGTGGGTGAGGTCAGTGCCAGGCCAAGTCATATTTATGGAGTAACTCAGTGAGCCACAGGAGCTCAGCACTAGGCCAGAGTCCCTGCATGAAGAAGAGTGAAAAACTGGGGGTGAATACCAAATATTGGACAGCTCTCAAAGGTCAGGCTGGGTTGGGAGTCGATAACCCTCCTGGCTTGCTGTAATTCCTCTCTTCTCCTCTCGCCAAGATAAAGAAGTGGGATTACATGGGTTTGAGTTCCTGGCTAAAAAGATGAAGGACAGTCAGGATTTTCATACTTCAGAGCTGGGCTTTGCTCAGCTGAGCTTCTGGTTCTGCTCAGTATGAGCTGAGCAAGGGCTCAGTTGTTATATTTTACTTTATTTATCTCCTCGCAGTGTTGGGGAACCTGCTGAATAAATCTGTAGCTAAATCCTCGTGAATCAGGGGAAGGGGTTGTTTGTTCTTCTATCTCTGTCTTATTTTCCCCTTGTTTCTTCTGCTCTAGTTGAACACTCTGGGATTGTGTGAGACCTATTTGGTGTCCCTTTCCCATTCTCTTGGTCAGCCCTTGGGTGGCTCGATGCTGTCACCTCATTACAGCCTTTGGGGATCACATCAGAGTGAAATAGTTCTGCCTCAGACCAGCAGATCTGGTGGACAGGCCCATGATACTGCTCGTTCCTTCCACGATTGTTCCTCATTATCACATATTGGAACAGAAACATCAGCTTGCCTTGGTCTCAGCTTGAAAAATAACCTGGACAAGGAATATAACTCAGCCTTTGTGAAGGGTCAGTCCTGTGGAAGATACGCAGAGGTGTGGATCAGAACATGGCAGCTCCTTTTTAGCCACCTGTTGCTGCTATAAAATTCCTTGGAGAGGTCTGGAAATACCAAACTATCAAGAATAAATCACTCAGCACAGAAAGCAACCCCAGAGTCCAGTTATGCTCACACCAAACATGGAAGTCCTCTGGGAAAAACTCTTAACAGCAGGTGCTGGCACAATTGTTGGCAGGCCAGAACGTGAGACAGGGACCTGAATACAGTTCCTTCATGCAACAGGAACTCCACCAGGAGCTGGGCAGCCCTGTGAACCTGTTCTTCTCCTCATTTCTCCCTGAGATCTAGTGGTTTCCCATTGCATTTGGAAGAGGATGTCATGATCTGGCTCCAGACGAGATAAATGACCATCTGGACATGATCTTGGGCAACTGGCTCTATATGGCCCTGCTTGAGCAGGCAAGCTGGACCAGATGACCTGGTCACTTCCGAACTCTGCCGTTCTGTGACTCTGTGAGTCTGTGACCAAATGCTCAGTTTCAAGCCTACAGGTGCATGTACGTATTTCAACACAGATCAGAGGAGACTGTCAAGTTGTCATGACAACAGGGAAAACCTGTTGATCCCCTTAAAAACAGCTGCAGTTTACTCTCTGTGGCAATTTGTTCCCACTGGCTTTCCCTGTACAATCTGCTCTTTGCACCTATAGATAGATACAGCCCAGCCTGCTGCCAGCATCTCTGTAACCTGTACGAGGAGCGGGACCACCACAGGGAGAACGTTTGCCTGGAATATATTTTAGTGGGAACCAAGATGACAGCCCAACACCATGACTTTAGGACACAGAACTCATCATGAACTGGATGACTACAGAGGTTTCAGCAACCTCTGTCCTTCTCCCTCAAAGCTGCTGGACCTAACTCATGCCCTGCGTTTCTCGAGATTAACCAGTTCTTTTAAAACAAGGTCTTCAGCTCCCTATTCGCTCATTAAAAGTAAACCCAACTTCATCGTAGTCTCACATCCCAGTGCCCTGTGTCTCCCCAGGCAGAGATATTCAAGGAAAAACAAAACCAAAACAAACCAGAAAAATATTCGCAGAAGGGCTACCGTATTTTTGAGGAGATTGTGATGGCCATTATATGACAAAAGCTTGAAAGACAATGGCCATTGTAGCCTGGGGTAAGTTTGACCTTGTGATTTCAATCTGTAATAGAATATAAAAGTATACTGTTAAAAACAGCTTCCTCACTCAATTCTCCTCCTTATGTGCACACGTGCTTTTTGATCTGCTCCCAATACAGTTTTAGCCTTACCACACTTCCTTTGGATAGACAGAGAGACACGCTTGGCCACCCCTGTGCTCCTTGCACTCGCTAGCTCAGCCTTCTTTCTTCCTCCGTCCCACCCTGTTGTCCTGCTTGTCCCCAGCTGTCCCTTCAGCTCTGCTCAACCACCTCAGGACATCTGGATTATGATGATAAACCGAAAATGCTCTGAAAGTGGTGGAAAGGGAAAAGAAGAGACGTAAGGAGATGAATTGCTTTTCTTCAGATTCTCGTGGTATTTGCTAAGCCCCTGTGGGCAAATGTACTTTGAGGAAAAGGCAGGTAGTCAGCACAGCTCATTTCAGACAGATTATCTTTTATGAAATCTGTCACTGGAAAACTAGTTATTGTTTAACAGCCTTGTGTTAGCCTGGCAAAATACGGGTGAAGAAGAATTATTGCAAATATTTTTATCACTGGGGAAACACCAGGAAAGAAAAAAGAGATGGAGAAACTCCAATACAGCCTGGTCCCAAGAAGCAGCAAACTGGTTATTTGGAGAGTGAGATTCTGCCAGCAAAACAGAAAAACACAAAAGCAGACCATGATGCTTTTCTGGATGGGATCACGTAATCTGGTGCCTGAGATTCAACATTAGACTATGGAGATCCTTTGGTGTGGCTGCTTTCGGTGGAGTGGTAGCAAAATTAACTATGTGGACGTCATGTTTTGTGGGCTCCTTCTCAGTAGGTAACATATATATACACCATCAGAAGTAGCCCAAATATGTTTCTTAGGCCAAGTGTCACAATACCTGAGTGTCAGGGAAGTCTAAGGCGTGGGAAAGGCTCTCAGAATTTGACAAAAGGCAAAGCTTCAATACGTCAACATGAACACATCTTCACTCTCTGGCATGATGCTTCTGGATGGGCAATTGCAAATGCCTCTGGCTTGTTGACAGCTAGCTTGGGCCAAATACTCCAGTCAATGGATTTGGAAAGAAAGTGGAGCTACATTAAATCATGGCTGCTAAGAGCCTGTCCTAGCATGTTTCTCTTCTTGCACTAACTGCAGGAACAGGCCCATAAGGAACATCAGCAGTATCTTATCTGCTCCAGTTGGGATTGGTGGTAAAGGTAATCCTGGGGAAGGAAAGGAGATGGATAGGTTATCTTCTGCTCCAAAGAGCCCCAGATATTCCCTTTTTCTCTGAGATATTGCCCTCCACACTAAGTTTTATCAGTCTGAATGCCATATTATTTCTTGCCCATTTCTTTTTATTTTTCTAGGATTCCTTTTAGGATTTCTCGGTCCTAATTCTTCACAGCTCCTTAATACTCTATTATATCCAGCATATGCTTCCAGTACATGTATGAGGAGAGAAACCTTTGCCCTCAGAGAAACTCATGCTGTGCTTATTAGTATCTGTGCTACCAAGTATTCTCCCCCTCTCCGCAGATAGGACCAAACGCCAAGGAGTTGTTCAGGCTTGTGGAGGATTTCATTGATGTCATCGGCTTTCGCATGAAAGATTTCCGGGATTCCTACCAAGTGACGGACAATCTGGGTGAGTTGATTTGCACTCCCCCTGTTGGGTAGAGACTCCAGGGAGCTATAATTACTGTGCAATATGTATAACCTGGGCTGCGGGGAGGGAAGGAGGGAAGGCAGCAGGTGGTGGAACATAAAAAAGTCTGGGGAAAGACATGGATGATCATAAATATGGGGTGGCTCTTCTCCAAATAAGTTAGGACTTCAGCGTGAAGAAGAGATGTCCACGGAGAGATCTGAGAGATATCTATAGAACCATGAATGAAGAACAGATGAATTAGTTGCTTCCTCTTATGTTTTCAACACAAGAGCCGCACAGCAGCCAATGAAGTGATCAGGCAAGCAAACAGCAGGCAGTATTTGATTTATGCTGTATGCACAATCACAGCATGGAACTTGTTGCCAGATGATGTTGCAGAAGCCAAAAAGTACAGATGGGTTCATGATGGGATTAGGAAAATGCACAAAGGAGAGGTCCATTGGTTAAAGTTGTTAAAGTTGATGGTCTGGATAGAGCCACTAGCTGAGGAAGCCCTGCTGATTGCTGGAAGCTGGGAGGACAGACCGAGATGTCTTGCTCTGCTCTTTCTCACACTTCTCTAAGCAGCTGCTACTGGCCACTCCTGGAGACAGGACGCTGCAGTAGACTGACCTCTCTTCTGCCAGGTTTAGTGCAGGCAGGTCCTTTTCAGTGAACAGAAGAATGAGCCCTAACAATTAGTGTCATCTTCCTTCATGCATAGACATTACCTGAAAATAGTATCACTCTTATAGCTATCAAGATCCAGCCTCACTCATTCTGCTGTCTGATTTCCCACTATTGCCTCCAATGGGTTTTTCAGCACATGTGAATTTACTGAGGCTGATTTTGGTTACTGGTTTTATTTCTTGCTTCCCTCTAGTTCTTGGCATTCACAAACTGCCTGCTAATGCGGCAACTGACATTACCTTCCCCATGAAAGGCTGGAGGGGCATGGTGGACTGGGCCAAGAACTCAGAGGACAAGGTCACTGTCTCCAAAAGCATCCTGTCTTCGGGGCTGACAGGTAGGTAGCACAGCCAGAGCACTCCAGAAGAAAATTTCTTCATCATTTTCTAAGAGGCATTCCTTCCATTTGGCTGGTCTTCAAATTCTCCTTCCAGCTGAGCTGGATTTGCTCACAAAATCTTGGTCACCAGAAGGACTGCTGGGTGCAAATAAGGCTTTCATATATGGCCTGACGAAGAGTCAAATTTAAACTCCCTGCAAAAGTTCAGGGGCAGGCTTAGGGCCTGGATGTGAATGTACATCTTCTCCTAAACAAGCAGCATATTTAGAAAACAGCAGGAGTAGGCACAAAAACTGAGGGCAACACTGCATTGGTGATTCCTTCTTCCAAAGCTTCTGAACCTGGGAAAAAGTGAAAGCATCCATGTGACTCCTGGGACACTGTTTTTGATGCATGTGGGGACTGAGGTGAGTTTGCAATCCTCTGCAGGGCATGTTGGGTGCTGAAATGAATCTCTCATGCCTCCCTAAATACGCTGGGTTGCCATTACGTGTAGGGAATGGTGGTTGTCGCTGTGGGTATCATATAGGTACAGTTAACCAGTACAAGAAAGGCAGGTGCATTAGGGGGATGATTCTGCAGCCTATCACCATGGCCATGTAGGCAAGCAATGCTGTAGATGTCCTTCAAGTACTCAGCACTGGTGAGGCTGCATCTCGAATGTTGTGTTCAGTTTTGGGCCTTTCGGGACAAGAAGGACATTGAGGTGCTGGAGTGTGTCCAGAGAAGGGCAACGGAGCTGGGGAAGGGTCTGAAGAACAAGTGTGATGGGGAGTGGCTGAGGGAACTGGGGCTGTGTAGTCTGGAGAAGAGGAGGCTGAGGGGAGACCTTATTGCTCCCCACAAGTACCTGAAAGGAGGCTGTAGTGAGGTGGGTGTTGGCCTCTTCTCCCAAGTTACTAGCAATAGGACAAGAGGAAATGGCTTGAAGCTGCACCAGGGGAGGTTTAGATTGGATACTAGGAAAAATTTCTTTACTGAAAGAGTGGTCAGGCACTGGAACAGGCTGGCCAGAGAGGTGGTGGTGTCACCATCCCTGAAGGAGTTCAAAAAATGCATAGACGTGGCACTTCGGGACATGGTTTAGGGGATATGGTGGTGTTGGGTTGACCGTTTGACTTGATGATCCTAGAGGTCTTTTCCAACCTTAATGATTCTATGATTCTAAGTCTGGATCCAGGCCTGATAGGTCCATGCAAAGGTAAGCAGCTGGTGGTCAGCATGTCAGGCTGAGTAACCAATGGGTCTGGGTCTGCTGCATGGACAAGCTTTGCTAGATTGTGGGTTTATGGCAGTTGTGTGAAATTTTCTGCCATCAGAAATTAAATGCGTGGGCATTTTTCACTGGATCCATAGCAGGGCATGCATAGGAGCCATAGTGTGGAGGTGGGAGTGCTGGGTGTATCAGCCAACCTGGTCTCACTGGCAAATCTGAAAGGAAGCCTGAAGGGTTCTGGGATGCTCTGCTGGAGCATCCAGCCTTTACTTGGATGCGAGTCCCAGGAACCAACACACTTAAGGTACCCATCTTCTGGCAGAGAGCTTTAGTATTTGGCAGGACTGAGCCCTGGGTTTCCAAAAGCAGACCATTAAGATGGGCCTGTTGCTGGGATGGTGGGTTTTCCTTATGGATGCCCTGGTGCTGTGGGTGGCACTAGTGGCTTTGAAAAAGCAAGATGCTGACTGCTGCATCAGGCTGTGCTGTCCCTCCTTGGGACCGAGGCTGGAGACTCTGAGTCTTGCTGTCAGAAGACCTTTGGCCTCTTCTTGTTATATCAGGACCTCTTGTCATGGGCTTCCTTACTGGGGATGGAAACAACGCAGCTATCATTTCTACGTGGTCGATCTGAGGCCAAGAACAGTTAAGTGACACCCCCAAGGGTAAAGAGTGAGTCACTGGTAGACCAAGGATCACATCCAGCACTGTGTTTTGCTGTGCCTTGAAGACAGCATTATCTTCCTGGGAGAATTTGGAGCATGTTGGCAGGGTTATTATAGCTTGTTTGAGGAGGTTGTGGAGCCTTCAGCTTTGGAAACATAATCATTTGCTGGACAAACTGCTGGCACCAGGCATAGGCAGAGCTGATCCTGCTCTGGGGCAGAGGGTTGTACTAGGAGGTCTCATCTGCTTCCCCATGGGGCTGTTTTCCAGATTTCTATTATAAGCATCCTCAAACAGAGCTGCTATAGGGCGCCAAGCAGTAGTCACTGTGGTGTTATCTACCCCAAAGAAACAATTTCCCATCGGTCCTCACCTCTCCATGGTGTCCTGTTCCACCCAGGGCTGTACTGCCTCTGCCTTGTTCAGCATCCCACGCTGGTGGTATCTTTTTGAAGGTTTACTCAGTGATTAACAGTGGAGATGCACCTCTACCAGTTTTGATCCTTACCTTTCCTTAGCCATAGGGAATAAGGGCAGCTATCCTGAGCAAAGTGATGGAGACAGGCAGCTTAGTGAGTCCAAAACCAGACCCCCTCACTGCTGGGAATTGACTTTGAACAATTGATTTCAGTGGGCCAGCGCTAATTTATATAGTTGGGTGATGTGTCTCTCAGGCTGGGGGCTGTACAAATGCTGCATGTGAGTGAACATCACTCGGGAGATGTTACCTGACCAAAATGCGTTGCTTTTTCAGCTGAGTAGCATGTCAGAGGTTTTCTTTTTTGTACACCAGCACTGATGGGAACCTGCATTATTAAAGATCTGTCCCAGACCAAAACAGACAAGCTTCCACCTCTATTACAACCAAGATTCTTTGCCTTCCTGGGAGGGTGTTGTGATAACCCAATCTGTGGGACTTAGGGTTTTGCTTGCTCATGGCCTCATAGGAGCACACATTGCTTCTATAAATGCCCTACTGCATCCTCTGAGCACAAAGAGGGAAAACTGTCTTTGAATGCAGCAGGATCCTTGTTTGCATAGGGATTCATGGGAAAAGCCAAAAGATTGTGCCAGTTTTCCTAAAGAAGCAAAGCTTATGCAACTGCTCTGCAAGCTTGTCTGTCAGTCTCTCCTAGTCGTGTTTTCACCAGCTATCTCACTCGAGCCTGGTTTGACAAAGAGGAAGACAGACATGCGGAGTTGTATCTGCCCTGCACTGATGGAGTGGGCACACTGTAAGTTCAACCTCAGTGTGAGACATCAGAGAAGCCCCACCTCAGGGTACTTCCCTAGGCTTCCTCAGCTGTGCTTTTCACCCAGTCACTTGCTTCTTCTTGCCCTGAAAATTCAGCCACAGGGCTGCCTCTGTTGCTTGTGCTTTTTCTGGGGTAAGTCTTGCTTTTTGCAGCCGGACACTGTGAGGTGGTGGAGGAGGAGGAGCTCAGGTGATGTGCCCAGGGGTCACACAGATGATTCAGAGGCTCATCTGAGACCGTGGCCCCCATGGCCTCCCAGGCAGCACATGAGTTGTGGGATCAGACCAGGTGCAGTGGGACATGTCCCCTTCTTGGCTGCCCTTGTCGGCCCAAGTGCAGCTCTTCTCTTTCACAGCTCAATAGCTGCGGACGTGTCCAAATGCCTCTGGGTGGCTGCAAGAGACCTTTCCACCCTGCAGATTTGCCCGCTGTGGTGCTGTTGGAGGGATTAGTGGGATTTCTGAATGGGGGATCGCCAGGCTGGTCATTCAGAATGAGTAAGCCTTGAATGAGGACAGTCATCTGGGGCACCAGCTCACCCCAAAGGTGTTGAGCCCTTCCTTGGGACTGATGGAGATGTGGCGTGGTGACAGCAGGCACTGCATTCCACCATAGTGATACTGGGATTGGCCGTGTCCCAACAGAGAACCCCTCCACGTGAGGTCTAATCCTGCACCTGGGTGTCTCATGGGGACAGTTGACATCCTGATTGTCTCTGTACTGTTGTCTTCTTCCCTTTCCTTTGGTGTCCTGCAGAGACAGATGACTCCTCCGTCTTCGTGGTGGGGACCGTGCTGTACCGGAACATGGGCAACATCCTCTCCCTCCAGAGGTAAGAGGGGCTGCCTTGGGAGGGCGAGCACCTGCGAAATCACCAGGCTTTCCTACCGATCCCTCTGCCTGCAGAGCCCTGGTCTTCCAGGGAAATAGCAAGGGTCATGACAAGACAGACTTTGAGTCGGCAGTGCAAATATTTTGATCCCCGTTGACTGATGCTACATGTTCGGGGGGGGACTAGGCTCATGCATTGCAGACATCACTTGCTGGAGGGACAGGAAGGTTTCCTCTGTCCATGTGCAGCGCCATGCACCCCATATACGAGGGGAGGTGCAGTGCTGTTGCCGCTGCCACTTCCCTGCCTGCCAGCTGCCTGCCACCCTTTGCCCTCCAGGAAAGGATTCTCACACTGCCCTCCTCATCGTGAGGGATTTTGGGGGGCTTGACAGATGGGGGATGCTCAACTACCTTGATCCTCCCAAGCTACCAGAGAGCTGCCAGCCACGCTGAGCCCTCCGAGAACATCACGGAGACAGGCTCAGGGAGAGGAGAGGAGTGTAGCAGCACACCTGGCTGCACGCCTACCATGTTCCTGGCTGCTGCAAACCACCTCAGGCACCAAAGCTTTTGTGTTCAGCACTGCCTTTCCTTTTCTTCTCTCCTCTCCCTTTCTGTCTCGCTATCTCGTTCTTTTTTTCTGAGGCTGGTACTGAGGCAGTAAATTAAGCATCCTAAGGCACCTTCTAAATCTGTTCTGCACTGATTAGCGTGAACCCATTTACCATAAACACCAGGGCATCTCCCCTCACTGATAATCATTTAAATACCTACAGATTTAGCACTGGCAATAGCAAAAGAGCTCCAAGTGTGTGCAGAGAGGAATTAGCAAGCCAGCCAACTGTATTCCATAATATCTTCCATTACAGCACTGGGAATTAGATCAGAAGGGCAATAAACATCATTGGCTCAAATGATCCAGCGGTATTTCAGCTTTCTCTGGCCAAGCAGTGAATGAGCTCTGATAACCAGCAGCTGCTACAGCCACAGCCTCTGAACAGCTTTCCCATGGGAGATCTGATTTAAGACATTCCTTAATTAAAGGACAGTCCCTCTTTAAAAAGACCCAGAGTCCTGAATCACCTGTGGAGAATCAAAGGAAAAAAAAAAAAAAGAAAAAAGAGGTAAAGAAGCAGCAGCAGAACAGTACCTCTTACTTCACCTTTGTGCAAGTGGACACAGCAAAAGGGGAATGTCTTGAAATAACCATGTAGATGTACAGCACCTGATTGTGGAGTAAAAATATTTCTGACCACAAAGGAGAGCAGCTATTCCTGGGTACACATGAGCAATAAGGACCCAGATCCTGGGTTTGACCACAGTGATTCAATACAGAGTGATTTTTTCCTAAAAGAAAATAATGTAGATTTAACTCAGCCAACAGCACCAGCTGAGCTGTTCTTAATTGTCCCAATTTACCTCCCCTAAGCAGCAATTCCTTATCTGAAGCACACATTGCTCTGTCCCCTTGGATCTGGAGAGTCCTGTGGTTCTTTGCAGCTGTGATAATTGAGATGGGATACACATGATGCCTGATTTTTCAAGCCAGGGAGGTGAATGGTCTCAGCTGAGCACTGCTGCAGAGGATACGTACAGCAGTTGGACAGTCAACAACCTGGCACCTGACAGCCCTGTGTACCAAACAGCATGTTTACAGCTGTTTGCACACCCTTTATGGCCATGCAATAGCCCTCTGAGCTTGTTTGACCTCCTGTCTAAGCCAAACCTTGACGTGTTTTGTTTTCTTCCCAGAAGCTGTGTTACGACATGCTTTCACGAAAGACGACTCATCTTCTTCCTGAAAGACTCCCTGTCATGCTGAGTCCCTCACCTCCCCCAGCAAGCCACTCAGATGCTTAATTACCTTCTCTGCTAGGAGACTGTCTCTTATTTTAAGTCTGAATTTGTCTGACTTTCACTTTCAGGCACTGGGCCTTTGGGTGGGCGACTGAAAAATCCCCCACATGCAATGAACTGTCAGACGTGCCTTTCAACAGAAATCTTTTGTCTGGTTTTCTAGCACCTGGATCAATTTTGTGTCTCTGCTTTGAACTCTCTCCACCGTTTCCCCACCTTGAAGTGGAATTGAACCCAACAGTACAGTGGCATCCTGTCAAGGAGGGGTGCAGAGAGAAGATAACTGCTTCAATTCCTTGTTCCTGCACAGGATCACTTCTGTCCTTTCTGTCACAATTCTTTGCACTCAAGTTAATCTCCCTGGGTATGTTTTGGGTCAGAGCTCCCCAGAGCAGAGCCTATAGCTCTGCACGCAAGTGTTGCACTCTCCAAGCTCAGATGCTTTTCCTGACTCTTGGATGCACTGACCTAACTTCTGGCTGGGCTGTGACTATTAAGCACCAAGGCCATTAAGCAACCTTCACAGTCTGCACACAAGTAACCTCTGTGTGCTAACGACTTGCCACACTGAAAAATCAAATGTTTATTGTGCTTTTGTTTACCACACCAACCCTCACGTGGTCTGCAGCTTTCAAAAGGATGTTTCTCTGTCATCTAGGTTGCTCATGCAAATATTCAACAGCACTCAACCAAGAGCTGGCCCTTGCAGACCCAGCTACTAATGAAGACATGCACTGGTGTTTAAATTTCAGCAGCTGCCATTTTTAGCTTATCTACAGCCTATATTTCAAAGCGTAGAGCTGATATTTAGTCCCATTGACTTCCCCCTTTACTCTTCCTTTGTAGACTGATATTTGTGGTTTGTTGCTTCTTTCTTTTTTCTTTTTTTTAAAGGAAAATTTGTTCTGTTTTTTCTTTACCCTGCTAAAACAATGTTGTTGTTCCCTCTGGTGCTGGTGGAACAGTGACTTTCTGAGCATCTAAGCACTTACACATCCATGCACAATTCCAAGATGTTTTTGGTTTTGGGTTGTTTTTTTTGAACCCACTTGCTGTTAAGCAAGGACAAATCTTTTCCACGTAATTCTTTTGTAAAAGGAGGAAAAGACCCAGAAAGAAAGGTGAAAGATTTTGCCAATTCCTGTAGATTCACTGGAGATTTGGACAGGGAAAGATTTCCCTTGCCCATGGGCACTGGAAGGGCTGGGAACAGCCTGATGCTGGGCTACCACTCTACTACCAATTCCTTCATGGTAAACTTAGAGGGGCAGCATTTCAACTGCTGGTTGTGGGGATCTTTTGCTTATTTAAACACCCAAGTCTTTTCCTGCTGCAGAAACAACAGGAACTACTGTGTATTTAGATGTCCAGTGTCCAGGGAAGTGCCTAGTAAGGGTTTGGCTTTCTGGGGAGCAGGAGCACAGATATGGGAAATATCTCCTTCCTTATTGCCTCTCTCGACAGTCAAATCTCTTTGGGCTGCCAGATCTATTAGAGTATTTGTCTCGGCACAGACATTTAGACATCCACATGAAGTGTTTGGCCTCTTTCCATTTGCTTTGGATCCTCCGAGGATGGAGATACACGTCAGTGCTTCTAGTAGTGAACTGAACAGGATCATGTGCTGCCCCATGGATATGCTGTTCAAGTCCACCATGCACCTGCCCAACTCTTACTGCAGTGCAGATTAAGCCAGACTTTGAGAGGAAAAGCAGGGCATTTCTTTTGAAAGGACATGGAATGAGCCCTATTTCTTCATATCAGGGACATAAAATGGGTCCAGGACCATTTTATTACTGGGATAGATACAGACTTTAAGTCCAACAGCTTTAGAGGTCTATGTGGTTCACAAAATATTCTGGTTCCTGGAGGAATAAATGTAGAATGGCTGTGAGGGGAGCTCAAATGGCAAAGGATGGGATCAATCAGCAGCAAATGTCTTTGATGTATTTAAAAGTAATGGGGTCAATTCATTCTGCATTATGTACACTAAACCTTGTACCACCAGTGACGAATGCAGTGGGACTCACTGCACTTTTCCCTCGGTCCCCTTTAAAGCATGTCTTTCCCCTCTTCTTCCCAGGAACAGCACTGTTCTGAATTCCAAAGTCATCTCCGTGACTGTGAAGCCATTTCCCCGGTCTCTCCTCACCCCCCTGGAAATTGAATTCTCCCACCTGTACAACGTAAGTCTTTCCTGGGAACCTGCACCATCCTGCAGCTGTGTTTGCTTCTGCATAGCAGGAATGTGTTGGTGCAAAGAAGGAGGTGAATTTGCTGGGCTCCTGTGCTCTCTTTGCCAATGCAGGACCCTTCAGTCTCCCTTAACACAGACTGCCGAGGCACTCGACTGCCACCCTGAGATTGGGCTGGTGTTGGTGTCCTGTTGTTGCTCACTGCCAAGGATGAACTACATGGGTCAGCCTTGCAAACCTTGCCTGCTCTGTGCTCCTTGCTCAGGCATTGCCAATGCAGGAGGAGGGTGACAGCACTACTTGCACAGGGACCACAGGCATACTTGTCCCAGCTCACACCATTTCATTGTGGGCACGATCATGGGAGAAGAACTGTGCACTCATTTGAAAATGGGCTATAAAAATGATCTTCCTCGAGGAGGGAAAAAGGGAGGGGAAAGGTTATTTCCAGTAATGCTTCCAATGTTCTTTGCAGTCTTCAGATACTACTGGAGATTGAATATTACTGTTGCTATCAGTGCTTTAAAAGGCAATCGGAGACCCTTCAGGTTCCCCTGCTCAACACTAAGCAGATATATGTGACAGACATTTACATACCCCTTGTCGTGGATTTCAGATGTCCTCCCAAGGCTCTGCAACAGGAATATTAGCTCCGTTGTGTCTTTGCTTTGGACTTTCTAGGAAGGATTTTCCAAAGTGGCCTAAGACAGCTGCAGCTGGAGTCAGTGGTAAACCTCTTTCATGGGGCTTTGAACACAACTGACCACCTCTTGCAGGGCTGTGGCTCTTCTGAGTACCACGTCCCACAAAAACACATGCTGTATTTGATTCGCTTTCCAGAAGAGAGCAGCAAAAGAATTCTGTGTGAGAGGAGGAAAAAGGAAGAACATCGGTAGGTTGAGTCAGGAAAGATGCAGAGTCAAATCCTTCTGCAATGGTGTTGATGCAGAACAAACTGAGGCTGATTTTATTCTTGCCTTTCAAGCCAAGGGTGAAGGAAGCTATTCCAAGGACTCAGGTCTGTGACTGCCCATCTTGAGTATCACAGACTTAGAGTAGTGGAAACTGTTCTACAGGACCTGCGTATTTCATTCTAGTTGTTCCAAATACCTCATAAACAGCACGACACTGATTTGTTTCATTTTTTCCTTTCTTCTCTCCTGGCAGGGAACCACCAACCAGACCTGCATCCTATGGGATGAGACTAATGGGTGAGTTCTGTGCGTTTCTCTTTACTCTCACGGGTCTATTTGCTTTGTGGGGTAAAATCATCACAAATTTAGCAGCAATGTGTAAGTTTGTCGCAGCCACTTGCTCTCTCTAGTTAGTTTTTTCTTACGTCCACCTTCACGGCTGACAAAATCCTTCACCCTGGTGGGGAATTCTCCTTCCTTCACATGGATGCATCCCTTCTTACTGTGTTGTCTTTTAGTGCCAGTTGAGCTGGGTCTTATATTTGAAGATCTGCAATTAGATGTTGACAGTATAGCCCGTGAAGGGCCCTGTGTGCCAGAAGCGTCGTGTATCTGTACCAAGGAAACATCTCTCAGTGTCCGAGCAGGGATGTTCATGTGTACTTTGCTCACAAGGAGGAGTGTTTGCATTTTCCGTTGATGCTTTGGGCCCCAGCCTACATTTTGCAAAAGTGGCTTCTTCTTTTGACTCTTCCAATTTTGGATTTTCCCGCATGAAGAATACATGAACTGAGATTCAGGACTGTAGAGTCATTCGCAGATTTCCCTAAATTGAGCTTGACATAGCAGTGCTTGGCTCTCTTCAGTGTTCACCCCAAATTGTTCACCATAAGGAGGGTAATGAAAAATCAGAGCCCACTGTTGCAAATGCAACCTGCAGTGGTGAAGTAGTTGTGCTGCTGTGATGTAGTAAAATGATTTCTGCCAGGATTTCTGCAATGACTGGTGCTGTTCAGGAGGTGTTGAGCGATGTGTTTGTGGTCAGCAGAGAAAAAGAAATCCAAAGCTACCTCAAAGAGTCAGGACCATAAATCCCATATGGGAAGTAGTTGTCAGACAGTGTGTATCTTAAAAAAAAAAAAAATACACTCTGAAAGTGTGGTCTTAAATCCTGAATGAGCTTGACAAGGACACAAAGTTTTTGATTTAGTGGTGTTTTTACTTCATTGACTTTTGTATCTCAGTTTGAGGACCAACTTGACTTCGCTTCTGTTTACAGTCAGTTTCTCTCCTTGAGACCTCATGCATTTGGCACATACCTCTGCATTTATTATTATTATTTATTATTATTATCTGCAGCATCTGAGAAATGATTCTGTTCTTCTCCTTTTATGCTCCATTAAGTAACATATACACACATAGGCAGGCAACATATTTGCAGTCAGCTTACCGTTCTTGTTGGTGTGTGATTAATTTGACATGTATGAGTGGATCCAAAGCAAAGCTGAAGAACCCAGAGGGACTCCTTGCTTGTGAAATCACACCCATGTTGTAGCCCAGGGCAGAACCGGTCCCTCTGGGTTGTAGTTAAAATTTCTCCAGCATCAGAAGATGGTTGGGATGCAGGAGCAAGGTCTGCCCCTTGTGTGTTATGCTGATCTCACACATCAGAATGCAGGTGAATCTTCATGAAATTACTAAAATGGGGCTTTATGATATTACTGGGTCTGTAGTCAGCCCAAAGTAGAGGATTTTCTATAGGTGGATGGACTTGGGAGGAGGCCTGGATGAGAACTGACCCACTCCACTAAATCCATGCTGGACTGGGATTAAAGCACTTGTATACAAACCCATTTTTTGGCAAGTAAAGGCAGAAGTTGGAACCAATGTCCCTTCTGGTCTGCATACCATCTCATTGTTCTTGGCTTTCTAGGTTCTCGAGAGAGGGTTATGTGCAGAAGGGTAGAGGTGTTTCCCTGCTGTTCTCAGAGCTGGAATTAACTGTAGTCTGAGCAAGAAAAGAGCAAAATTCAGTTTGCACATGGTTGGATCTGAGGGACAGTGGTGGCTTTCAGGCTGGGTACTTGTCTGTCAAAGCTGGCACTGAAAGGTGCCTATATGAGAAAGATGAAGGGTTGCCCAGTGCTGAACGTGGCTTGAGAAGCTTGAATACCTTTGCTGGTCTGGAGATAAAACAACACCTAGTTCAGCGTTGTCACCTCTTACTTGTCCTGGAAGGTCTGGCTGCTCCATATACTTGCTCCCAAGGCTTGGCAGCTTGTGTGGCCTGTCATCTCTCTGAGACTGTGGGGTGTTAGCAATGCTTTCAGTCTTTAATCTTGCAACTCCACAGCATCAAAGGATGGGCTTATAGCTAAGAGTTGAGCAGACAATTTCTTGGCACCAATGCTGTCGTTCAGTTTTCAAGGATAGTTTCCAAAACCCCAGCAGATTGGTTGTGCAAATGTTGCCGCTAAGACTCTGCTTGCAGTGCATGTTGGGGTGTGTGTGTGCATGTCTGCAAGTGTTTTCAACCAACATTTGCAATCTCAAGCAGCTGAAAGGTCAAAAATGCTGATGTCAGCTGATTTTGCTAGGGAATGTTCCAAAGCTAGATCCGATCTGGTGAGCTCTGGCAACGGGGTCTGCAAAGCTGTTTGCTCAACATTTTCAAGCTGATTTGCTACCACTGCCACCTCCTGGGAAAGTCTAGTGAAAGGCAAACTATGCAAACCCTATTCACCAGGCCAGGATGCTCACCTCAAACTTGAACAGCACACTGGAGTTCTCAAGGGTTTTGCATCACAGTTTTGGATAATTGTTTCCCATTTGGAGCAAGGATTTTAAGGTTGCACCCTGGACCTGTTTGTTGCCTGGTATATGGTAGAGATCGTGACTGGTGACTCTGAGCCAGGAAACCCTGAGGTTCAGCCACATTTATGTGGGTTCCTCCCTTTCCTGCCACCCCTCTCTTTCAATCGGAGGTTTTCCCACTGATCAGTCTTGTAAGACGGTTGTGCAAGTGGGTGAATCTCATGAAATCCCATTTCCCAGCTCTGACCAATTTAATGGTTTTACAGTTTCATTTCTCTGCCTGGAATTCACCCTGCTATATACCCTGCACAGCCCAAGCCAGCCTGCCATGGTGTTGCTTGCTCAGAAGACACTGCTGTCTCTTAAGCTTGCTCTTTTGCAGGCTCTCCATGATCCTGCTCCAAGGCTGTCTGGCCAGGGGGACCTTCCCTATGTTCAGCCACCCATCTGAGCCTGTGGATCTTGGGGATCCAAAATCCACCTGATTCCAGCGATCCAGCCTCTGGATTTAACCCCTTCCAGCTGATGTGACTGAACAGGTGCAGAGGCAGGAAACTAGAATCAATCCTCACATGAGATCTCCTGCCTGTTAGTGCAGCCAGCTGAGCTTTCAATCCCATCCAAAACATGCCACAGCCCTTTAAAAAGGCCACTTAAAATCCATGGGCCGTGAAGGGTTGAACTGTAAAATTGCAATTAGAGCAGACAATTATCATGTGCCCATGTGCTTCCTGCAAGATGGAGTTGTTGAACAGAGCACTTAAAAAAAAAAGAAAAAGAAAGAAGAGGAGGAACCCCCAAGTGTTCATTCATTTGCATTTAGATAGATATTTAAGCTTGTAATATTAATAATGGATTTTTGATTTATTAATCCTAGCCCATTTGAGTGACTCTTAGATTCGTGGGTGGCACCTTTCCATCTCTTTTCTCTTCCTCTTGCCCCCAACTCCTCCTGTCATGAAATAAGACGGGAGAAGACCAGGGACTAATTTCTGCTGTGTTGGGTGCTGCAAGTATGATTAATGAGCTTAGCACGAGCTGGGTAAATTGAAAGTTGAAATCGGAGAATGATTTGGGATTCTCTGGCTCTCCTCCAAGGGTATTCATCTGGAGTAATTATTAGCCTTGCCGAAGTTAAAACCCCAGCAGGATCTGGTCTCCTGCTCCCTCTTTCTCCTGCTGGGACAGGAGGGAGAGAATTGACAGATGCAGTCATCTTATGTGCTTTCGTGTTCTTATGCATCACCAGATTTGTATTTTTCGCCTCCCTTGCTCTGGTGCACAACAGGAATGCCATGTGGCAAGGGAAACGGGGAGACAGTTGCCAAAGTTTGTTGTTAGTGGCGGCAGCGTTGCTTCGTGGCTGCAGGGCAAGTTAGTGTTAACAGGGCACTGCTATCCCATAGGACTGATCAGTCTGTGTACTCACACCTCCAAAGCTGGGTTTTGGCATTCTTCGAGTGTGGGATCAGGTCAAGTGATGGTGACTACTGTGAGTTGAAAAGAAAGAGTCACAGACCATCGTGTCTGCAGAGAGACCATGCGATTTCACTGACTGCCTGGTGCCATAGATAGACCCACAACCACAGGTGAATGCTAACCCTGCTCTCCAGCATGCCCTGCTTTGGTGGCAGCAGGGACCAAGACAGCCAGCTGGGTCTTGTATTTTAGCTCATAGTACGTGAGAAAGCATTATGCCATGCCAGTGTGAAATCCAGTCCCGTAGCTGCAGAGGCTGAGATGCAGCAGGTTTGCACTGCCAGGGGACCTCTCATCCCACAGGGAATGCTTGCTCTTAAAGGAGATGCCTGGCTCCAGCCACTAACTTTTCTCTGCTTCTCTGTCTCCAAGATGAGCATAGTAATAGCTAGGCATTATAATAACTGATCTTGAGAGGCTGTCTAAACTTTCACGAATATTTGCATAAAAGGCTTTTTGCTCTTGGAAGGGAAAGTGCCTCAACGGTCTGTGGTTTTGATTCAAGGACACTCTTACCTTCCCTTGGGAAAGATCATCTGTTCCAGTTATTAAAGCCTTTAACCTATCTAACTTAGAAAATGCAGACCTCACTGTTTAGGAAGGTGCCCTTTGCACAGCAAGGTTAGGCATGGAGAAGAAGACAAACAGCACAGTAGCTGGTGGGGCAAGGCTAAATCACATCGTCTTGGCTCTGGGCTGGATCTGGTGCCCAGCCAAGCTCAGGCAGAAATCTCCCGTGAGGGTTTGCAACTGCAGAGTGGTGTTTTATGATGCTGCCAAACAAAGTAGACTATCAATCTGTCCACATTTGGAAACTTGCAGGATCTTAAAATATAGCTCACATGCTGAGGACAGTCCTGCTTATGGGCTCCTTTCAGACAGGAACCGCTGGAGGTGTAGGGTGTCTATTCAAGTGGATGGTTGATAGAGCTGTGTGGACCAAGGCCTGGCAGAACAGAAGGTGATTGCACAGAATTGCAATCCACAGGGAGAGGTCTGCAATGTCATAGTAAGTTTGTGGGAGTGTTCTGTTTGTTTTGTTTGGAACAACTCAGAGGAGCCCCAAAAACTTCCCAGAAAGAGGTATTGCCTGTCACACACCAATATTTTTCCATAGGGTAATTGGGGTCTTTGGGGTGTCCATGGTTCAGCCATCCTATGAGTCTTGCAGTGCAGCTGCTTTAACTGAAATTCTTATTTCCAGGGTGGGATGTCCAGTGTCTAATCTACAGAGTCCCAAGCCGTCCGAATTCCTGACTGCGTGTCCTACCTGATTACAGGAAAGTTGTGCACTGATACATGGTGCAAGGCAGCTTGAGGAACAGGACACAGTGTAGGCTCCAGGGGTTTCACCCCACTTTTTGAAAGCCTCTGATGCTCTGGGTAAAGAGAAAGGCAGGAAGTTTTTTCTGTGCTTTCTGGGACTTTAATGCTATCTCAGACTTGGTGGTTACTCACTGGTTTCCTTTGGAGAGCATGTACAATAGGTCCATTTCTTCTACTGCTCCTCACCACCAGAAAACATCACAGAGGAGGGTTTGTGTCTATAGCATCCCATGGACACTTTTTGCTCATCACATCAGTTGATCCATCTCCCAATGTCTGCCTTTTGAAGAAAAGGTTTCTAAAGTTGGGAAACAGTTTCCCTTTTCTTCTGTCCATCACCTAGTGCATTAATGGCCCTGCCAGAGCCCTAGATCAAGAAGTAACACAGCTTTCCTGTGCTGACAGAGATGGATGAGTCCCCTGAGATACAGACAGGAAGGGAAACTCTTGCAGCCCCAAAGCCCCATGAGAAATCAGTGCACTTCTCTCCTCTTTGGACCTATGCATGACGTATTATATTTCCTACTGCAACACTCCAGCTGGCTGTGGGGAAGCAACATTGCCAGTGACATGCCCTTCATGTGATCCCATAAAGGGTGTTTGTGCTGGGGTTTGCCAGTACTCCTGTTCCAGGTCCATTGCCTTTAACTAGCGTCTTCATTTTTAGCTCCACCTGCAAATGCTGCCTTTCCTGAGTGCTCCTGTGGAAGTATTGAGGGGACATCTGTGAAAGAAGGCAGCACTGTGCTTGCAAAGCTTGTCTATACAGGGGCATGCAGGGAGGTTAATCTGAATATTCCCATTAGTTCCTCTGTGTTAAACCCAGTTAAAAGTATCCCCTAATTCAGCTTATCTGACTGCACTTGCAGTGTGCAACCAGGCAGATCGAATTATGGCCCCAGGAGATCCTTTTTAGCCCCAGATGAGAGTAGGCAAAACAGGGGTAATGTAGTGAAACCCAGTCACACCTCTAGAGTCTGAGGATTTACCTTCCCTGCTCAGCCAGGGCTCTGGCGCTGCTGGAAGCACCACGCAGAACTGCTTCCATGGGACTAATTTTCCAGGCATCTGCCTTACCCCAAGACCACCTTTTCCTGGAAACACCTTGTCACCTGGACTTGCAGGGAAGAGGTGGTCCCGCTCCCGGTTAGCACAAAGCAGCTGGCACAAGACACCTGCAGACCACAGGGCTGTGCCCATCCCCATTTGGGAGAAGCGTCACACTTCTTTGGCCTTTGCTGAGCTACTGCCCAGCAGTCAGCATTGTCTGTGGGACTGGCAAAGCAGGAGATGGCTTATTCTCCAGTGCCTTTCGCAGCACAGGATGCAGGAGAAGCTGAGCAGCCCAATACAGGCTTGCCAACAGAGCATGGTTTAATGGCTTTCAACAGAAGGGAAAGAGGGAGAGGAGAGAAGATTCAGAGGCTCTGAGTCAAATGCTCCAGCTTTTCCCTTGCTTACCTAGTAAAGGGGTCAGGAATATGGTTGGGATAAATTATTTCCCTTTACAGAACTGGCAGAAGCCAGACACTGAGACATGGAGGATGCTCCCACTGGGAAGGGGCTTTATGTTTAGCGGTGTGATTCCCAACCTCAACTCAGTGCTGAGCGTGTGCTGTGAGCCAGAGCGCCGTGGGGTTCAGAGTGGCTTGTATGTCCACATGTGTGTGCTATGTATTCATATAAAGGCACATGTGCAAAATACGTGCAAGGATATGAAAGGGTAAATGTGTGGGAACAAGTGAGTGCTGGTGCCTGAGTGTGAGCATGGACACATGGCAGTGTGTTACTGTGCACGGTCAGGGCTGCAGGGTGTTGTTGGGGTGTCTTTGTGAACATAAGCACAATGAGCCATGCAGGTATCTGCAAGTACAAAGCAGTATTTGTATATATGTGTTTGCGTGTGGACACCACGAAAGCACATGTGAATGTGTACAAACGTACACAACTACCCAGATAAGGCTGTTAACCCAAGCCATCCTTCATTTGTGCAATGAGTCTCCAGCTACATGTGCACAATATATGTTTAAGTGCATGCAGGAGCTCCAGGGTGTTCGTGTGTGCGTGCAGGGGGATGTGCACACACAAACCTCTGCACAGTATGCTGTGTGTGCCGGACAGGGGTTGCATGTTTTGCCTGCATCGCTGCCTGCTCTCTTTATTTACAGGTCTTTGCTCTGAAGCCATGATGCCCTTTATGCATGTTCCTTTTGCAGATGGGAGGGGATAAGTTTAGCAGCCACATGCCCTTCTGTGGCCATCTGCCATAGAAGTGCCAGGCTACTGAAAGCTTTCAGTGGCACGTGGTGGAAGTGCAGCTCGACTTCCCAGGTTGCAAGAAGAGACTCCAGGTCCACTCCCTGGTGCATTTCTGCTGCATTTCACTTGGTGTTTGTGAGGTACCTTGTATTTTCTGATAATGTAATAATACAGGACAGGCATCTGTATGTGCTGGTGGAGAGCTCTGATTCACAACTCCAGGCCTTTAAGTGTGAGGAAAAAAAAAGGTGGCTGAGGAAACTTGAAGCTTACCCTTGGTGTGCTCTAACTCCGATGACTCAGTTAGTCAAGCCGACAGGGTGCAGCTTTGAAGGAACTTCAAGGAAGGCTCAGATGCATGGAGGAGAGACAAACATCTGCGCCACTGGGATGCTCAGCACCCTCTGTGTGTAAAATTCAGAGCAAAGTCACTGTACCTCCCTGTACTTCTTTGCTGGATTGATCTTATTCTCTCTTTATGAGCACAAGAAAACCTGTCTGGATCCAGAGCAGGACTCCCCAAACGGTTCTGTCTCTAAACCTGCAAATCCTATCATCATCCTGAGGACATCAGGTCTGTATCCTCTGGAGCATTGTTAGGCTTTGCTGGAAGCTGAAGGCTGCAGAGCAGTCTGTGCATGATGTGAGGAAGGTGTGTCATGATCACAAGTATCTCAGGGTCAGGGTTGTCCAAAGCACGGGCCATCAGCACTAGGGAGATTCTCAAGCATCTTCTCTATCTGTGTCAAGAACACAAGAAAAAGTTTCCCCATCAGGCTTCTTTGCTCAGCTTCCTTGCAAGACTGAAGCAAGTTCAGGTGAACTTCTTAAATTACTTCATATTTGAATTAATCCATGAACTGCACCAGCACGCAAGCCAGAAACACAACAGACCCATCATAATCACAATACATTTAGGCTGCTAAAATCTGGGGGGCTCAGTATTTCTTAAAATCTCTGGACAGCCAAGTAAGATCTTGGTCTTTACCTTTACTGATTGGGCTAAAGAAAACACTTCTGAGATGGTATTTTTAGTGAGTCTCTTGTCTGCTTTGTGAACCAGCCACAAAAAGGCACCAGCACATATTCCATAGCCCAGGCAATAGATTGCCCCACAGTGGGGATCCTAAGGGGGGGGGGGCAATATTGCCCCTTCCAGTTCCAGATACCTTGCAGAGCTCTCACTTTCATGATGGGAGCCCATGGGAAACGGTTGGGGTGCAAAGAAGGTTTATAAGTCCATGTCATTGCTGAAGCGTGGGAAGGACTGATGGATATGGGGGAAAAGTGCTGAGAACTGGCACACTGTAAATAAGGATGGGGAAAGTTTGCCCCTAATTTTAAAGAGGAGAAAAGGATTTGTCTTCATTTTCACCTGACTGCTTGTGCACTGCACTAGGAGATGAAATGTTCCGTTAAAACATAGCGGCGAAAAGAGGACACAGTGCCTGGGATACAGCCTTCATCTAACGATGAACTTTCTGTGTGTCTGGGCAAATCAGTGTAAGCTTTGTGCCTCAGTTTTCCCTGAGTCTACTGTGGTAATAACATCAGACAGCTCTTCTAAATGTCATGAAGTCTAGGAGTGTGGAGCTCCATTAAGCGATAGTAAGTAGCAAAAATAAGTATTATTATTTATCACTGAGAAATTATTATCTAAATGTGAGCTTTATGATTGAACTGGTCATCCATGCAAGATGAAGTCACATTGTGTCAGCTTTGCCCATGATGCCTCCGTCGTGTGAGCAGCAGCGACTCTCGCAACACAAATTTTAGTCTTCACGAAGCGGAACAGGACCAAGGAGGCTCAGGGCAATCACTGCGAGACTGAGCACATGATGGCATGGGACACCAGCCTGTGCATTCCACTGGCTGCCTGAGCGAATGGTGGCCTCTCAGCCATGTGGCGGACCAGATTAGCAAATACATGCAGCATCCAGCCTGCTCTGACAGCCGTCTCAATGCGGAGAACAGCAGCTTCTCCCATCGCAGGGAGAACCGATGTCTGGCAGCGAACCTGCTGCCCAAGTGGGAAGAGCAGGGGCAGGCAGATCCATAGCGAAGGCAGCGCTGAGCCCTCCTGGAAGGCAATGGGCAAAGCTTTCCTCTTGGAGAGGGCGGATCCTCTTTGCCCTGACCATTGGATTTATTAGGATCCACTTTATACCTCAGTCAGGAGCTGCAGAAAGAAAAATAACTGACACAGCAAGGTCAGAAAGCCCCATTACATGTCATATAATCATTTTCAGACTTGTCAAGGCCTTTTCCAGGGCTTTGCAAATACTTTGATTCAATTACAATAATGACCCTTTGGAAGATGCCTATTAATCTCCCGGAGCAGCCCTCTGCTTTAGGCCAGAGCTGCCTCTCAAGGTGGTTTAATGTACGTGTGCAATGCTGGAGGCATGGTAAGTCAGGCAGTTGCTGCCTGTCACTGATGGAGAGCCAGGGAACAAATTCACCCTCTGCCAGGGCCTGGTGCCTGGCTGGGTGGCCCTAAGCATGACCCAGCAAGAGCCTAGATATTCCTGGGGTGAATTCTGTAGGTTTGAGGACAGTCTTTGTTTCTGGTCTGGATGGAAGTGCAGGCAGCAAAGTGGGTAGGAAGTACCTCTGTTCCCCTCAGCTTTTGGTGATGTATCCAATCTACCACCAGCTAGCCAAGGGGACAAAAATGGAAGGGGTCATAACTGCATTGACGAGTTTATGGGCTGTCCCCAAAAATCCTAATTGCTGCCATTTACAGGTGGGGAAGGAGAAACCAAGGCAGTGATTTATCCACTCTCACCAAGCAGGAGCAGAGCTGAGCCACAACTCAGATCTCCTTTCCTCTCTTACAGCTGTGCTGGTGGCTCTGAACAAAAGTTAGCTATGTCCTGTATTGGAAGAACAGGAGCTGAGAGGAGGCGAGGATCCGGAACGCTACTCCTTTCAGCTCAGGATATTATTTATTTAATGGTGGTTTTAGCTCATATGACAAATCTTAAGGAATGCTGAGCATCCTTCAAACCTCAGCAAGGCTCCTGACAGCTTCAAGGGTGCTCCACAGGATTTGGCCTAGGGGTTATCAATATGCATATGAATTTTTTTCCTATTCCAGCCCTAATCTGAGGCTTGGGCACAAGTGCTACAGAGGGCTGTTTGCAGGTCTTTCGACTGTCAGCTGAGTATCTTTGTCTTTGATCTTCTCTATGGGCTCAAATGAAAGCTGCAGTAATGTATCACTGCTATGGGGAAGTTTGTTGGGTTCAGGCAGACCCTTTCCAGTCCATGTGTCCCATGCATCGGTCAGAACTGTGCTGGAGAATTTGCTGACATTTAATAGCATGTGCCAAAGGCCTGTTTGGTTCCTGGTAGTGATGAGTGAGGCAGAGAAATGCAACACCTAAAATCCAGGCAGCTTCAAGAAAAAAGTGTCTCCGGAGCTGCTGCACATGTGGCAATGCAAGTGGCAAGGAGAGTGGAAGGAGCTCCCTTTGTCTAATATTACTGCAGAATCCGGGTCCTGGCTGGGAAAATGATCCTTCAGCTGTAAAGTTACCTGGAGGGGAGGAATTTTTGATGCCTAAGGTGTAATTTACACATAGAATCATAGAATCATTCAGATTGGAAAAGACCTTTGAGATCATCAAGTCCAACCATAAACGTAACACTGCCAAGTCCACCCCTAAGCCATGTCCCCAAGCACCACGTTTACAAGTCTTTTAAATGCTTTCAGGGATGGTCACTCAACCACTTCCCCGGGCAGCCTGTTCCAATGCTTGATAACCCTCTCAGTGAAGAAATTTTTCCTAATATCCAATTTAAACCTCCCCTGGCACAACTTGAGACCAGTTCCTCTCGTCCTGTGACTTGCTGCTTGGGAGAAGAGGCCGACACCCACCTCGCTACAACCTTCTTTCAGGGAGTTGTAGAGTGGTAAGGTCTCCCCTCCTTGTGTGACATCCCACCTTTACAAGGAGTTTTCTTCTGTAGCAGTTCCATTTTCAGACAGTAAACATGAAATACGTATACGGAATGATGGTGCATCCAGTGATGATTTTCCATTAACAAACACTTAAAAGTTTTTGATTAGCAAATTCACAACCCATTTAACATGTGACCTATGGATACATGTAATTTTTTTCAAAATCACCTCCTCATCTGATACAAGTCAAATGCCACACCAAAGTCTACGTGTATTACATATACACAGCTACCTTATCAACCAGATTTGTAATCTTACACACACGGAATCATATAGGTTGGAAAAGACTTTTAAGATCATCAAGTCCAACCGTTAACCTAGCACTGCCATTTCACCACTAAACCATGTCCCTAAGCACCACATCCAAAAGTCTTTTAAATACCTCCAAGGATGGTGACTCAAACCGCTTCCCTGGGCAGCCTGTTCCAATCCCTGACAACCCTTTTAGTGAAGTAATGTTTCCTAATATCCAATCTAAACCTCTCCTGGTGCAGCCTGAGGCTATTTCCTCTCCTATCACTTGTTACTTGGGAGAAGAGACTGACCCCCACCTCACTACAACCTCCTTTCAGGTAGTTGCAGAGAGCAATAAGGTCTCCCCTCAGCCTCCTCTTCTCCAGGCTAAACCCCCCCAGTTCCCTCAGCCGCTCCCCATCACACTTGTTCTCCAGACCCTTCCCCAGCTCCGTTGCCAGCACGTGGGGAGCCAGCATGAATGCAGTGATAGGAAAGGCTGTAGTACACAGATGGCTGCAGCTGTTTTGCAGCCCTAGCATCTTTGCAGTCATTAAAGTTGCACTGATTAGTCCCAGCAGAGAATCTGCTGTCCGTCCCCAGGAGAAACAACTTAGGCTGAGGGGGGAGACCAAATGTGCTTTGACTGAGACTCCTGGAACACGGCAGGGGAGGAAAAAACCTGCAGATCAGAACAGGCATTGGTTCAGCATGATGGAGCAGATACACAGGAGACCCTCCATGCCCAGACAAGGAATGGTATGGAGAAGATTAGAATAGAATAGAATAGAATAGAATAGAATAGAATAGAATAGAATAGAATAGAATAGAATAGAATAGAATCTTTTCAGTTGGAAGGGACCTACAACAATCATTTAGTCCAACTGCCTGAGCAATTCAGGGCTGACCAAAAGTTATTAAGGGCATTGTTCAAATACCTCTTAAACACTGACAGGCCTGGGGCATTGACCACCTCTCTAGGAAGCCTGTTCCAGTGTTTGACCACCCTTTCAGTAAAGAAATGTTTTCTAATGTCAAATCTGAAACGATGGGGCGGTGCATCCCATCACAGTGTTCTCAGGAGTATTATGTCCGTGGGACAAAAATTGTTTTGATTTTTTTCATGTAGCTATAAAAAGAAATCCCCACCTCTACTTCTGCTTCTTGGAGGCTGCTGCATTTCTCTCCACTCAGGCATCAGCATCTCAGAAGTATTGTTAGAAATGGCATCACGGTGTTAGGCATTTCCCTGCTTCCCAGTTCATTTCCACCCAATTCATTCAGTTTACAAGCTCAAAAGATGCTTTTGCTAATTGCCAGCTCTGAGGGCTCCTCCTGGGATCTGGAAAGCTGCTGAGATTGTCCTAACTGTTACCTCTTGAGCAGCAGTAAAGAGCTGTTGCCGCAGTCTGTGAAACAGGACTTACACGACTCCTATTACTGTCGTGCCTGAGTATTTCACAGCTTTCAATGTGCTGTTATTGCAACTAGAGCTGAACAAAAACCTCCTTTTCTAGGTCACTTGCAGTTCCGAAGTTTCTTTAACATTTGCCGTTACCCAGATTAATGTTTTAGGAGAGTTTCGGTGAACACAAAATGCAGGAGAAAGCACTGTCAGTCAAATGACAAGTATCACTTTGCTTTTGAGGCTTTTGCGGTTAAGATGGCTTCAAAATACAGCAAAACTGACAGTAACTCTCAGAACATTTCTGCTGCTCTGAACACGGGACTTGCAAGGAACGCTTTTGTTCTCCTGGCCTCCCTCCCAGGAGAGTTATCAGGAGAGGTGTCCAGGGATCCCCCAGCTTGTGAGCAGTACTCCTTTACTCTGACACTGTTTGTCATCTCAGGAAAGAAAGATCAAACAGGAGGATGGATTGGGAGCTGTCACATCCACTGTACGTGGCTCAATTCTGTTATCCTTGGACAGGTGAAGGCTGGGACCACTCGTTTCATCACTTTGGTCCTAACCTATTGCCTACTCGCTGTTCAGTGTGTGCATAAGACCTTGATTCACAAGCCAGCAATGCTGGTAGGGACGTTTGGATGGGTTGGGGAGAATACAAGAAGCCTGTACCAGCAGACACCTTAGCACTGGGGTTTCCAACCTTTTGTTTTTTCCTTTAGGACCCTTGACTGTCAAACTAAATGCCCAGATCAACTTCATCCCCTTTACACACATGTGCACACACTTGGACCCCCTTTGATCACCAGACCTTCTCTCCCCAACTCTTTCCCTTCTCTTTCCTTTTCTCCACTTTCCCCAATGGCTTCTGAAACTTCCTCCTCTGCAAAATCTCTGCTGTTTATTCTTTAGAGTAAAGCTGAACAACTCCTATTGCTATTGCCAATGCTCATTTGCTTCTTTCCTCTGGACATTCCCTTCTCTCCACCTTCCCAACTGGGGTGCAGAGTTGCAGCAGCAGAAATTCCCCCTTATTCACCCTCTGCAAGCCCAGGCTGATATCCTGTTATTGAGACTCCTGGCTGCAGGTGCCAGCTTGGCTTTTGGAGAAAACACCCTGGCGATGTGCAGCCCTGCTGAGCCAGAGGATAAAAGCTTCCTGCTGGGATTCTGCATTTCGTCTACAATGGTGATACTAGCTGGGTAATTCCCATGTTCCTTCCCTCCCCCGGGCAGGGAAAGAAAGCACCAGGAAGGCTGAGTGTATTTTGTTCTTATTGGCTTAATACCTGAGATCTCAGTGATCCTCAGTGGGACTTCCAAGTTTCCCAACTTGGGAGCTATAGACCCAATCCTGCTCCCTCTCGGCTCTGTGGAAGGCCGAGTGTCTCAAGTCGGTGCCTTTGACTAGCAGGAGCTGTTTCACATTCTGCAAGGACGTTGTAGCATGGGACTGGAGCCCAGGGTATCTGCACAGGTCTGCAGGAGGTGCAGAAGCAAGGCTTTAGTGATCAGTCTTCCAAGAAAGAAGGCAATGATAAATGCGTTTGGCACTGGTGTGTGGAAATATCATTGTTGAGCGGATTGGGGTGGATGGATCGACAGGAAAAAAGGACACTTCATCCCCAGGACTTCTCCTTCTGCTGTGCAATTGGCATTTTCTGCAATAAAGGCCACTCCTGATGCTGCAAACCACAGACAGGACATCACAGTCATTTTTCAGTATAAATTGCTTTAACCAGCACAGCCATCGTTTTTGCTGCCTTGTAATTGGCAGGTATTTAATCAGCTGAGGAGTATTTCCACGTCTTCCTACTAAGTGGCAAGTTAGAAACTCCCCATCAGTGGATACTGAGTCCCTCCAAAGCCTATCACTGCAACTCAGCTTAACATCAGCACACAAAATACGTCAGACCGTTCAGTGCAAGTTTGTGCAGATGCTGCAACATCTGTTCAATCTGGACAACTTAGCTGGCTGAGGGCAGGGGTGTTGCTGGAGGTGTGAGATAAAGTCCGCTGTCTGGGTTTCTTGGGGAGCGCTCTATCCTTTGTGTTGCCCAGATGTACAGAGATAAGGCAGGACGGGGAGGAGGGAGGAGAGAGCTTAATAAAGAAATGTTGCTGGGGGCAGAGAGGTTTCCACCAGCCTGTATCTCTGAAAGCCATTTTCATTAGTAGAAAGTGGGTTTAAGAGGTTTTGATAGCAATCCTTCCTTGCACAAGTTCCAGGGGCTGGCAGAGCGTTTGGTTACCAGTGTAGCTTTGGTTAAATACATTTGCAGCAGCAAAGCTGGGAAATTACTCCCCCTCCTTCCCCGTGACCTGCTTTCCTGAGAAAAGCACATGCAGATTTGTGTCGCTCTGCTCAGCACCTGCTCTTCATTCCTGCTCTTTGCAAAATGCTGGGGTGCTATGTTTGAGGTCAGGCACGTCTTTTCTCCCAGCCAGATCCGTCGGCAGGGGAAAGTAGGAATTAGAGCAGACCCGACAACAGTCACGCTGTCCACATAAAACCATTGGGCTTGCATGGCGGGGAAATCTTCCAGCAGGAAAACCTCTGCCAGCTTTGCAGGTCTGGAGCCTGATTTGTATTTCAACCTCCTGCCAGAACAGCCAGGCTTTTAACAGGCTGGAGAAGGGAAGTTTGCTCCACTGCTCCCTGGTTTCACTACCATCCTGAGCTTTGCTGTCTGTGGCTTTCTGCATCCCTGCATCCTCACTGCTGTCATGCATGTCAGATTGTGACAAGGTACCGTTCCTAACAGCGTGGCTAGGGGCTGAAAAGGAACCGATGAATCCAGCCGCCTCTCTGCTTGCTGCTCTGCTCCCAGCTGAGCAGTGCAGCCCCACTGAGGGATCTCACCCTCTCCCTCTGATTGATCTGGGTCCTGCCCACCAGGGAGCTGCTTACATTGACCCCTGTGAGAAACCATCTGATCAGCACCCAGGAGGGCTGGAAACAGGTTGTTCAAGGAGAGGGGGCAGCACGATCTTAAACATCAGCATTTATTTAGCCACTAGTGCACCAGCCCCCTCACTGCATTAGCATCATCTTTATTTCCCAGAGGTTTCCTCCTCTTCGGCTAATGTAAATCTAAAGCAAACCCTGTAGTAGCTTCCTTTATACTCCCACGTGAGTCAAGTCATAAATCACACTGGTCCCACCAGGGTGGGCTTTTGTGGTTTGCTTTACATTTTATTCGCCCCCTCCCACTCAAAACCTGTAACAAACTAGCATATAATGTGAGAGGACATTATAGTGGCTATAGATGCCAAATAACGATGAGGAGGTGGTGAGCAGCGATGCAGTGTTCCTGAACCAGGATCCAAATAACCTTCAGGAACGGGCAGACGCTGCTTTCCGAAATTTGTACTGGGGACAAGGGAGGCACTCCATGCGTTCACGGGACTGCTTCTCTTGGCTGCTCCACTTCTATGAAATGCTCATTTTGCAGAGTGCAAAGGAGAAGGAGGCCAAAGGAAAGGAGGGAGCAAAGGAAAGCACTGGCAGAGAAAAAAGTGCAGCTAGCTGAGCTCACACTGGCTAAACCTTCTTGTCTATAGAGCAGTATCCCTGTGTGCATGTGTGTGTGCACCTGCCTCTTGCTGCTGTCACCCGGCTCTCTGAACTCCTCATCGCTCCTCGGGCCTGACTCAGAGCTCACTGATGTACAGTGGTAGGTTTGAAGTGGGTCTTGATTTTGATTTTGGTGTTTTCCTGAGGTTCTCATCATAGGATGATTGTGCCAGTATAAGCAAGGCTCAAAGCTCTGTCTGTCTGTCTGGGGAGCAGGCTTGGACCATAACAGGCAGGCTAACACAGCCAGAACTAACCTGCTGTTATTGTGGTCTGTACAGCCACATCCAAGTCTGTATTGCCTGGGAGAACATTACTAGTATGTTTGAAAGACATGATAAAAACAGTTCAGGTTTTTAAGAATGTTAATCCCACGACCTCCTCCAGTTCCTCCACCCCCTTCCTTACACTTATAAACCCAGGGACTTTTAGATGCTCCATTGCAAAAATGCGAGTTGCTTGTGCTAAAAGGAGGTGGCAATGCATAAGTGACCTTTCTCCCGGCAATCCCAGAGCGGTGATGTGAAATGGTGCAAACACGTAATGTGCTGTGATGGGACAAGTGTCTTCTGTGCCCAGAGGCTGAGCTGAAGGGTGACCTGCTTCACCTGCTTGCAGTTTGCTGGGGATGTTTGCTGCGCTCTCTTGCTATCGGCTGGAAAGAAGCAGGTGTGAAAGGTGCAATTCCACTTCGAGCTCACCCAGCATTCCTTTGGAGTTATTTGACAAGAGATAGATTAGGAAACGCTCAGTGAACAGACAGCCCCAAAAGGCTCAGCAGCTCCCCTGGAATCAGAATAATTTCAAAATACCCCCAGAATTTGTTTGTACAGCACCAAGCCCTTATCAGGGGGTTTCTTGCACCCTCTCCCCTTTACCCCAGCCAACACATAACTTCCCATTTTTTAGGGTGATTGCCTTTGCTCTGCTTTTAATGCCCCTTCTCAGCTGGAAACACTGGAGCATGAAGCTATCCAGAGTTCCCAGGTCCAGATATATCTGTTACCGCGATCCAGTTGCATCTGTGACTTTATTCTTGGGAGATTTGTCAGGGTTTTGCTAAGTGCATGGAAGTAATTTGTACCTTTAAAGGACTGCATCTCCCTCTTGGTTACGGTTAATCTTTAATCCAGCATCTTCATCTTTGCCTGCAGCACCTTAATTTGGCTTCTTGATTTAATTTCTTTTACCGTCTGCTACCTCCTCCTATTCCCAGCCCCTCTGTCATCTGCCTGATTTATTTTTCTTTGTCTCTTTATCCACTAGCCCTGCACTCAGCCATTAAAATTTTCTGATTTAGGTTTCTGAGAAGCAGAGTACCCTGGAGCTAGTGTTTTGGTGGTGAGAGAGCCATCCTTCTTCCCAACCTGGCCCTGGGGCCTCCTGTATTCTTCAAGACAGGGCTGGGACATCAGCAGCAGTGTTTGTTGCTGTTTTGCAAAGTGCTGCTTATAGGTAGAGAAGAGGCAGTCTGTGCCTCCGCCCCTGACTTTGCCATGAAAAGTTGGGAAGAGTATCAAGATTATAGGGACATTTCAGAGAGGAGGAGGCTGAAAAAAGAGAGCACAAGTGACAGGGGATCTGGACCAGAGCTGGGTTTTGCAAGTTTTTTATTCAGAGCTAATAACACACTTTCATCTTCCTTTTTCCCTTTCAGTTGCATGCACCAGAGCAATGTTTAATATCCCCAGCTGGACATGCAAAGACAAGCCTGCTTCCCTGTCATTGTCAGGGTTTGGTGCGAGCAGCCGTGGGATGATGGCTGTGGTCATCTCCCCATGCCAGCTAACCATTCTTCTGCTCCCCTGAGCTCTGGCTGAAGGCTTGGGTGGGGAGATCTGAGTCCTTTTAGACTCCATTGGGGTCATCTAGGAAGATGGGACTGCTGAACTGCAAACAGGACATAGATGCTGCCATGGCTGAGGCAGCCTGACCATACCCTAAAGAGGATGCGAGATATCTCTTACCAGGTGTTTGTATTGCTCTCCCTGCTTTAAACTGAGTGCTTTTGTACATTCTTGGCTAGCCAAAGGGAACGTTTCCAGCTTGTTAACTGCTGGCTGCAATGTCTTAACATTTGTTTTGGCATCTGGTATGCCACCAAAAGCATTTACTACCTTGTTTCCCTGTTCTTCCCAAGCCTCCCTTCCCACAAGACTTGAGCATGGGACCATGATGCCCAGGTGTAGAAAACAGTGTACTCCGCTAATGCACTCGGTTCCTCTGAGGATTTTCCCTGAAATGTTTTCGGTACATATGACAAGGCTGCTGCTTATCACTTCAGTGCGCTGAGTATCGTTTTCTGTGCAACCAGGAAAATCTCCCTGTTTCTCAGAAATTATCGTAGGATGATCGTCTCTTGTACAAGGCAGAGAAAGAGGATTGCCTGGACCACATATGGGTAAATGCCTGCTTGGCAACCGCATCTTTTTATAAACAGAAAAGCAGAGTACCCATCTTTTGGACAGTGGTCCAGTTTGAGCCTTCCTAGCATGAGAAGGACTGACTGTACAACCTGCCACAAGTCTTTAACGTCTCAGGCATCTCATAGCAATTGAGAAATTGCAGCTAGGAAGCCAATATGAAAGCTGAAAGGGTAAGCTGAACATTTCCATGTCCAGCTGGAACATACACTCTTTCTACACGTTTGCTAAAACAGGCAATTTCAGGAGGGTCATGCAGTGTGGTACAACAAGTGGGTGACAGCCCATTCAACACAGTCCTAGCTCCCATCCTTGTTTTGAAAGATCTGCGAAAACAATTCCATGCAAGCGCTCCAGTCAAGGACACCAGAGGAGCTGCCCCTAGAGAGAACGGTCCTGCAAAGCCTGGATAAGCAGCTGTGAATGTCACGCAGAGGTGGGAGGGAGGCAGATATATCACTCACTGATTTCACCTTGTCCTTTGTTGGAAAGAAGCCCTACATGATAATGAGACCAGCCATTTTACTGCTCATCTTCCATTCACCTGTTGTCCCGGTGGTACACTTCCGTGCACTCAGCAAAGTCAACTTCAGAAAGTTCCACCCTCTATTAATGATACTTTCACAGTAACTCCTGTTTTCACCTTTTTTCCAAAATGACCCTGGTACCTAACAAACCATTTATTGCTGTGATATTCTGGTGTAGCAGGAAAGCTCGAATGGGGCAACTTTGCCCAAAAATAAGGTTAGGAGGTATAGCCTGTGCTTCTTGCACTGGAGGGATTCCAGAAATGTTGTAATGATGCTTTTAGCTCCAGATAGCGATAGTGAGTTAAAGAACAGAGTCTAAAGCTTAGGAGAGATAAAACATTGATCTATTGTGGGAAGCAGTCCAAGGTCATCTTCTGCAGTCACTGACAGGTGAGCCAACCTGATCATAGCAGTTCTTGCAGTGTAGCTAAATCTGAGAATGATTTTTCTTTTTTTCTTAAAGCTCTGAAGTCATGGGATTATAGGGAGCTGTAGGCTTTTCTGTTTCTGTTTCACAGGGTTCTGTAGAGGAACATGAAAATATCATCCTTTTAAAGGAGAAAATCCACAAGAGATATGTTATTAAAAAAAAAAAAAGGAAACCCTTGTGATACTTCAAGCCAAATCCCTGATGTTGTGTAAGTTGAGCTGTGATACTGTGGAAGAGATCAGATCTGTAATTATTAAGCAACCACTAGGGCTGGCGTGAGGAAGGAATATTTCTTCAGGTTCAATGAGTAGGAGCTATTGAACTGGTTTCCTCTGTAACATTAGTATTGTGACACCTCACAGGGATTTTCACATTTGTTTGTTTTAAAGGCCAAGGAAGCTAACAGTGTGTTTGGTTTCTCCATTTCTTCTCTATGGCCCATTGTAATCCATGATGTCAACTTTTCTGTATTAAAGCTTTGACATTAGTGTCACTGTGTTGAGGATTGTTCAGTGGCTTACTGGGTAGGACGCATGGGGCAGAGTGGTCCTTCTAGGGGTCCATCCTGATGAAACATCTGTCCTGTGGCTGCCTTTGGAAAGGAAGTTTGGCAGGGAAGTGCAAAAAAATTGCAATCTCAGGGTGTGGAATCAATGGCCACATTCTCCTCTCCCGTCCCACCCTTCCTTGTGCACTGGGGCAGGTCTTCAGAGACCAAGGCATGGTGCAAGTTTCAGATGCAGGAGATGCTGCCTGCAATTCAGGCCTTCTTCTGGAGCTGTGGAACTGGGACATAAAGGGGGTGAGCACTCATTAATTATCAGCCACATGCTCTGGACCAGGAGGCTGACGATATTGGGATGTGCCAAGCTTCCTCTCCAGTGAGATAGTGTGGCCTTCTGATGAAAGTCATTACAGCTCAGCGTCAGCTGTATTTATGGTGTCTGAAAAGATTATCTCCAGATAATCTTACGGGTATTTAGCCAGCCATATGCTTTATTTCAATGGTAATATGTATTTCTTTGTGCATTTTAACATTGTTTATGTTAATTAAGTCTTCAGACTGGATGCTGCATATGGGCTGTTTCATTTTTTTTCCGGGGCTAATTTCAGATAGTAAGTAACCTCGTCCCCTGCAAAATGCTCCAATTCAGTTAACTGTGATTATGAATTCACAGCTGGGAGAAGGCCTTGCTTTTAACCTCCTTATAACTTTCTCTTCCTGTCCCTCCCTTCCCACCCCCAACAAAAGAAAAGGGCCTAGAGAAAAATCCCAAATATTCCTCATCTCCCATAGGTCACGAATCTTTCCATAAATCACCATTGTGTTCATTTCGCTTTGTTAGTTTTGAATTAAATCAGCCAAAAACACCTGGAATTAGGGACCTCTGCAAAAAACCCCTACATTAATATTCCTGCTCTGGTTTCATTTTCCTTGCATCAAGCAACTGGATCAATAGCAGGCTTTTTTTTTTTTCCTTTTTTCCATTTTTATTGTTTTTTCTAAAGAGCTAATTTAATAATAGTTGCTAATCTCGTTATTGATTCTTTCCTACCGGCAGAAAATTGTTTTGTTCAGTGCCAGGTCTATGCTGTCGGGGTAGAGGTGAGAAAAAGGGCGTCAGTACAAACAAAACTCATAAGGAGAGAGAGATACCTCAGCAGTTGAGCACAAAGTTTTAGAGTGGCTCCAGAGACCTGGTGGTTGAGGTTTTTCTCTATGAAGAAAGGAGGGAACCCAGCCAAAGGATGTATGGATGCATTTATTGACTGGAAGGCAATGTTGCTCAGTAGTTTCAGGAGTGACTGCTTGCTCCAAAGACCAGAGCTCTGTTAATGCCCTGTTACATGACTGTATCCATTTGCATCTCTTCTGTGTGCCTCAGTTTCCTTAACATAGGATGGTTTGTGTTGGAAGGGACCTTTACAGCTCATCTAGTCCAACCCTCCTGCAATGAGCAGGGACAGCTTCAACTAGATCAGGTTGCTCAGAGCCCTGTCCAACCTGACCTGGAATGTTTCCAGGGATGGGGCATCTACCACCTCTCTGGGCAACCTGGGCCAGGGTTTCACCACCCTCATTGTAAAAAATCTCTTCCTTAGATCTAGTTTGAATCTACCTTCTCTTAGTTTAAAACTATTACCCCTTATCTTATTGCTACAGACCCTACTATAAAATCTGTCCCCTTCTTTCTTGGAAGCCCCCTTTAAGTATTGTAAGACCACAAGACGGTCTCCCTGGAGCCTTCTCTTCTCCAGGCTGAACAAACCCAACTTTCAGCCTTCATTCTTAGGAGAGGTGCTTCAGGCCCCTGACCATCTTCGTGGCCTCCTCTGGACCTGCTGCAACAGGTCCTTGTCTTTCTTATACTGAGGACCCTAAAGCTGGATGCAGTACTTCAGGTGGGGTCTCACCAGAATGGAGCAGAGGGGGAGAATCACCTTCCTTAACCTGCCGGTCACGCTTCTTTTGATGCAGTCCATGATATGGTTGGTTTTCTGGGCTGAGAGCTAAACGGGGTTCATGACACTTGATTTCTTTGAAATGAGTGTAGGAAAAGTGCTGGACAATCAGTTATTGTATTGGAGCTTCAGTTTTGAGATTGGGTTACATGGATGTCACCAAACTGCTGTTACACTTCTAATTCAGAGATGCAGAAGTGCGTGATTTTTCTAGGAGGATAGGTTTTGCTCCAGTAAGCCTGGACTGACTTGCTGGATCTGTGAAATGTCTCGCAGGAGTTTCAGTAGCATAACTGAGAGCTTAGCCTGGCTTTGAATCAGTGGATTGATCACAGAAAGGCAAACATATCTCCTGGAAAACAGGATGACCCTTGTGAAACAGTTTTGCAGCTTTTATTCAGTTCTTAGGAAGGTCTAAACTAACCGAAACATGACTATTCCTTTGGCATTGACAGCGTCCAAAACTTCCCAAGCAGCTGGAGTGTTAAAGATTGATTTTAGTCCATATTTAGCTCAGTGTTTAATTTAGCTCAGTGTTTACCTATCTGGCATAAGATCCTTTGTGACTGTTTTAGCAGCCAATCAAAGATTTATTTATTTATTTATTTAAAATCAGCCTTTTTTTATAAAAGGTGCAAACCTTTTCATGTCCCTGTTTCCTGGGAACCATCAATTTTTTAGTCCAACCCTGAGGTCGTGCAGAAACGGTGACTCTGACACACTTGCTGCAGAAAAATGATTGTACTTATTTTTTGTCCTGAGCTATTGTGCAGAGCCAAAATGTTTGAAACGCGCTCTGGGGCAGCCTTTGGCTGGAAATGAAAATTGCTTTTGGGAATCCCACAAAAAGGATTAACTTTGACTTCATCTCTGGTTCGTTCTCCAAATTAATAATCAATCTGCCAGCTGGACCCGTGCCAAGCACTTGCATGACCTGCCTGGTTAGCAAGGGGGGAACAGCCCATGTGAAGTGAGAACTATCAGAGAACCACAGAATCATTGAGGTTGGAAGAAAATACTGGAGATCATTTGTATTATTTAAGTCTCAAATATATACCCCATTTTTAAAACCTCTTTCTGATCCATGCCTCTCCTCACAACAAAGGCTCTCCATTTGTGCCAATTCCTATTCAGAAGAGCATTTCTATTTAACAAGGTCCTTAAGCATGTGCTTAACTCCTATTTAAATCTACAAGACAATGCTTAATTGTTTTTTCCCATCAAGTGCTCAAATAATGTTCATAGTCATGTTGTAACATATGGTGCAACATTTTCTTGCAGAACATCGTTGGAATTACACTAGAGAGAAATCTGACTGTAGACATTAGAGACAGAACCAACTTGTCAGGTTTCCTGCTAACCCTTCCAGTACAATGTTCTTTACACTAGTCTGGTTTGGGGTTTTCTACAATTCCTCTTTGACCGGCTTGTAATCTGTCTGACTACACTGTTCTCTAATATTCTGCCCACGTTTTCCCTTTGGTAGAGTTCCTCTTTCTTCCTTCCCCTCTTGAGACTGCCTGGAAATAATTCTGCTTCCTTACTAGTGTACCTGGATTCAATATTTGTGAATAACTCAAATTCTGCTCTTTTTCTTTGCCACTGAGCTGTGAGCATGGGCTTTCCATTACAAACACAGTGTACTTTTCTGCAGAATCAAAGGTTTTGCTGGGAAGATAAAGGCTCTGTACTGATCTACAGACGAAGCTTGTATATGCAGGCACACACATACAAACACACACATGTACCTCCCCTTTGGACCTGTTCATTAATATCCCGTTTTCTTGTACAGCTTTTAATCAGGCCCATGATGAAAATATTTTACATTCAAATACACAATATGCTCTTTTTGCAATATCCCTACTTTGCAATTTGAACAGATACCAGGGAAACAAACTTTATGTTACCAAATTCAGTGATCGAATCATTCTGGATTTGAAGACTGCCCTGAACTATGAGGCTTTTGGTAACACTTGCCGGCTGAACCTACACGCTCTTGTCTGGGCGGAATCTGCATAGAACAAGACCGAAAGTCCCTCAGATGTGATTCCCATGGAACATGGAGAGATCCAGTTAGATGTCTCCTGGTGGTATCAACATGTCATCTGCAGCAGATGTTGCTGGGCAGGCTTAAGCATTCGGAAGACGTGAATGAGACCACCCAAAATCACAAGACCGGCATTACTAATGAGATTTCACATCAGTACAGCGCTAGGCTTGAATGAAGGTTCATAACAGCATGTCTGGGAATAAGGCAATGCTGGCACCTCACCCGAGTGCCACGAGCGAAGCAAAGAGCAAACCTTCAGATGATGTATCAGTTAACCCTTGTGATGGTGCAACGCCCAAGAAACCTTTTGCTCAGCTCTCTGAAGACTGAGCTTAGCCTGCCTCTTGCCACGTGGTAGCATGAGGATGGCGAAAAGAGGCCAGTGTCTCTTCCGGCGTGTCCTCCTACCTGCTAATAAGTTCCCCCAATCCAGCTTCAAGCTACATCCCAAAAAGGTGCAGAGGTGTTCATATCAAAGAGGTTGCAGGGCAAAGAGAAGAGGTAATTAAGCAGATTTGCAAAAAGGAAGGAAAGGATGAGAGGAAAGTTATTCTTCTGAGGTGCTCAAAATGAGAGGAATGGATGTGCTTTTTGGAACAACCAGCATTTAAATATTCTGAGTAGTTTAATAACTGGTAATAATCATTTAATAGTCACTAGTAGTAATGAGGGCCAGATTTTCATTTTCTATGAAATGGTATAGTTGGACTTATTCTGAGGTGATTTACACCAAGTTTCTGACTCAGCACGTCCCACAGCACCCATCCTTTATGTGATTTATAGTAGCTTTTAAAGTAAAAACTGGATGGCTTTGATCCAATTGATTTCTTTGAATCCAATGGGATAAATAAGCAGGAATCAGACCAGGTCCTATAAGAGCAAAGGGTGCTTATTACAATTTTTTTTTTTTTTTGCCTGGATATCACTATGTTCTCCTTCTGTATGTGCATCTAGAAATGGATATCAGACCGTGCCAAGTGTGGCTTTGGCCCTTGATAGACTTTCTTCTGATATTGCATTCACTGCTGTACTGTCAGCTTTTCTGCCATGAGAATGTGAGACCAGGAGCAGCATCTAGGCAATGTCATTTGTTTTCTGATACCTTCCCTGGGGTTTCCTGTTTTGGTAGGCTTCCTGAATTTTTTTGCTTTTTTTTTTTTTTTTTTTTTTCTGTTGATGCATGTCCTACTCTACTTTGAAAGCTGGTAAATGAGTAAAGCTGGGCTTTGGGATTGAAAGTGATGTTAAGGCAATTGTATTCACACATTTCAAAATAGTTCAAATTGCTTGGAGGCAGGGGGTGTACCTCTGTGTGTGTGTGCGTGTGTGGTGTGTGTCAATGTACACATATTCGATGCTTTAAGGATGCTAGCACTAAGCATGTCTATTTGTTGCGAAAGCCTGCTTAAACAGACAAAGTTAAGGATAATTAGGGGCCCTTTTAAGAGCACTTTTCCAGACACCTGCAAACCCATAAATGGAAAAGATTAAAACTAGAGCACTAAGAAAACCCCAACTAAACAAGCAAACAAACAAAAAAAACCCAAGCAAAGACAAATAAACCAATATCTACAAAAAGCAACAACACTCTGTTTTAGAGGGAAAGGAAAACCTGTTTTAGAGATAAGGACAAAGAATAAATTGATAGCAAGCAATACAGATTAAAAGCTTGAAAAAGATAAGAGAAAAAATAGATGTAAGAATTTTATTGTTCAGGATGGCTGAAATGAATTAAAAGGAAAATTTAGAGCATGCTAAAACCAAAATAAGTCCTAATGATATTGGTTTAGCTAGCTAGAAATGACAGATTTATTTATAATAATGCAGAAATTCCAATAAACGCCTGTATTCTGTAATTGGAAGAGAGCCTGGTTACTTAATCTACATCCCAGGCTAATGAAATACTTTTCATTACACCAGCAGCTAGAAAACATGTTATACATCATCTAATAAAGTAAGACATTTTTAAGAGAAACAAGACAGAGTAATTCTGCATGCAAGATTTTTAAAAGAGCAGGCTAAGGTTAATTGGGGATCATTGCTCTTTAGTAAAAGAAGGGTGGAAGTGTTCCTAAAATCTGGAGAGAGGAGCATGTGTCTGTAAGCACAACAGCCTCCCTCCAGAGCCATCCGCCTCACATCTGTCTTAGGCACAATAACGCACCATCTGATATGGGATCCAAAAATTAGGGGATTGTGGGTAATATTATGATTATAATTGAATAATGGCATACTCATTAAAACAGAGAAATTAATAGCAATCAGCTTATGGAAAATAGATCTTGTCAAGCTAAATGAATACTTTCTATGAGAATACATAACTGGTTGGTAGAGTCTGAGCAGTTGTCATTATTTGTACATATCATAAATAAGGCATTTGTCTTGGTGACAGTGAATAAACGGAACGACTGGCTAATGCAGTTCTTGGAAATATAGGTGGCACATATAGGGGAGAACACAGAATTCGTATTCCCTCAGACTGGCCTGGGATCTCTCAGTCCTTTCCAAGAAGAGTGTCGATGAATTGCAGAAGGTGCACACAAGACGCCAGAGCGCAGTGCCTGATCCTGAAAGTCTCTTAAGAGATGATGTGACTTAGTGCAGTGAAGAGCATGTGAAGAGCTGACGATCCAGGGAAGACTTATTTATGTCCCATCAGCTGGATGGACATGCAGGAGGGTCCAGACATTTAGAAAAGCCTGGATGGGTGCCAGAAAAAAAACCCAGCTCCTCTGGATTGTGTGTTGCTGACAACTCCTACAGTAAAATTAGTCTGGTTTTCTTTTTCCTTTTTTTTTTTTTTTTCACTATGAAAAGTGCTTTAATCCAAAATGGAGATAATTCAGGAAGGCTCAGTGTCACGTGTTAAGCTGGATCCAAGCAGATAACCACAACAGAATCAACAGCATGTGTTGATGCTCTGTTACCCTGTTGGTACCCAGCCCATTCTCTCCACTTTCTTGCAGAGTGGTTAGGGAGGTGGAGGGAGACTCTGTCTCACTGCGTGAGGAACATGCCAGTGTGTGCTCAGGGTCAAGACCTGCACAAAACTTCTCTGCAACTCCAGGCAGGTCTGCTGGAGTCAGTAGTATGGAGAAGTCCAGGCCATCTGTGGTACACCTAAGGCTGCTGAGCAGCTTGGCTCCATCTGGAGCTGCCTTGAGCTTGCTTCTGGCAGTCCTGCCTAGGTCCCCTCCTCTGAGGATGGTCAGATGTGGAGCGGGGATATCTTACACCCATATTCCTCAAGTGAAGGCGTATGGCCCTTTTGCTCTGCCTCCACATCCTGTCCCAGGCTCCAGTAAAGGCCAGGTTATCTGCATGGATCCTGACCTTCTCCCCACCCGTTGCATTTCTGCACTTGCTCTCTGCATCTGGACCTTGTATGTGACCATGGTTCAGGAGAGGGATCTGGACAAGACACAGAAACAATGGGTGGAAAATGACTGTACTTTTTTGGGTGATGACCATACCTCAGCAAGCGAGGCAGACCATGACATTCCCCTTTTCCCTGGCTTAGCACTTAGTGCTCACATGGAGATGGGGCTGCAATAACTTCTCTCGATGAAACCATCCCATCTGCAGGACAATGATCAACTTCACATGAAGCCTTTCCCACCTACGACCCCTTCCCCACTCTGCTGCTCTTCCCCAGCCTGAAAGGATGCCATGAGAAAGCAGGGACCCTGTCCCCTTGATCTCTTGTTGTCCCTCTGGCTGTGAGGCAGTGGCATCCCTGCCCTGCCTGGAGCTCTGGGGGCAAGAGGGAGGTCTGAGGGGGGTCCTGGCCCCAGAGAGCTGGGGGGGACAAGGGGA